>JAOTRH010002769.1:0-24150 GCA_034768845.1 Heliamphora exappendiculata
AGTCAAATACTGGACAGAATATACGGACTATGCATTCATTCATCACAAATATAAATATGAAACCATGAATGTAAAATCATCTTAAATGTTTCTCATTAATATGCCTGGGATCTAGAATAAATTATATAAAAGCATAACTTTTCAATATACATTCCCAACAGCAGCAGTGTTCCTGAATTATTGTAGCTTATTGAGATTGGCGCTACTGGTTGCGCCAGAGTGTTTGGCAATTGCAAACTCCAAAGCTGCCACTGTTGTAATTGGTTGTGCACCACGTTTGGCGCTTTTGCGCTTGCTGAAAACCACCTTCTTAGGCGCTGTTTGGTGCTGCTTTTTTCTTGGGCGCTTGGTGTGAGACCTTGAACCAGTTTATTTTGAGAATGTTCAAGTGTTGATGGAGTTTGAGTTAACCTTTGATCTGGATATGTTGGGGTTTTGTTTCTTCATAATAGAATAGTATGTGCGTATGAGTTTTACGCTTGTTCGGATTCGAAAGAGGTTTGTTTGGCAAGTGTTTAGGATATAAAACCTGTTCTATAGCATAAAACAATTTGAGAAAATTCCAGTGAGGATTTCAGTCGACTGAAGGGGTGAGGTCAGTCGACTAAGTGGAGTTTTTGGTGGTTCAGTTGACTGACCAAGAGGGTCCAGTCGACTGGACTTGAGGCGGTGCGATGTTTTGGTTTTCCAGAAGCTTTTTCTGTCGACTGGACCACAGGTCAGTCGATTGACCTGTGTGTATTTTGGGCGTGGCTTATAAATATCAGTGTTTGGAGATATTTTGAGATATTTTGGGATATTTTCATCTCAGATCTGGTTTTTTCTCTTCCTTCTCTCTAGATTTTGATGGGCCCGGGGCTCAATTTTCAGCGATCGGACTACGAATTCTTGGTATGGGTGCTGGGGGCTTCGCATATTTTTGGGTAGATTCTCGTTTTAACACGGTTCAATTTTTGAGGCTTCAAGTTTTAACTCTCTGAGGTAGGATTCTTGACCCTACTACTGTATAAGGGTGATATATATGATTATACATGTTTTTACTGGGTAAAAAATGCATCAAATGTGATTTTCATGTGTAACCGTAGTTTTTGGATAAAAGTTAGATTTTCACGCCTTTTCTCGGTTGTATACATGTTTCGGGTATCCATAGTTTTCAAAAGGAGGTTTGAAAATGGTGATTTGTGAAATTGGGTGAAAAACATCTTTTTAGAGATTTGAAGCTAGCCCGCAGGGTTGAGTCTCACCTTTTAAACGTTTTGTTGGAAATGGTTTAGATCTCCATGTCAATGGATTGGATCTCTTTTTATGCATGTGGTGCATACTCTATTTTTTGAGTTTTCGTAGTTGAGCTACGGTGCAATTTTAAATATTTTGCATAGATGTACCGTGACAGTGGGAATTGTTGAGTTGGGCTTCCATTGCTCCTCGGTGTAAGTCTAGAAACGTGTGCAGCGTAGGTGCTCTGTACCTTCGGGTTAGTCCCCGTAAATTGAGTGTGATTGGGTGCTTTGTACCGTCGGGCTCAGATCTCGTAAATTAAGCAGCAGGTGCTCTGTACCTTCGGTTATCTTCTATAAATTGAGTGGTTCGATTGCCTCTGTTAATGGCGTCGTTGTTGTAACTCCGTATAGAGCTTGTCATTACTAAACCTGCGGGTCGAGGGTAATGGACGAGAATCTAAAGTTATTACCTTTGTCGATGTGACAGAGTCGGTACATAGGATTTTATTTGACTGTGTTCTCCTCGGCTGTGTGACCCGAGTGGAGGAAAACTATTTTATAGTTTTATTTTTCTCGGTTGTGTGTTTCGAGTGAAAAAATAATATTTTGATTCCAGTTGTATGATCTGGGTGAACAAAGATCATATTTTGACTACTGTTTTATTTACAGCATTCCCATAACTATGGTATAATATCTGTTAGGATGATATCCATAGTTTGAATGATGAAAAAATGTGGGGTTTTATGAGATAAAACCTTTTTGAGACTCGTGATAGTCTGACGGAAAACTTAATGATTTTTTAATGAAAAACCTTTTTGGCTCCCGTGGTTGAGCCTATGTGTGTATAATTGAATAGCCTGCTTTACAGTTGTATTATCTATCTTCTATTGGGGTTCGACTCACGGTGTGGGATTTTGCTGTAAAACATTTTTTAAGTAAGCGTGGTCCTGTGGTTAACCCGGTGGTGCCTGGAGGTGGCTGATGACAAGACGTCAGTTTTGTCTTGATCGGTAGCTTATACCTGTTGTATATGTTTCATGTTTATTTGTAACATGTTGTAAATCGTATACTATGATTATGAATGTATGCATGTTTTAATGCTTTCGAGAGAACCTTAGGTTGTGTGAGACCCTGACCCATTTTCTTTTTTTTGACGTTTTGGACGCGCGTTACGTGTTTCTGTTTGAACATGTTTTTTCTGCTTTTGATGCATGATCGGGCTTAGATATGCATGCGGGTGTAGGTTCCGAGGGTCGTGGGCCGTTATGGCACGAATCTCAAAAAAATTTTAAAAAAAATATTTTGGAGACCTATAAATATCTGGAGTTAGATATTTTCATAAAGATTTTTCTAAAACTTAACTCCTAAGTTTTCTATTTTTCTCTTTGCCTTATCTTTAAGTTCTCGAGGGCCCAAGGCTCAGTTTTCAACGATCCAACAGCGGATCCTTGGTACTGGCGTCGTGGGCTACGCAATTATCTTATCTGAATTTGATTTTGGTGAAGCCTAGTTTTGCACATGGATCGAGATATCGAGTTTTTAACTCACCGAGGTAGGATTCTAGACCTGTATGTTGTATAAGGGTGCTAGGGGTAATCGGGTGTCTTTTTACCGGTTAGATTACTGTAGATTTGAGTTTATGTTCAGTTGGGTTTTTGGGTTTAAAACCTTGTTTTTGGCAATTTCTGTGGATGGAATAGGGTGTTGAGAGTTTCTTTTGAGATCTTAATGTTAGGCCTAGGCTTGTGTTTGTTTGAGGGTGTTAAAAAGAGAGTTTCGATGCTTCGACCTGAGGTTTGGAGGGCTGATTCGTAGCTTGAAAAATAGTTTCTAGGCTGGTTCAGTCGACTTACCTATGAGTTCAGTCGACTGGATCATGTGTTCTTGGGTTCAGTCGACTAAACTCATAGGTTCAGTCGACTGGATTGGTGTTCTTGAGGTTCAGTCAACTGGACAGTGCTTCTGGGCTTTTTGGCCGTTTCCAGTGGGTTTTTCAGTTGATTGGGGGTTGGGTCCAGTCGACTGAATTCTGGGTTGTTTATTGGTGGTTTGGTGGTTGGGTTTTGATTTTCGATTGGCATCCTACGGTATTCAATTGATTGATTTATGGAAATTGGTCAATTCAAATACCTGTGGATTCCTTTGGGTGTCGTGTTGGTGATTGGCCTTCCTCTAGTGGTGCTTAGTCAATGGAATTATGGGATTCTATTGATTGAAATCATGGAGAGGGGAGTTAGTGGTTCCTCGATTTGGTTGGTCGTGTGGTGGCTTCGGGGGTCGTGTAGTGGCCCAGGTGTTTTTTTGATGCCATCATCGGGTGTGACGTTAATGGTTAGTTTAGGGTTTGTGGCACAGTTGCGTGAGTGCGGGTTATGTGCGCGACGTGTGGGTTCATGGTTTGGTTTAAGGTGGGGTTCTGGTGAGAATTGGTATGTGAGAGGTTTCAGGTATTGGCCTTCGGGTCAGGTGTTGGTTGTCCTCGTGTGTGGACGGGTCCTGGTTTGTGGACGGGTTGTTCGGGTATCGAATGACGGGTATGTGGCTTGTGATGTCTAGTCAGGTTATATGGCTAAGTGCATTTATAAATGTTTATTTATGTAAGTGGATTACATGGCATGATATCTTATGTGTATCGTGGCTGCATGCTGTAGAACTCAGAGTTCTATTAGGCATAGATGTGATGGATCTGTAGGGCACATGCATGTGGTGTATGAGGTATGTTATATGCATTTAAATCCTGATTAAGTTATGCATAGGAATGTTCGGTGTTATCCCGTAGTATATAGTATTATCCTGTGGTATGCGGTCTTATCTCGTGGCATGCGGTTTTATCCCGTGGTATGCGATCTTATCCCGTGGTTTAATCCGTGGTCGGCGATTCTATCCCATGGCTTATGGTAAGGTTTACGATTTTATCCCGTGGTTAGGTTTGCGGTTTTTCCCTGTGGTTGGTCTATGGTTTTATCCCGAGAATGTATGTTTATGTAAGAATCTCTATCTCAGTGTTAGGACTATGGTTACGGCGTGTGAGGGTCGATTGTATGTATCATGGGTTGCATGTATTGTATCATGAGACGGATAGACCAGTTTTCAAATTATTTTTAAGAGTCGTGTGAATCGCGATCTAAAAACTATTTTCCAACTGTTTTCAGGCTCATGTGAGTGAGTCAAACATGGTTGTATCCTCGCCTTCCCGTTTGCCTGTGAAAACTGTTTTCAAGGCTTGAAAGAGAGTCTAAACCTGCACTTTGGTTTCCTAGCATATTTTGTTTATACTGCATGCTTGTCTAGTTTCTGCTGAGCCTTGGCTCATGGTGTGGGATTTATTTTTCTTCAGGTACCTGTCACATTGGTTGATCTGTAGGTGCCGGAGGAGGTGGAAGAGTGTAGTCTTCCTTTTTGTTAATTTTGTTACATGTATGTTGTAACATGTTTTTCGGGCGTTAGAGCCATGTAATGCTGGCGTTTGGCGTTTATATACAATGCATGTATGGTTTATCTTTGAGAGTGTATTCTCGGGTTGGGTTTTATCTGGTTGTTTTTGGGTGTTTCACGTGGCCTGGAGTTTGGGGCGTGACAGGTTGGTTATTATTTTTCGTAGTTTCTTACTACGTTTTTCATTGTTGGGATCAACGATTTACAAACGGAATTTTTAAATGGTTTCGCTTCACATAAAGCTTTGTGCTTCGCGGTAGGTTTTGGAACAGCCTAAGCTTCTTTTAAAACGAAAAGATTTTCTTATTCAAAACACGTATTTTGTTTTTAAAGGCTTATCTTGTGGGGCTGTAACTGTAGTATTTTGGCTACTCTTTTAAATCAATAAACCATCGGTGGTTCGTTTTTACAAAGGTTTTGGCCTTGTTTGGTCTTCTGGTTTTAAATTCCTTTTGTTTGGGCTGTTTAGTGGTTGTTTTATGGCTTTTCACGAGACCTGGAGTTTGGGGTGTGATAACTTGGTATCGGAGCTCTGGGTTCGAATACTTATGAGCTGTGGGAGACGAGGGTGCATCACCTTGTGAGGATGTGTGTGTGCTTGGTTGCCTGTGTTTGGAATTTGAGCATGTTGATGTCGTGTATATGTGAGCATGGGGGTTGGACCTTAGAATTGATTAGTCTTGTCTTCGGGCGTTTGGACTAACAAACTTGGGAGCCAAGTTAGAACCGCGTTTCATGGACGTGATTTTTAGCAAGGAATCTAAGTGGGTTATCCAAAGTGATGCGTTATTCTTGTCGATTCTCCTTGGTATCGATGTTGTGCTCGCATGATCGTTGTGGTTATGTGTTAGCATGAGTATGTGGTATGTGGCAGAAATAACATGATAGATCGATCATAGGTTGTCGTGTTTCGTATTTTTTTTCTATATAACCTGTACACCCTTAGAAGCGATGAGACCGTGGTTTAGGTCTTGGATGTGTGACTCGGTTGTTATCAGGTGCAGAGGTACGATTATGGGTTGAGCGTTGATCGCCTGGTATGTTGTGAAACTCATCAGTGAGTTGGGTTCAGCCGTGTGAGGTTGGCCTTGGTTGGCAGACTGTTGAGTGTTTGAGTAGAGTTTTGTTCAGGTGTGGTCGAAGCATGGTTGATGGCTTTGGCTTGGGTAACTGGCGTCTCAGGAGAGTAAGTTACCGAAAGTGGTAGTGGTGTTAAGGATAGCCTTGCGAGTAGAGGCGATGGGGTGTTAGAAACCCTAGATCTTAGTTGTTATGTTTGGATTGTGGATAGTGATTATTCCTTTCGAATTTTTGATGTACGTGATTTTGGCCGTGTGATGGATTAGGTACGTTTTGAACCATGCTATGTCTTGAGCCGTGTACTCAGGTTGGGGTATAAACGGGAACATTGTGGATGGGAGCGTAGAGATCCTTGGCCAAGCGTATGAGATATTTCCTGGTAGTCAGGATATCGATGGTGGTTAGCAGAATGTTGTTGGTAGTCTGAGTAGTTCTAGTGACCTTGGACATTGTATACTTCCTTGAGGTTTGAGACTTGAGTTACGAGTGCGTGAGCTCAAGGATGTGGGAATGAGTATGAATTGCAATTATGCTGGGAAGAGCACGGGTTACGGCTGTATGGGAATGTGTAAGGGTTCCTGTGACAAGTATCGGTTCTGTGAGATTACTACAGGAATGCAAGTCTGTGGTTTGGTCGATATCCTAGTGATTAGGAGATCGCGTTTGGGAACCGTGCTAGGTTCCTGGGGCTGGCTTCGTGCTGAGATGACGTATCCTGGGTCTGATATGTCTAGAGGTTGTTTGTGTTCCACCTTAGGTTCAGAGATGGGTATGTTGTTTGCCCATGGGAACGAAGCGTGGAGTAATAAGGTTCAGCTGTGTACCGCGTGGTTTGGTTAGCCTAGGGTGATAGGTGAGAAATCGTAGGATACGATGCCTGTGATCGTGTGTGCCTTGAGGGCAGAAGTGCGGAAAGTGTCTGCATGGTCGTGGGAGTTAATAGTAACTCTAGATGAAAGGTCTCAGGATTGGGTTCCCTTTGTTTGATGTTGTGCCTTGGACAGTGAGCTCGAGGCAGCGATGTGATCGTGGTTTACCTAGCAGGAGTTAGGTGAGTAAGCACAACCTTGTGGAGTGAGTTCTTGGGCACAATGGTATGTGTCATACCAAGTATACGAATGGCTGGTGTCATGCGTGTGAATGAGGTCAGAGAGAGCTTGGTGTAGCAGATGACCTGAGTAGTGTGATCGGAGTTCACAACAGTTGTGTGATTGTAGCCGATGTGGCCTCAGGGTAGGACTTACAGAGTTCTTAGAGGCTAAATGTTGAGGAGCACTCCTAGTACGCTGAGGTTGGGTCATGGTTTCTTGCTGGCCTTTTTCCTTTCCTTTGGATGGAAGGAGAAAGAGAGTTTTCTTGTAGACGATTGTCTGGTGCGAGTTGTTTTCATCTCGGGCGGACAGAGATGCTAGATTTTTTATTGGTTCAGGTTTTGGTCGTGTTATGAGCCTGTGGAATCTCAGTGGGTTTGTACCAGTGTGTGACCCTTGGAGTTGTGACTCAGGGATTTGTGTCGCGTGATTAGGTGATTATAAGATAAATTCTTCGTGGCTTCGACGCGTGGTGCGAGACGCTCTGCATCTGAACATCTCTGTGTGTGATCTGGAATTTGATTGCTCCCGCAGTTGGGAACCGTAAAGAATTGCATGATGGGATTGGTATTCTCCCGCGGTGGAAGACCGTAAAGGAGTACATGTGAGTGTAGTAAACATGATAGGTTCTGGTAACATAATGAGTGTAGCTTGTTTGTATGATAGTTGAATCATATGGGTTGCGTCTCTTATGCTGTTTATTTATGATAGACAAAGGAGTTGGTGTTGAGACATAGCGTTCTTTGCAATGATCAGTTGAGGATCATTGACCGTTGTGTGCATGTGGTTGTGTCTCTAGCACTTGGCAGAGTAAGAATTTTGTCAGAATAGTGCTGCTGTGATATGTGTATGGTGGGTTTCTAGTAGACTTTTGTGAGTCTCGCTTGGGTCCTGTTTGGAGCTTTGAGCTACTTAGAATTCTTAGAGTTCTTGGAGTCGAGTGGTTGTCAACTGTGGTAAGTGCTGTGCTTTGGCATAACTGTTGTTTGTGTGGATGGTAGTCCCGAGAGTATGATAAAGTATGAATCAGGAAGGATATGATGTTTTGAAAGCCATGGTTGGCGTGGCCTATTTGGACCGACGAAACTGCTTGAAATGGAACGGAAGGGCCGTGATGAGTTTAGTGAGGAAATTGCTAAGTATAAGAATTAAGTTTTGGTTGGTGTCTTGGGTTCGACTATTCTGCTATTGTGGATTCAAGGAATTGATGTATGTGTTCTGCATTGGAGTTGATGCTATATGTCAGTCGACCTGTTCTCTTTGTTGGATCATGAGGATCATATTTGATTTGTCAGACAACGGAGATCGTGTTTGATTTGAGGTTGATCTGTAGCCTTGGTATTAGTGATCTGATGGCGAGACGTTGAGTTGTGCAGTGACGTGCTGCTGCACGAGAGTTATGATTTGGTTGATATAGGTTGTTGGATACTTATGAGATGTTATGTCTACCTGACGTGTTTGGTCGAGTGACTCGCTGGAGTCAGGTGACTTGTTGGAGTCAGGTGACTTTGTAGCTGTAATGTCAGATCGATTTTCGGTTGTTTTAAACCTTGTCCCAGACAATGGTGTGCCACCTGATGTTTCTCCTGGGTGAGAATTGGGGTTCGTAATAGAAGTTTGAGTAGAGGATGAAGGTTTGAGAGTTTGCTGAGATCTGTTCTTTGGTGTTCCGGGTGAGTTAAGTGAACTTCTCTCTGGTGAGCTTCTCTCTGGAATTGGGTGTTGTGTTGTTGCTCATGGATCGGTGTCATGACAGCTTCAGTAATTGAGATATTGACATCGATAGGGTGATGATGTGGTATCAAGGTCGGTGGTCATTTGGTGATCGTCAGGACTTGAGTAAAGTTTGTGTGCAGGGTATGTGACTTCACGTGACCGATGTTAGAGTTTGACGTCGTGTGTTTGGACTTGTGGAGATAGTCCTTGGTGTGTATTGCGAGATGTGATTGAGCCAATATGTGGCAATGAGGACGAGGGTGATACTCTCTGTGTTCGAGCGTAGAGCATGTTTGCGATCGAGTACCATGATAAATTGGTCTCGTGCGATGCGTTTATCGTCAAAGTGGTTTGAGTTCGGCGAGAGTTATGTTTCGAGGTTTGGTAGCATGAGTTGGATATTGATCCAACGTTTTTTGGATGTTTTCTGGATGACGGTGATGTTAGTGGAGCTGGCATGTGTGAACAGTCTATATGGAGATTGATTCCTTAAGGATGTGTATTCTTGGTATCAGTTATGTGGTAATTTCAGTTGTGGGGTTTCAGTTGCTGAGGCATGTCTGCTGTTGTACAGTGTTGTCGGGGGGTTTATGTTGTACGGTATTGTTGGGTTTGCACCAGGGGTTGTTGATGATTGATGGGCTATATGTTTGGCTTGCAAAGAAGTGTTGAATTTTGAGGACAAAATTCCTTTAAGGGGGGGGGGGGGGATAGAGTTGTGAGACCCTAAACCAATTTATGTTGAGAATGTTTAAGTGTTGACGGAGTTTGAGTTAACCTTCAACCTCGATATGTTGGGGTTTTGTTTCTTTGGAATAGAACAGCATGTGCGTATGAGTTTTACGCTTGTTCGGGTTCGAAAGAGGTTTGTTTGGCAAGTGTTTAGGTTATAAAACCTGTTATGTAGCAGAAAACAGCTTGAGAAAATTCCAGTGAGGATTTCAGTCGACTGAAGGGGTGAGTTCAGTTAACTGAGTGGGGTTTTTGGTGGTTCAGTTGACTAGCCAAGAGGGTCCAGTCAACTAGACTTGAGGTGGTGCGAGGTTTTGGTTTTCCAAAAGCTTTTTCAGTCGACAGGACCGTGAGGTCAGTCAACTAACCTGTGTGTATTTTAGGCGTGGCTTATAAATATCAGTGTTTGGAGATATTTTAAGATATTTTGAAATATTTTCATCTCAGATCTGGTTTTCTCTCTGCCTTCTCTCTAGATTTTGATGGGCCCGGGGCTCGGTTTTCAGCGATCGAACTGCGGATTCTTGGTGTGGGTGCTGGGGGCTTCGCATATATCCGGATAGATTCTCGTTCTGACACGGTTCGATAAGGGAGATATATGTGATTATACGTGTTTTCACCGGGTAGAAAAGACATCAAATGTGATTTTCATGTGTAACCGTGGTTTTTGGGTAAAAGAAGGGTTTTTACGCCTTTTCTCGGTTGTATACATGTTTCGGGTAAGTGGTATCCATAGTTTTCTAAAGGAGGTTTGAAAACGGTGATTTGTGAAATTGGGTGAAAAACGTCTTTTTGGAGGTTTGGAGCTAGCCCACGGGGTTGAGTCTCACCTTTTAAACGTTTTGTTGGAAATAGTTTAGATCTCTATGTCAATGGATTGGATCTCTTTTTATGCATGTGACGCATACTCTATTTTTTAGATTTTCGTAGTTGAGCTACGGTGGGTTTTTAAATGTTTTTCATAGATGTACCGTGACAGTGGGTATTGTTGAGTTGGGCTTATATTGCTCCTTGGTATAAGTCCAGAAACGTGCGCAGCGTAAGTGCTCTGTACCTTCGGGTTAGTCCCCATAAATTGAGTGTGATTGGGTGCTTTGTACCATCGGGCTCAGGTCCCGTAAATTAAGCAGCAGGTGCTCTGTACCTTCGATTATCTTTCGTAAATTGAGTGATTCGGTTTCCTCTGTTAATGGCGTCATTGTTGTGACTCCGTATAGAGCTTGTCACTACTAAACCTGTGGGTCGAGGGTAATGGACGAAAGTTTATAGTTGTTACCATTGTCGATGTGGCAGAGTCGGTACATAGGATTTTATTTTACTGTGTTCTCCTCGGCTGTGTGACCCGAGTGGAGGAAAACTGTTTTACCTTTTTATTTTCCTTGGTTATGTGTTCCAAGTGAAAAAATAATATTTTGATTCCGGTTGTATGAGCTGGGTAAACAAAGATCATGTTTTGACTACTGTTTTATTTATAGCTTTTTCATAACTATGGCATGATATCTGTTAGGATGATATGCATAGTTTGAAGGATGGAAAAATGTGGGATTTTATGAAATAAAACCTTTTTGAGACTCGTGATAGTCTGATAGAAAGCTTGATGGTTTTTGAGAGGAAAACTTTTTTGGCACCCGTGGTTGAGCCTGTGTGTGTATAATTGCATAGCCTACTTTACAGTTATATTGTCTATGTTCTATTGGGCTTCGGCTCACGGTGTGGGATTTTTTTGTAAAATCTTTTTCAGGTAAGAGTGGTCCTGTGGGTTAACCCGGTGGTGCCCAAAGATAGCTGATTACAAGACGTCTGTTTTGTCTTGATCGGTAGCTTATACCTGTTGTATATGTTTCATGTTTATTTGTAACATGTTGTAAATCATATACTATGATTATGAATATATGCATGTTTTAATGCTTTCGAGAGAACCTTGGGTTGGTTGTTATTTTCCGTAGTTTCTTACTACGTTTTTCGTTGTTGGGATCAACTATTTACAAACGGGAATTTTAAATGGTTTCACTTCACATAAACTTTGTGCTTCGAGGTAGGTTTTGGAACGGCCTAAGTTTCTTTTAAAACGAAAAGATTTTCTTATTCAAAACACGTATTTTATTTTTACAGGCTTAGCTTGTGGGGCTATAACTGTTGTCTTTTGGCTACTCTTTTAAATCAATAAACCCTCGGTAGTGCGTATTTACAAAGGTTTTGGCCTTGTTTGGTCTTCTGATGTTAAATCCCTTTTGTTTGGGCCGTTTGGTGGTTGTTTTATGCTTTTCGCGTGACCCAGAGTTAGAGGCGTGACACTTGGCTAGAAACTGAAAATATTGCCGCTCCAGTTAGCACTTATTGGAAACCCCGCTTGCTGCTTTTGTCGCTGCTTCAGCTTATGGCCAAAACATCTAGTGCCGCAGCACCGTTGCGCGCTTATTTGGATTGCACTACTATTTTCATAATCAAAATCAGTTTTTTTTGGGACTTTTCCGCTGTGTTTGAAAATAGCTTGGGACTTTTCGGTGCTACCTTGAGTTTTAAAACACACGGTGCTGCATCAGCTTTGGCAATAAACCGGCACCTTTGTTTAGCACCTGAAACCGGAGCTATTTGCTGAAGCTTGGGAAGATCAAAACCATTATTTGGAATTTTTGCCAATTACTGGGATTTGCCGAAATAGTGGGCAGCTTTTGGAAAACCCCTTTGTCGCTTGGTATTTTGCACCTGGGAGTTGCTTTTCCTGGAGAAGCAGCACTGCTGCAGGCTAAGGCTGCGTTTGGCATGGCTTTTGAAGAAAAAAAACTGTTTTGATTTGTTCCGCTGGTTTTCATGGTTCCCAAAACTCATGTTTTTCACGAATCATCATACCGTTCTTCGTCCTCGCTCTTTTTTTAATTTTATTTTGATAACATAAAATAAAAAAACTAAAAATCAAAAAACAACAACATTTACATTGATCCTATGCCTCCGTAGAGTTCACAATCAATTAATCTATCACGGTCAACCCCCGTGATTAAAAAATTAATTAAATCATCATCCACGTATTCAATCAAACATGAAAATAATAGATGATCATAAAATCGGGATTAAAACGGCTGCATAACAAAGTTAGTAACAGTTCTAAATCTACCCGGCCCCGATAACCGTAAACAAAAATCAAAACGGCTCTGATACCAATTATTGGACGCAAAACTGCCAAGATCTATGTATTTGAAAAATGATTTTTGATAAAAAATTAACTGGACGGGCAAACTCCAAACGGGCTCTAGATAAAAAAATTTTAACGTCGAACGATCAAAATTAAACCCGTGCAACAAAAGTTAATTTAGAAGAATATCTTTTGTCGATCTAATCTTCAACTATGACTTGGTTCTGAGTTGAAGCTCCGGTCAGATCTTCTACCATATTTCCTTACGTGATCATCGAACGTAGTGTGGGTTACGATCCTCCGAGAACTTGTACCGGTAGAACCCCGATATATTTAAGTCTTTAAAAGACAAAAATAATATCATAATAATATATGAGATATATGAACTATCAATCTCAAACTAGTTCAGCCTACCCGTATATATATAGGGCTACAACAGGGACCTAGAGAGTAATTATGAGTAAGACTTCTAGTGGAACACAAACACCTACTAGCGATTTTTGTAATTAAAAAAAGATGCATATCGGTATCTGCAATTATGGAAAACCAGCAGCGATTTCTGCAATTTCTATAAAATACTGAATTACAGTTCACACCACTAAAGAACTATAATTGCATTTTGACCCATAATCTCAAGACCTTCTTGCATTGAGCTCTTGTTATTAAATGCTTACTAGTTCTCCCCACGTTAAAATTTTCGATACCCGCCAATTAAATTTAATTACCGACAATTTAATTTAATCAGCATCTTAATATTCCTTAAGCCTTTCCACTTAACTTATTTGACCGCCAGATAATTAAATCCACCTGTAGGGTTTGGTCCAGTCAAAACTTATAAGTATCCTTATGAGGGTATCGTCAATCCCAATCTTCGGGACGTGAATTCCGTCAATAATTAATATTTTTCATATAAATAATACCACTATCCAACTCACCGAGAATATAGACCCATATAAGATCGCACATTTTAATGAATCAAAACAACGAATATTAAATATATGCAAATTAATAATTATTTCATGATTAAGAGGATAAGCACTATTCATAATAATCTTGGGGTGTAAATTAATTTACATAGTCAGTAGTCAGTACTAAATTAATTACCAAAAATATCCCGTTTAATACACAAAGTGTACTGGCACAGAGAGTCGGAACAATAGACGGTGCTATTATCTGTTCCCCGTAACCAAGACAGGCCTTTTAAAACTCTGTGTCACGGTCGTACCGATGGTATGTCCATTTTCATCTAAACTGTGAATATAAAACTTATATTTTGTAAGAACTTAAAATCTGGTTTTCTGTGTGTAAGCCGTACTCTACATACCAGATTAAATACTATACAGAATATCGGACATTCTTATATAACAAAGAAATAATATACATATATTGTTCATAAAGATTCTCATAAAATAGAAACTTAATTTTATTAAAAATAAAATTAAATACTAAAATTATAATTTTCAGTATACCAATCCTAACAAACACTGTGTAGGTCCATTCACAAAGGACCTGTATTTGCCACTAAGTTTATTCAATTTTCTTTAAATTAGTAATTAAAAAATAGGACAAGCCTATAAACCTCTCATTAGCATGAATAAGTAGTACTTATATTATAATTCAAAAGATAAAATTTAGCATACTGTATAGAATAATCAATTTGATGTACTTACAGATAGCAAACAAAATTCACCTATGAAATCAAATAATCAATTTTAGGCTAGTAAAAACATACTGTGCATAGCCAAATAATCAGTTTCAAATTAATCAAGAAAAATAGAAGTGTGGCCTCCAAAAAAATCAATAAACATAACAAATAATCCCAATTAGAGGTCTTACTCTAGCGACAACAAAACAACCCATTTGTTTGTAAAGTTTGCTTTTCTATAAGAACGGCAATAGATCTCCACATAAGCTTCAATCATATTTTTGCAATAAAAAATAAATCTTTCATATGCAATTTTAACCTTATTCTTCATATTTATGCATTCAATAAGTTTCCATACAATACTACATAACACAATATAGTGTGATCATTATCTAGGTTTATATAAATTTGCATTCTTTGAGTAGTTCTCCTTAATAGTTATGTCACCACAATTACCAAAGAAAGTGTTCAAATAATCACACATTAAAAATTAAAAACTGACAAATGGATTAAATCATTCCAAGAAATTCTCATTCAATTAAACATGACAGTAATTCAACCCAACCTTAAATTTACCTCAAATAACAAATTAATCATAATTCAACTAATATTGACCAAGGGGAAATTCTGGCCAACTGTTCTTAATAAAGTCCACGTAAATGTAAATTATCTTAATCTTAACATGTATCTATTGCAACACAATCACACCCACCAAAATCCAAGCTTGAAGTTTAGGAAGAATCCTACGCATTCCTAGTTTCAAAATAAAAACTATATATTTAAAAAGATGTAATCAAAATTGTGACGATCTGACCCGTCTAATTTATTTTGAGGTGATTCAGATACAAAAATATAAAATATTGTGAGCTTCACAATATATATATATATATATATATATATATATATATGGTTAAGTTTTTCTTGTACAACCAAATACAAAAAAAGAGAGAGATTAGAGGAGGAAATCTCTAGAAGCCTCAAGAAAGTATATAAAAAAAATTAAAACAAAATAAACCCTAAACGCCCCCTTTTTGTGGATGCTTTCTTCTTCTTTAGTTCACCGAGAGAACCGAGAGAGAGAGAGAGAGAGAGAGAGGGAGATGTTAGGGAAAGACACCGGTGGCAAGGCAGTAGCATAGCGTCGTCGTGGAATTAGTCGGTGGTGTGGCGGCGGAGACCGACGAAGCTCGTGGCAGTCGTGGCCGAAACCTAGGGTGTGGGTTTCTGGAGCAAAAATTGGAGATGGAGATTAAACCTCACAACTCGAAGGACCCGTGAGAGAGAGATACAGAGATCGAGCGACGTTGTCTAAATCTTCTTCCCCTCTTACAGGTAACTGAAGTTATAACCATCATAGGTTTTCTTTTCTTTCGTTTGAATCTTACATCGTTCTAAGCCTCACCAGCTTTTTTCCCTGGAATTTGTATCTATACCCCTGTTTGACCCTCTCTTCTGACAGGAAATTGTTAGGAACTCTTTGAGGATTTTAATACACAAATAGAGGCTTTGATGGTGGCCCTACAGCAAGCTGGTCGAACCTAGGGTTGAGAATTTTGGTGAAATCCGACATTTGAAAACTACAAGAGGTAGGATCTAGACTAATTCTAGTGCTCTACTTTGATTTGTGTTGATTTTCATAAAATTGAATCAAATTTCAAAAAAAGAATCAAATTTCAAAAAAAACCAAAGTGTGATTGCAAATGTGATTACAAGAATTATAAAAATGCTGAATCAAGAGTTTTTGAAAATATGCTGGGCTATACTTGGGACTATTGTTGGTAAATTAGAAAGATGTGATTACTTTATAATTTAAAATATACGAAATGATAAATGAAGGTGGAATCAATGATGGAAATCAATTGTGCATGTGGATATTATTAGAGAAATTGAAATTTGGGAATTTATTTTTGAGGTTGATTATGGAAAATTTTGTTTAAACTTAATTTTTGAACTCGAAGGGTATATATATAATTTATATGAAATTCATGGTTTAATGCTTAGATGGTTTAATGAGGTTGATATGAATTTGTGATGTATAAATAACGAATTGGATGGAATCCTGCTAACATGAAAATGTCATAAACAAACAAATGAATAGAGATTTACGACTTGAGAATAAAAATGAAAATGATTTGGTTTAGAATAGCAACCATTAAGCATGCATCAAGAAGAGGAACTACAAATTGAAACTTTACTCAAAGGACTTTGGATATGTTATGGCATTCTTCCTATAACTCAGTGTTCGCTTGTAAAATTTATTTTGTAATTAAGTCAGTTTATCAAAATTGGATGAATTGTTCATATGCAAATAGGAAAAGTGATTCGAGATTTACAGGGTTAAACTGAGGGCATGTAATGAATACAATGATTAACACATGTGAGTGTTTGGCATTAACGAGAATTTTATGTTTATGCAATGAACACTTTAGCTAATGGAATGGTGAACTGTAGTTCGACTTGAAATTTGAATGGGTAAATCTAATAGATGTTGAAATATAGGAACTTATAGAATATGAA
The DNA here is from genome assembly GCA_034768845.1 of Heliamphora exappendiculata. NCBI lineage: Eukaryota > Viridiplantae > Streptophyta > Magnoliopsida > Ericales > Sarraceniaceae > Heliamphora > Heliamphora exappendiculata. Next base: position 16,567 of record JAOTRH010002769.1, read on the forward strand.
AAAGGTTTATGGAAGTTTGTTTGAGATTGTGAGACCTGGACCCGTCCCTTTTTTATATATATAAATGTTTGACATGTTTCTTTCATTATATGAATAGCCTCGATGAATGATTTATGTTTCAAAATTGTAAAAAAAATAGCATGTGTATATGTCTTTTACGCTTTCTCGGGTTTGGTTGAGGCTCGTTTGGCTGGTGTTTAAGCTGAAAAGTCTATTTCATGCTGAAAAACACCCCACCTAGCAATCCAGTCGACTGGACTGGAGGATCTAGTCGACTGGACCGAGAGTTTTTGCCATTCTATAAATATCCCAGGCACTGAGATATTTTGAAAAACATATCTTTTAAGCTAAGTTTCCCGTTTTCTCTACCTTCTCTTTAGATTTGAGGGCCCGGGGCTTGGTTTTTTGTTAGTTTGTTTACGGATCCTTGCTGTTCGTGCCATAAGCTTCTGTTCATCCTGTCTGATTCTCGTTTCGACGAGGTTCAAATTTTGAGGCTTCGAGTTTCGACTCACCGAGGTCGGATTTTAGACCATATTGTTGTTTAAGGGTGTTATATATAATTATATGTGTTTTCACCAGGTAGAAAATACATTAAATGTGGTTTTCATGTTTTGAACCTTGGTTTTGGGTAAAAAGTGGGTTTTACGCATTTATTGGTTTTATACATGATTCAGATGTGTTGATATCCGTGGTTTTCAAAAGGAGGTTTAAAAACGAGGTGTTTTGGGAGAATGGTGAAAAACGTGTTTTTTGGAGATTTGGAGCTAACCCTCGGGGTTGAGTCTCAAACTTTTTAATATTTTGCTAGAAATGGTTGTTGATCTCCATGATGATGGATTAGATCTCTTTTATACATGTGTTGTATAAACTGTTTTACGGGTTTTTGTAGTTAAGTTACGGTGGGTTTTTAAATAATTTCCATAGATGTACCGTGACAGTGGGTGTGTTGAGTTGGGCTTCTATTTCTCCTCGATGGAAGTTTGAAAATGAGCGCAGTATAGGTGCTTTATACCTTCCGGTTAATCCCTATAATTTAAGTAGTGGGTGCTCTGTACCCTCGGGTTTTGGGCCCATAAATTAAGTAGTTATGTTGTTGTGACTCCGTATAAAACTTGTCATTACCTAGCAAGCCTTCAGTGGTTCAGGACTAGGGTAATGGGTAAAAGTCTATAGTTGTTACCTCTGTCTGTGTGGCAGAGTCAGTACATAGGATTTCATTTTATCTTGTTTCCTCGGTTGTGTATTCCGAGTGTAAAATACTGTCTTATTACTGCTTTCCCTTAACTGTGGCATGATATCTGTGTGGATGATATGCATAGTTTCAAGGATGGAAAACTTGTAATTTTTTAGAGGAAAGCCTTTTTGGCTCCAGTGGTAGAGTCTTTATGCTTATGATTGCATAACCTGCTTTACAGTTTTATAGTCTGTTCCAATTGGGTTTCGGCTCACGGTGTGAGATTTTGTTGAAAACCATTTTCAGGTGATCATATGGAGTTGACCTAGATTCCCTTGGTGGGCGGAAGACTTCCTGTAGTTTTTTCTATTTTTGAGACATGTACTTTTACATACGATACCTGTTTCAGAAGGCAAGTTTTGTATGCATTGAGACGATATACTTATTCATGTATGGAACTGCATGTTTATTGCTTATGAGAGATGAACCTTGGGTACTCGTTTATCCAAATTTTATAGATTTTCAGTTGATAGTTTTCCAACTACAAATCTTATTTTCTAGAACTATATTTTGGTGGACTTTCACGTTACTCTTGTGTTTGAGGCGTGACAGAGATCATGATATGAAATTTAAAAGTGAGTTTCAAATTGATATGTATATACATGATAGGTGTATACCTTTTAAAATGACGTGATCTTGTTTACATTAACCTTGTGTTGGTACTTGGTAACACCGAAAGGAAAGATGTGAATTATTAAAAATCATATAAAGAAGTTTATGATGTATTTGATTTGGATGGAGAAACGGGATACTAAAACAAAATGTGATTTGAAAATTAAATGGAAAATTTGAATTTGGAATTAAAATGATGTTTCGTGACAATGATTGAGAGAGGAACCATTTGTGGGTTGGACTCTCGGGTTCTGAAAATAAATGTAATTGACAAATAATGAACCGTATGGACTGATGTGAATTAAGTTGGGCTTGCACAGCTCCGCGGTCAAAGACCGTAAACTTGCACAAGATGAGGACCACATACGCATGGGTTAGCCCTCGAAATGTAGTGGTTGTGTCGTGATGAGTTATTGTGAGACCCTAACACATTTTTTTTGACATTTTTCAACGCGTGTTTATTGTTTTTGTTTCAGCATGTTCATATGCGCTTTTATGCATGTTCGGATTTAGATATGCATGTGGGGTTAGTTCTCGGGGGCCGTTGGACATTGTGGTGCGAATTTATAAAAAAAAATATCTGTGGCCTATAAATATCTCGCGTTAGATATTTTCAAAAGATATTTTCAAAACTTCTCAGCTAAGTTTTCTCCTTTTCTCGCTGCCTTCCCTCTAACTTCTCGGGGGCCCATGGCTCAATTTTTGACGATCCAACAGCCGATCCTTATTATTGGCATGGTGGGCAACGCTTTCATTAAGACAAAATTTTATTCTGGCGAAATTTGATTTTACATGTGGATCGAGGTGTTGAGTTTTTGACTTAACGAGATAGGATCCTAGACTCTCATGTCTCATAAGGGTGCTACGTGTAATCGTGTGTGTTTCTACCGATTAAAAATGTATAGAAAACCATTTTAAGTTAAAATTAGGATTTTGGTTTTAAACCATTTTGGTTGTTTTCGGTTGGTTGGAATCAAGTTTCGAGAGTTTCTTTTGAGGTTTTGTGGTAGTCTTGGGCTAGGGTATGTCCGAGGGTGTTGAAAAGGGAGTTTGGAGGCTTCGATTTGGGGTTCGAGAAGGCTGAACTTGTAGCTCGGAGTCAATTTTCTCTTGGGGTAAGTCGACTGGATCGTGGTTTGGGGGGTTCAGTTGACTGGACTTGGGGGGTCAGTCGACTGACCTGTGTTTTTGGGAGTTTTTGCGAGATTCCAATAGCTTGTTTGGGTTAACTGGGTGGGGTTCAGTCAACTGACCAGTCGACTGATAGTTTGTGTAGGGGCGTTTTGGTTTTTTTGGTGGCTGTAGGGGTTTTTCGGTCGATTGTGTTAGGATGTGCATTTGACTGGATCTCCTCTAGTGGCATTTTAGTCAATTGAATTATGGAGTTCTATCGATTGAACTCATGAGGAGGGGTGTTAGTCCTCTCTCGTTTTGGTTGGTCGCGGTAAACCGTGGTGGTTCGTTTTGTTTTCGTTCTCGGGGTGACGTGGGTTTGATGCAATGTGAGGTGCATGGTTAAATACGGGTTGTCGGTGCATGGTTGTGTTTGTGGTGGTTAGCATTGGAGGTTTGGAGTTGACCTTTGGCTGTATGGCATGGGTGTCATGGCGGGTTATGTGGCATGTGGTGCCATTATGTGAAACTTAGTGTTATATGTGGTTATATGTGATGGTGCTGTATCTAAAACTTTGGTCTAATTATGCATATGTGTATGAAATGTGATAGACAGATATGTGGTTCTGTTAATGCTAACTCTGGTTAACGGTGCATTAGTTGGGACTGAGGTCCTTCAGTGAAAGTTCAAGAAGGTGTATCAGTTAGGGCTGAGGTCCCTCGGTGAAAGTCCGAGAAGGTGTATCAGTTAGGGCTAAGGTCCCTCGGTGAAAGTCTGAGAAGGTGTATCAGGGGAGGCAGCGGTCCCTTGGTGAAAGTCCAAGAAGGTGTATTAGTTGGGGCTAAGGTCCCTCGGTGAAAGTCCGAAAAGGTCCGAGAAGGTGCATTAGTCGGGGGCTACGGTCCCTCAGTGAAAGCTCGAGAAGGTACATGGATTGCATGTGAAGCAACGTGCGATGGATAAAACCTATTTCAAATTGTTTTTCAGAATCTTATGGGTTGTGATATAAAATCGTTTTCAAACCATTTTCGAGGCTTCTGTGAGTAAAAAATGGTTCTTATCCTTGCACCACGTTTGTTTGTAAAAACTTTTTTAAGGCTTGAAAAAGAATCAAAAGCTGTACATTATTTCCTAGCATATTTAGCTTATATTTTTATACTTGTCAAGTATCTGCTAAGCTTTGGCTTACGGTGTAGGATTTAAAATATTTTTCAGGTATCGATCACGCAGGTTGATCCAGAGGAGCCGATTGGGGCGGAAGATCTGTAGTCTTCCTTTTTTTTTCTTCTGATCATATATGCTTATAACATGTTTTTCAGTGTTGGAACTGTGTAATCTAAGCCTTTTGGCAGTTATATTTAATGCATGTACATTTTTCTTCATGAGTAAACATCGGGTTGGGTTTGTATATGGCTGTTTATGGGTGTTTCACGTGACCCGGTGTTGAGGGGCATGACAGTTATAGAGTGACCCATTCCACAATGGCTTTGCGTAGCCTATTGGGGGCGAATGGGGCGATGTTTTTATAAGCTGTGTCCGACACCGGTACATTAGGTGTGATATGATTTTGTAAAAACCGGATAATAAGTTTAAAATGGGAATAATGTGAATGAAAGAAATGAGTTTAAAAGGGACATTTGTGCACGTGGGTGTGTGTGTGTAAGCGGAAAATGATTCGGTGAAACTTATATTTGCCTTTATTTCAGTTACACTAATCACACCTCACAAATCATGCATTACATTGTTATTAGTCTTATCCTACGAGTTTCGGCTCAGGTTGTATGTATTTAATCTTTTACAGGGTTTAATAAAAAAAGACTAAGCAAAGGCTGGAATCCTGAAGAATATTTTGGAAACAGGAGCAATTTCATTACGAAATCATATATATATATATATATATATATATATATATATGTTTAGATCTCATGTATTCGTTTCAAAGTATTGTATTTGAAAATTATAAGAATTGTTTGGATGAATGTCATTATCAGTAGAATCTAGTGCAATTCATATATGATTTAATGCACGTGGAAGTGAATGCAATGGTAATGAAATGATGCTTATAAGTCGTTATGTAATTTAATTCTGTATAGTTGATAAATCGCTTTAAATGTGATTGGGTATTGAGATCGAGGCGGTGTCTGAGTATATACTGTGATTTGAGTTTGACAGAAAAAATTTGGGATAGACCGAGAAAAACAGAGGAGACTCTACCGAAATTTTTTTGAACCACACTTAGAATATTTTTTTGAAATGTTGGAAAAGAAATTTCTTTTTTTTAAAACCAAATTAAATACAAGTGTTTTCTTTAAAGAAAGTTCTAACCCCAAAAATTTGGTTTTTATGAAATGGAGTCCCCTCTGTTATTCCGTAAAATTGGGTTATCAAGTGGGGTTCGCGTGACCCGGGAGTTGGTGCGTGCCAGAATGGTATCAGAGCGCTAGATTCAAATACCTATGAGCCGTGGGTATTAGTATGTGATGGATGCGAATTGTTGTGAATTGTTGGATTGACGTAGGCCCTACTACACGGCATGGACTGCATGCTTGCATGGGTTTGCGAATGAATGGTTTGCATGTGCTATGTGTTTATGTGGGTATGGAGGATGAAAGTGGGAATGATGTGACTTGCCTTCGGGCGTCTGGTTAACTATTCTGGGGTTTGAAATAGAAAAGCGTTTGGCTGATGTTCTTTCTATGAGAAATTTGGATTAGTTACCCGGATTGGTATGTCATTTTCAATGATTCTCCTCGGTATGTGTATGATTGATGATGTGATGTGTTTGATTATGATCGATATGTTTGTACGATTATAATGTGTTAAAATTTAAAGGGAGAAAAGGTAAATTGAACTTTGATCTTATTGAATCTTCAAATCTTTCCTAATTTGAAGTATGTTTCCAAGGTTAGAGTAAAGTTATGGATTGTGAGGATACGGCCCGATGTTTGTTAAATGGCAAGAGATTTCAGCTCAAGTGTTAAGAGTTGAATACTTTAGTGCATGGTATGATAATCATATTATAGTGTTAGTAGAGCAAGGAAAATAGTTAAGTTGGTTGTTGAGTATGGACACCGTTTGGAGGAGAGCTTTGTCCTTGGTAATCCTATAATCAGGCAAAGCAAAGAGGGGTGTTAGAAGCTCGTCGACAATAGTTGCTTTGTTTGTTAGTGAATTTTGTTATAGAGCAGTGTATTTAGAAATGGACTGAATGTAGGAATAATGGCTACGAGTCTTAAGCATTTTGAAAGCAGAGACACAAATGATCTTTAGGCAATCTAATCTTTGTAACCAAGAAAGTATTTAAGGGATATGGGGGGTTGAGAATATAATTTCTCTTTCTGAGAATAAGTATTCCTTCTGTGATCCCTACAATACTAAATAATTTGAATTGGTGACAAGATGTCTTTTTGGCAGATTGAATTCCTATCCGGGGACGATTTGTCCTATTTTTGCCAGAGAAGTAATTCACTCATCTAGAAGGTTTGTAGACCCTGGAACTTTATTCAAAGCTTTGGTGCTTATCCTATGAGATGTTGTCGTCTGTTATAATGGCATTGCCAGGAATGTATGTAGCAATTCAATTGTTCAATTGTGAGAGTAGGTATTGTGGAGAAATGTTGAGGATGTTGCTGTTGAGTTCTTGGTTGAGTATAATGGAACGACTGTTAGTTTGAGTTCTAGAGTTGAATTTCGGGAACAAAATTTCCCAAGGGAGGGAGGTTGTGATGATCTAATCCGCTTGATTTATATTGAGGCAATTCAGATACCAAAATTTAATATATTGTAAGCTTCATAATATTTATATATATAATATATATAACTTTTGTTTGCAAAAAAAAAGAGAAAAGAGGAGGAAATCTCTAGAATCTTCAAGAAAGAACAAAAAGAAAATATATGAACGAAGCAAATGCCAAACAGGCTCCGATGCGATCTTTTCTTCGGTTCTTCTTCTTCTTTTTTTATTTCGGTTTTGGTTTTTTGGCCGAGAGTTGGTTCTGCTCTGGTTTGCTCAGAGGGAGAGAGAGAGAGAGAGAGAGAGAGAGAGAGAGAGAGAGAGAGAGAGAGACGTTGGGGAAAGACGCCGGCGGCAAGGCGATAACACGGCGTCTTCATGGAATCGGTCGGCGGTGTGACTGTGGAGAACGGCAAAGCTTGCGACGGTGGTAGCCGGAACCGTGGATGGCCGAAAAAGTTGGGGTTTCTATTGGGAGCAAAACTCTAAACCACCGGAATAGGGAGAGAAAGAGATCGAGTTCTTTTTCCCCTAATGCCGGGTACCTCTTCTTCTTACATCCATGTTCTCTGTTTACGTTATTGCCATGGAAACTACATTAATTTTTTTGTTTTCCTCTAAAATTGGAGGTCAAAATAATCAAATTAGAGCAACGCGACAGAGATTTAGGCTGTACGAGATCAGAAATTGTGAAGCAAAGTAACTGGGAACCTCAAGATTTCTCACTGGCCAAAACTAGGGTTGGGAATTTTTGCCAAAATTTTAACCATTGAAGCCTTCTCGAGGTAGGATCTAGACTAATTCTAATGCTCTACTTTGATTTGTGTTGATATTCATAAGATTGAATCAAATTTTAAGAAAAACCTAAGTGTGATTGCAAATTTAAGA
>JAOTRH010002780.1:0-24148 GCA_034768845.1 Heliamphora exappendiculata
GGACAGAGTTAGGGATATCCGATTTTCTCGTACGGTTAGCCCGAGTCCTATACTTTCTCGTGATCCCTCACGTAGCCTACTATACGCACGGATATTTTTCTTATTGGTTTCGGTAATTATTTAATTTAATTCGAATGCCTGTTTTGCCGCCGGAGACATTCAGGAATTAAATTAAATGTTGAAGGGCGGTTTTGGTTTTTGGCACACCTAGGGATTACTCCCTAGGTGGCCGGCCCTAATAAGGGGGTGGGGATTTGGTTTTATGGAATATATATATCTCTTACTTATTTTTAGAAAAGAGAAGATATATACTTAACATAATCTTTGATATATGGAGAGATATATCAAATGGAGGTTTTATATAAAACCCTAAACCTAATCCCCTCTCATAGCCGCCGCCCCCCTCCTCTTTTGACAATTGATTTGCCTTCTTGGAGAGAATTGTGTGAGAAGAAACCGAAAGGAGGAAGAACTCTTCGATTGAAATCGGTGCCCACATACCGTGATCGTCGTAGTGCGTCCGGAATATACGTGGGAAGATTGCAAGGTCGTCTTCAACGTATTCGGGATTTTGTGAAACTTTTCGACAAGTTTCATAAAGGTATTATACTATTAAGATTAATATAGTTCTCAGTTTTCATAAAAAATGCATACGTCGTTTTTTACAGTCACGGCGTCGGTTCAAAAATTTTTCCGCTCCAACAATGGTATCAGAGCCACGGTTGCGTTTTTCATGAAAAACCATTGTGCTAAACTTTTTTTTGCAGCCTATGTCGTTATGATTCGGTAATATGAATGTATGAATGAATGTTTGATTTATATCGTTTTTAATCGTTTATCTCGACGGTTTTGTTTCGAGATTAGATCGGTTGTACGCCTTCTACGTGAGGTATAGGTTTTTGACGATGTAATCTGTTATTTCATTTATTTTTTTCTGGATTAATATTGTAATTGGATCACGCAAAACGAGGAACAAAAAACAAAAGAAGAACAAGGCAACGGCGGCAAGGGGTTGTTCGACCAGAACAGGCCGTTGTGTTCGAGGCTTATTTTCGGGACTTATCGGCAATCTTTTTCGACGCGATTTTTTCGCTGAAATTAAGGTTGTCCGTTAGCTATCCGATGATGGTTCGGTTGCGGTTCGATGACGGCTGCAAAGGGGTCAAAAGGTGCTTCAAAACTGGTCGCGCACAGTGGCCTCGCTACAATAACCCGGGTGTTTGAGAATTTTTTTGGGGTGCTTCGGCTTCAAATTTTAACGCAATTTATTGCGGAGATACAGTGGACGAAGTTATCTACCTACCATAATTTTTTAAGGCTTCAACTGTAACGGCAAGGCAGTCAAACGGGGCACTAAAGGTGGCGGCAACAGGGGCGGCGGCAAGCAGAATTTTCAGCCCTGTTGAGGGCTGTTTGGCTAGACTTCTTTCGGCTTTTTCCGGTCTTCCAGCGGTGGTCCAGGGCTGTGACGGTGGTCCGGAGGCTGAGGAGGAAGTTCAGGTCTTTGACGGCTCGTTTAGAGTTCCAAAACCTTAGGCGTTTAATCTTTAATTCGAGACCGTCGGATTAAAAGATTAACGAATGGACCGGATCATAACGACTTAATTTATATTTTGTCGTTATTTAATTATTTATTTATTTGCTTTATTTAATTGCGTGTATGGTTTTATTTTATTTGTTTTTCCTTTTATGCATGATTTTAATTATCGGAAGTATATTAGGAAAAACGGTTTTACAAAATAAATAATCCTAACAATTTTTTTAAAACAGGGATATAAATAGATAATTATTTATTTAATTTTTGTGTTAAAATTAATTAAAAAATTTTAATTAAAACCTGGGTAATTAATTTTTTTCGCAAAATTAAATAAAGAAGTTTTTTTTGTTTATTTTATTATGGTTAAACAAGGAATGTTTTAATTGATTAAAACCGAATTTATTTTAATCAGGCATTAAAATATGTTTAATCGTTTAAAATGAACAAAAAAAAAAAGAAAAACTTTCGGTTTTTAAAATATTAAGTGGGAGAAGAGTTTAATCACAGATAAATTCTACGGTCTCCATTACACGTTCGTAGGAGATGTGATTATAGCTCGCGCGTCGGCTTTGACTTTTGGTCTCCATACGGAAGGGCTATAGTCATTGTATCTCCGGCACGAATCTTCGAAAGAAATAGATTTGAGAATAGTGCGAAGCAGGGTTCGTTCACACTGGGCACAGGGTTTTGACACAGTATTTTCAAATCGAAAGTAGTGGTTATACACTTAACCCGTGAATAAAAATATCCTCCCTAAGGAGTCACTATTTTTATTTGTGGGGATCAAAATTAATTGGCTATTTAATTTACTTGAAATGTCCTATATCAAGGAATGAAAAATCTAGTAGTTCTTTATTCGTTAATTATTAGAAGTTCACAAAAAAATGCAATAGAAAAATACAAGGAAGGTTGGCAAGACTAAGCCATCATCACTTGCCAAGGTGAAGGTAAAGGCGCCTAAGGGTAATTACTATTTTTATCAGAAGCCGGGACACTGGAAGAGGGACTGTCCTGACCGGAAGAACAAGCAAGTTGCAGGTATTGTCTTTTCTCTAGTAGTTGAATCATGTTTAGCGGTTGTATCTACGGAAACCTGGTGTGTAGATACGGGAGCCACTAATCATGTCTGTAATTCTTTGCAGGGGTTCCAGGTAACCAGGCAGCTTAGAGAGGGCGAGGTCTACCTTCAGATGGGGAATAACTTCCAAGTGTCTGCTGTTGCAGTGGGAGAAGTAGTTCTTTATTTCAGTAAAAATAAATATTTAATTTTGAAGAACATTTTATATGTACCTCAAATTAGGCGGAACTTAGTTTCGATTTCCTGTTTGGAGAATGATGGATATTCTGTTTCTTTTAATAAACTTTCATGCAGTATTATGGTTGAAAAATAATTTATCTGCCATTGTACATTGAAAAATACTCTTTATATTTTACACCCCGTTATTTCTACTGATAAAAATAATGAGGTGAATAATTTATATGTTTTACCACTTAAAAGGAAAGTTTCCTCATTGAACCAAACGCTACTTTGGCATCTTCGTTTGGGTCATGTTAATCTAAAAATGATACAAATACTGGTTGAAAATGGGCCTTTTGGTTCATTGAAAGTGGAGGCATTTCCAGTCTGTGAATCCTGTTTAGAAGATAAGATGACCAAGAAGCCGTTTACGGCCAAGGGACTTAGAGCCAAAGAAGTGTTAGAATTGGTTCACTCTGATTTATGTGGTCCCATGAACATCTAGGCAAGAGGTGAGTATGAGTATTTCGTCACTTTTATTGATGATTACTCTAGGTATTGATATGTTTACCTGCTTCACCGCAAATCTGAAATATTTGAGAAATTCAAAATGTTTAAAGCAAAAGCGGAAAAACAGATAGGTAAAAGTATCAAAACCCTACGATCTGATCGTGGAGGTGAATACCTCTCTAGGGAGGTGAATACCTCTCTCAAGTCCTCAAAATCCTCCCTTCTAGTTGAAACGTAGCACACCCCATCCTGCCTTGCCAAAACCTAGCACACCCTTGGCCGAAACCCTAGCGAGCTGTGAACACCCTTCCATTCTCTCCCTCCCTCGCGCCGACTCCCTCTTCTCTCTGTGTTGCTCCCTCCTCGTCGTCTCTGTGAGATGCCGCAAGCAAACCCTAGCCGCCCTTTGCCTCTCGCATTGCTAACAGGCAGAAAGAAGAAGGAACGATCCAAACCCATTTGACCCGATCCAAATCTAAACTTCTGCCAAAACTTAGACCTAGCCCAGACCTGTTTTTCTTATATGCAAACTCTTAGCCCATTATGCTGCAACTCAGCCCAATCCTGTAGCCTAAAAATAACAACCAAAAGAATGGGCCCAACTTCATTCCTTTTGGTACTTCAGCCCTTTTTTAACTATATCCCGCTTCGGCCCATATTTTTTTCCCCAAGTCTTAAACCCAATAGACAATAACCAGCCAACCAACCCAGAAAATACTTTCTTCTTCCCTAGTCCTAACCATGGTTACCTCCCCAGGTGAGACTTCAGAGAGAAAGAGAAGACAACCAGATGATGGACGACATCGCATACATTCGAGCTACATTAGATATGTTGAACGCCATCCTTTTGAAAGAAAAGGAAGAGAACGAATGCAAAAACAGGTTGCACCCCCAAAATCACATTTTTTGTACAGCACGATAATTTTATGCATTTTCATACATAGAATTTGAAGCAATTTTATGGGTGCGTTTGTTCATGCACCGCCATGACTTTATGCATGTGTGCAAAAAGCTAACAAACTCGAAAAATTGTTCATTTTTGTGTGCCATGATAATTTTATGCATTTTTGTGCAAAATTGAGACATGCCTACATAATTGTACATTTTTGTGCAAAAGCTGGCTGCACCCCAAAATCACATTTTTATTCAGCACAATACTTTTATGCGTTTTCATGCATAAAATTTTAGGAGATTTTATGGGTATGTGTGTTTTCAAATGAAAACACATAATATCATCCATTTTCTATTATTAGTAGAACTTTAGATACTCATCAATCATAGTTTTTTGTGCACCAATGCATGATAGAGGTTCCACAATTGACTAAGGTAGACAACAGTTCTAGATTTTAATGAACACCAAGACAAGTTTAATTCTACTTCATCTTACGAGATCAATGATTTTATTCCTCCTTCAACCATTGACAAGCAAGATATTTCCATGCATAACATTAACACAACTTCATCTAATAAATGATCTCTTGAACATAAAAATGCACTAAATTTAGCACTTCCTATTGATGGCCCACCAACAGAAGATTTCATTAAATTAGAGGATTGATTTCATTAGTATTGAAGACTTTGATTGAATGTTTAATTCATACGTAGTGGACCTTGACAACCGCTTGAAAACTCCTTGGATCACATGCTTGGAAGTGTTCAAATTTCAAAAGAAAGAAAGGTCAGCAGCTTATTCAAAGTATTTGATTCTTTAACAAGTACAAGTTCAATATGTCAAACCAAACTTGAGGTTGATTTCTTTTTCTCAGTTGAGGAATATGATGCAGAACATGAAAGCTCATTAACAATTTTATTTCAACTATTTAATAGTTAGTTTTATATTTAATTAGGATTTATTATGTTTCCATTAGTTTAAGATTCTAGTTTATCTTTCAATTAAGATTTTTATTTTTATTTTTGTTTTGTTTAAGATTCTAGTTTTCTTTTAAAATTAGGGTTTTAGGTCTATAAATAAGAAGCCCTCTTTATGTATTATTATGGAGAATTGAAATGAAAAATTGAGTTTAAGGCTGTGACTTTGTGTTAAGGTTTCGACCCTTTTACACTACTTTTCCACTCTCTCATCCTTCCACGTGTTGCATCACTTATTCGCTGTGTTCACCATGGTGTTATAGATTTTTTTTTTCATACTCGTTGGGGTGGAATGAATGTTTCAAAAGGAGGTGATCAAGATTTTGTCGAGTTGGATGGGAGGATAGGCCTTGCAAAGTAGGAGCGTGTGGTCTTTGATTCTTTTGTGTTTGATATGGCGGCAGTGGTTGGATCAAACATAAGATACTTTGATGGACCGAGCCTCTGTTGCGTAAACTGAATGGCATTCTTCTATGTAATTTGTATTGCCTGAGTGTGGAGGATCTTCGGTTGATGAAACAGATGACTTCATTAAGTCTTCGTCTCTATGATTATTTGGTAAGAGTTTTTGTTGTTTATCCCTTTTTGTGGGAGCTCTTTTTTTCTTTTGCCATGTTGTATGGGGTCTCTTCCCCCCTTATTTTGGGTAGCATTCCATTAATGCTCTGCTATTTAATCTTCATTCTATAGCAATGACAACTATACCACTTTTTATTTGAAGCTCTAAAGATGGCCAACATTTTGAAACTAGAAGTGAAATTCTTCAAACTAAAAAATTATTGAGTTTAAAATTAGATATCATAAATTATCCATTAAAGACACATGGAAAGCATTGCTATTCAAAATCGTTCCAAAAATAATTCAAATTCTTGATTAAAGTTCAAGAAATTTTTTAAGAATATATATTTTTAAGTCCTTAGGACTTGTAAAATTATTTAAACGATTCTTGACATTCTTGTTTACTTTCTTTTTCTCTATTTCCCTTATCCTTGGGCTGCGGGGATTCTCTCTGGAATTAATCATTGTCATGATATGTCACGTTTAATGCAATTCATCTCCTTAAACAAAAGTCTTAATGTTAGCTACAAAATTGGAAGGTCTTGGACATTATTTTCTCTTTAATGGTTGCAATTTAAATACCTAATATTTTCTTCCTTTTATTCTAATACAGGATTTTGTTGAACATATAATTCATGAAACAATAGGCAATCTGACAACTACAATAAGACAAGAATTTGGAATTTACCGCTAGCTGAGATACGATTTCAGGATTTGAGTCAATATGCCAATCTGGCTCCAGTTGCCGAACGAAAGATGTCCGGCCATTCACAGTGCTGCAAAAGAGAACCTACAAGTGCATTGCATAAGGAATAAGACTAGCAAATATATGAAAGAAAGAAAGAAAGAAAGAAAGAAAGAAAGAGAAAATGAAAGAAAGAAAGAAAGAGAAAATGAAAGAAAGATATTAAAAAAATAAAAATTGAAAGGTGTTCGAGAAGGATAAGAATTCATCAATTACATGAAGATTCAACAGGAGACTCTGGATGTTGTAATTCGAACTTTATAAACCACTAACAAATTGCAGAGACAGCGTAATTTATCTTCAGATATCTTCCCTACCTGAATAAAGTTTGATTAAACTTCGGAGTTTTCCTAATCTAAGAAATTTTGGAACAGCTAGCTCAACACATCACAAAGAACCATGCACTTCGAAAGGATTATAACCTCAGAGGACCGTTTAAAACAATTAAATGGTGGAACCACGAAACTGAAGTAACAATCTCCAGCTATAAAGAGGAGCAACTAACTCTTATCTGAACCATGCAATCTATCATCAACATGTGCTTAACTAATTTCTCAATCCTCACAGTGATGACATAAATTCAAAGAGGCAGCACAAAGCACATGACTGTGAGGAGTGCCATTGCGGGATTTAACTCTCCTCCCGTTTAAAGGCTTAAATTATGCAATAGCTACATAAATTTAGAGATGATGGCAGAATCCTCCTAGAGAGATTTTTGTTAAATAAAATATGAAATCAGATGACATGGGACATAAATGTCAAATTGCTACCCCTGGAATAATTATGAGCAAAGGGGTTACAAGCTAACTCAAAAGATTAATGGTTTCGTTTGATAATAGGTATAGGTAGAATGGGAATAACAATGAGGTGGGATTAGAGGTGGGATTACTAAGAGAGATATTAGTAACAATGAGGCCAATCCTTTGTTATGTTTGTTTGGAGAAGAGATTATACTAGACAATTTCATGTTTTCTTCGAAATAGAAGGATGGGATTATAATTTTACATTCCCATTTTATCCTTTTCCAACTAAATGGTAAAGCAAGGGTTGGTACCCGCCCCGCGTCCCAAAAAAGGCTTGGCTGCCATTCGAAATATTGCCCAGGTGATGTTTTTTCTTTTTTTCTCTGCATTGGCTTCTATTGTGCTGATGAATTGCATGTTTCTCTTCCAATACTAATTGTATGTTTGGTTGAACCTTTCTCATAAAAAATGAATTTTATGCTGCAAGGAATATAATTGAAGGGGAAATTTTGAGATTATGCCAAAAAGTAAACCTGTCCAGAAATTTGCATGAAAAATTTGAAAAACAGATTATCATTTCTCAAGTCAGTTTATCAAAGATTGAAATTATTGGCAAACTGATTATTTCTCAAGTCATATTATCAATGCAATACAAATTATTAAAAAAAAAATATTGAAAGCAGGGCAGTCTCCTATAATCACCACCATTGGGTGGAACATGGTTTCCTCAAAGACTTGAATACACCATGGTTTCCCCCCAAAATCTGAGGTCGGACCAAGGCATCATCTGAACCTCAAGGAACTCGCTTCTGCAACTGCTTTAGGCATGCGAGTGCTCCCGTTGGGTAAGCGAATAGTGGTTGCAGGATACAGGAAGTAATTCCAAAGACGACACACACGCGGGGGGGGGGGGGGGGGGTGTTGTTATGTAAAGTGTAGGGTTCCTGAGCACCCAAAAAAATGTTATATTTTGACATTATAGCTATTAAATTGGCATATTATTGTCATTTGGTTCTCAATCCAGTGGAACTAGACTTGGAAACCCAGCCTCCATGGGGTTTAGTAATCCGGGCCATCCAGCCCATTCACGGGTTTCTTAGTCCTATTGGACTAATAGTCCAGCCCTCAAAAATTGAATCAAACATGATTTTAGATGCCCCACAGCCCCACATCATTAGTAATCCAATTCATACTCCTATATTGAGCATCAAACTAAGCCTATAGGCAAAAGAACATGACATGAGAGAAAAAACCAGAGCAAAAACGACCATAATTAGTAAGTGTAGGCTGTGCGGGTGCAGTAAGAGGGGAGGTGAGTGCATTGTTTGCACTTTGCAGATTGTCTGTAACTATCTCAGCTTCTTGCTTTCTCTCTTGTTACAAAGAAAGCAGTGAGCGTTGCTGTGTTCCATCGGGACAGGGAATGCAGGATGCTATTAGCCTATTAACCCCCAATCACTTCAGAAGTTGTAGACCAAAGGACCTGTTGCCTAATTAGTCATATACAAGCGTGCTCAAATCGATCATTTAAAAATGGAACATGGTACTGCTAACTGCTCAATGGCCAATCAGTTACCTTCAAGAAGGGATGGTGTTAAACACAACAGAAGTTACCAACATCGGGATAAATTTTGATCTAACACTAACAGTATCATACTCATACCCAACAGTTCATTAGTCAAACAACAGAAGTACAATTCTGCCAACGACATCATCTTTGCTCATCTCCATAAGAACTGATAGAACATGTTCTAGTCATTGCTCATCGTTTTGCTCCAGGCAACTACAAACAACTACCTTTATTTTCTCTCTCCTATTATTCAAGGTTGTGGAGACAGATAGCTAAGTTACCATAATATGCCACTCTCAGAGTAACTGAAAGATGAAAATCTATGTCACGTGGACTCGTGTACGGGCGTTGGGTGCGGGTGTATGTCTAAGTGTCGATTCATCTAATTCTCATATCAAGAAAATTGAGACACGGCAACATATTGATATTCACTAATGCATTTCTTTTACTTTCCAGGATAAATGACGTTTACAAGGTTCTATTGAGCATTTCATGCATAATATGAGAGTTTATATATAGTCCTATAGTATACTCGAATTACTAAATATGTTTTGTAGGTAAATGTTCAATTAAAAATGTCGGGCACATATTCTATATCCTTATCCAAATGTTGAGTATCTGACATGAGAATCAATATCTTGTTAGTTTTTCAGGGATCAAGGAATCTAACTTACACAATCAGTAAAGTTCAAATGTTTTGTCTGATGTTTATCTTGCTTCATTAAGAAGGTTTAAGATTTATGCATATTAATAGTGCAAGTACATTTTTCTTTGGAGTTATATGGTAATTAGTTACCACCCTAGTGACACTAATACTACTTTTAGCCTTTTTTATATTAGAATAAAAATTTACAAGCAAAAGATGCAAAGATAAAAAAGCTTACATCATCAACATTTTTTCATGTGATATCATCAGGAATAATGATTTTCGACCTGACACTTGATAATGTCTGAGGGAAAATTACTCAGAACCAATCTCAAGAAGATCACACCACCAACGATTTAATCGTGCACAACAAGCTGTTAGGAGTAACATACAATAATTACCTTGTCTTTGACCAACCCGCTAGATGTAAAGACCCCAGCATCTTCTAGAGCTAGGAGAACCCTTTTCTGCATAATATCATTTATCCATGAATAACAAGAATACTAATTTCTTTTTTCACAACTGGCAAGTATGGACCAATTGCAGAACACAATAAATCACTGGTGCAGAAGTAAGTTATGTCAAGCTGCTAAACGCTTCAATCTGGAACATAAAACTAAGAAATCATAAAACAAGCTATGCTAGTGGCAGGCAATGATTATATACACTACTGACTAGATGTGCTTACCAGTTACCAAATGAAAAGCATCCATAGATATATGCGCACATATGCAATTGATGAATTTGTATATTTATCGTCTACCCATGAATTTGTATATTTATGCGCACATCCATATATGTGCACATATGCAATTGATGAATTTAGTGCAACGGTAGAGTTGTCGCTGTGTGACCTGGAGATCACAAGTTCAAGATGTGGAAACGATATCTTGCGAATGCAGGGCAAAACTGCATATTATAGACCCATAATGGTTCGCCCTTTTTCCAGACCCTGCATACGCAAAAGCTTAATGCACCGGGCTGCCCTGAATTAGCTAAAAAAATGGACACAAGTACATAAATATGACACGTGTAATGCATTACACTTATAATTGGATATATATATATATATATATATATATATATATATAATTTTCTATATAACGCCTAAATAATACAATATCTATGGCATATTCTAAACAATGTTTGAGATAGAATTTTTCTGTACAGAGATGATGCTAGAAACTCTGGTATTCAAAATTTTCAAACGAACAATAATTTAGTGTGATAGTTGCTATGAATTTCCTTGTATGGTTCTTGCGTCCGCCTAGTGGTTGTCGTATCCAACACAAATCCCCTGTTGGTGTAGTGTTAGCCTGGGTACAGAGCCCTAAACTGGATACTCAATGTAACATAGTAGATAACTTTGCTATACACATCTAATGGAAGCAATGAAACGGGTAATGTCTAGGTGACACAACTAAGAAGCAAAAACACCATTATACAGGAATTTTTATACTGCATGAACTGCCAATGACAAGATCGAATGTTCTATATTCCAATAACTTCTGATTCATTCTTTCAATATTCTCGTCTGAATTTAACGCCAAAAAGAACCATTTGGAATCACTTTGTCAAAACATAGAAAAAAATGAGAATGGACATTGAGAACATTTGTGGTGTGCTTTCTAAAAAATGTTTTTTACAAAAAATTATTGAAACCAACCTACTTTTAGGAAACAACTTCAAATAGTTTCCTGGGAAATTAAAGAACTCTATTGTAGAAAAAAGAACAGTGTCCAAAATTCCATCATTTCTATTTTTGAAATAGGAGCCACTAATGCCATTGATCATTTTTATGGTGCCATGCTCCTTTGTTTGGTCTGACTATAGCCTTCTCCTACATGCTCCCTCCCTCCCTCCCTCTCTCAACTATAAATCCCAATATCATAAAGGAGTCCATCTTAATCTGCTGTTAGCATTGAGTCTCATACAAAGACCGGTGATGATCCTCATTGACACCACTGCTCACCACTGTAGTCTGTAGCAACTCCCCACCACTGCAACCTGGACAGCTGCTTTCAGTGTCATCTTCTCTCTTTTATCCGTTTCCAGGCTTGTCTTCGTGAGCATGACCATTGTCAGCGGTCAACCACTGTAAAACCGTATCTCTGTTGACCACCCTCATTTCAGCTCTCCTTTTTGCTTTTGCCAAGATCCAAGATGGCTTCCCATGCCATCTTTTTCTTATTTCTCTTTTCCCCATTTCACACTTCTACTGCTGCCCTGGTCCTTCTCTTACATCTCTCTATCTCTTGGCATGACCCACCTTGTTCTACCAATTTTCTGCTGCAAAAAATACTCATTTCCTTGCTGTTCTCTCATTTAACTAAAATGGCAAACGATCGACTATTAGTATAACTTGCGGGCCAGAAGTGGGTAGGTTGCTGTGGCAGTTTTAGATGGACCAGAAGTAATTTTTTGGTGTCAGGCCATGAGAGAGAGAGAGAGGGTTGTGGCGAAATAGATATTTTTAGAGGGAAAGAATACGGAAAGAGCAATGTGTATGGACCATGAGTGAGAAGGAGGTATTGTAATGTATAATGGGGAAATGACATGTCAATGTTACTTTTAGAGAGAGAAAAGGGAAAAGAACCCAAAAAGATTGAAGAGCCAGGTGAACTTGTGAAATCAACCAAATAGGTGTGGCACCATAAGAATGAGTCTTGGAATTAGTGCCACGCTTTTGAAATGTGAAAAATTAAAAGTCAATAAATAAATAAATAATGAAATTGGAACCACAACCAACTACATTCATTTAGAGGGGAGAAAGAAGAAAGCGAGTGGCTAAAGGCATACACTAGTTGTATGCAACAGAGTTATGGCATACTTATAATCTCAGTTAAATTTCATACGGAGAGAGAGGTGTAGAAAACTTAAATATGTCCTGACTTGACAATTATAGGATTAGACTAGTTGGAGATTTTTTGCCTTCTTTGATTCATCTTCGCTACCCCATGTAAGGTTTTTTTTTCTTTGCAGCAATGCCACCCAAAAGCTTAATTTATATGCTGTTTTCTATCAATAATCTCTGTTACACTCCCTTGCCCTCTTAAATTTTCAAAGTTGTGGTATAGGAGTGATAGCATCAGTGCTAAGCGGTGATTGCAGCATGAACATGAGTGGTTAAAAACAAAAAACAGTTCTGGTATAGTATATTTGAGTTTTCAGATTTGTGTTGATAAAATGAAATCTATACAAACAGAAATACATTTAGCTTTTCAGGACAATATTGTCAAGTGAGAAATCTAAAAATTTCAATATGATGGAGACACCAACCGGTGTCCTCCCTTTAGATAATAGTATTAGATAATTGATGGTAAATACCAAGAATATAAGCATTTGACTCTGTAGATATTTTTATTTCATTTGGAAGGCGTGTAATAATTATACAAATAAATTTTCCTAAATAGATGCAAAATAGAAAATGAACTCTTCTAGAAGATTAACTCAATTTCAGAAATAACAAAAAACAAGTTTATTTGAAAACATAAAGGCCTGGTGAGCCAAACATAAAAGCCGTAGCAGTTGGAAGCCATAAAACCAGAAAATATTGTTGATTCTGTGAGGAATGGATATGTATTTAGGTTTGATATATATCCACAAAATGTACAGATTTTTCGATCCATCAGAAAAATCGGCCTAACAACGTTTTACACAGTGAGCCAGCAGAGGAGTTGAATACAGAACCAAGTAGGATGAATCAACAAAGTGTTCATATCAAATTTCCACTGGAATATGTACAAGGCTTGTACGGGAACAGTAAAGCACATCATACAACAGCACATATCAGGAAAACATGTGATATTAATGATTAATAATTCATAGTAAAAATAAAATAATAAGTAAAAAGGCATATACTCACTTCACTTTCATCATCCAGAACAGTTTCCATGAGATACAGATCACAGAATTTTGTAATCTCCAGCAGTACTTCCAGCACAGACGGTCTCACAGTCGCTCGTTTCTGACCATAATAAGGCAACCATAATGTCAATCCTTCTATAATTCATGCACAAAAATTTACTTTACAGAGAATGTTACCACCTGAAGGTCCTCTGGACTATTTTCCTCAAGGACTACACCAAGCAACTGGCATGTTACCTAGACAGAAAAAACAATGACAGCATTAAAATCATAAATCAAGTTAGATTATACAAAGGTTATTCCATCTTCCAAGTCCCTGAATCCAACTCAGATACTTCAACACCCCAACTTATTAATAATTTTACCAAATTCATCATAAGTTGTACAACATAATTATTTACACAGACGCATCTTTCTAACTAAAGAAACTAGCATAACACAGCAGGGGAAAACGATTTAAAAGTTTCCTCCCCCAGGTTGGTGTCACTTGAGCCAACAAGAAGGAATCACTCAATTCACGGGCAGGAACATTTAACTCCAGAAAGGGCATAGAATTTTTTGGATTAACTAACTGCAAAATTTAGTGTTTGTTTGGCAACTTGGCTTTAAGCCGGCTTTTTGGCCTTAAGCCACTTTAAGCCAAAAAGCCAAAAGTTCGTTTGGCTGGAAAACTAGTGACTTTTAAGCAATCAAAAAAGCCAAATAAGGCGGATGTGAAATTCCAAGATTACCCTTCAACCTAAATAAGATTTTGTCAAACAGAAAAGCCAAAAAGTTAAAAGGCCAAAAAACCAAAGGGTAAAATTGAAAATTGTTATCAAAAAAGACAAAGGGCCAAAAAGCCAATAGGGTAAAAGCTGGGGCTTGGAAAACAAGGCTTTTTGGCTTTTTGGGCTTTAAGCCAAAAAGCCCAAAAAGTCGGCTTTAAGCTGGTTTTCCAAACGAGGGCTTAATTCAGTAATATCATCTGTAAATTACAGGGAGCATTATCAAACCTTCTTTTATGGCCTTCAGATTTTAGAACATATTCATTATGGCAAAAAACACCATTTAAAAGACCCTAACGCAACAAACTGAAAATGCATAACCCATCAAACTTCTAGCATCATTTGCAAAGTGACCAATTTAATATAAATAAGTCCTATGATCAGAAGCTTGACTAGAAAAATCAATCAAGTGCATGCTCAAACCAAGAAAGCAAAAATCTTCTAATTTCTTGAAAGAATCAACGCGAAGTTGATGAAGAAAAGATAAAACTTCCACACTACAGAGACCAGTTCTAACAGAAAATGAAAGACAAGGGAAGTATAGAACAACATCTTCATTGTTCAGTAAACAAGCTACCTCTATAAAATAAGAACATTGCCAGCAAAATTAAACACATGGACAAGCACCAGAAAATGCCACAAGTGCATAAACAAATCACCTTCCTTCCTTCACTCAACTTCTGTCTGACTATTTGTCCTAAAGTTGGCTGCAGTGGAAAAGAAAACACTTCAACCATAAATTAAATAAATACATAGCTATTGATAATCCCAAAGTGGATAGAAAAATATTTAGGTACCTTTACGGCCTGGAAGAACTCATCAATAACATTTTGCGCTCTTGAATCTTCTAAAGATCTCAAAGTTGCACTTGAATGAGCACTTGCACCAGAACTACTAGGAGAAGGAGCTTGCCGCTTAGGTTGCGTTCTCCGAGGTCCAATAGGTGATCTCAATAATCTCCACGTAAAGAGTATCGCAATGGCAAGTCCTGCTAAGAGGCCAACAGATTGTGAATCCTGCAACCAATTCCAAAGAAGTTAAAAAAATAAAACACACACACACCATAACATAGTAAATGCATATTATCCTGAATATAAACTCATATAAACAGATATGCATGCTTATTTACTTTCCCAACAAAACTTTGTAAAGGTGAAGGTTCAAAGATCAGAGATTCAGAAGGCAAAGGAGAGCTTGTCGAGGCTAACTAAGGTGCTTTCTAAATGCTACTCTCTCTCTCTCCAGTTAAATTGACAGTAACTTCTATGAGTCAAAATAAAATAGCTTTTCTAAAGCAAAAGGCTGAAAAGAAGAAGCAATAATCTATGCCAAACAGCTACATGGAAGGTGTTTGATATTGCTGAAATTAGTTGCTTATAGATTATAGCTGAAGAGATTTTTTATTTTAGCTTTCAGCAGAAGTTCTTCTGTTTGGGATACCAGCTAGATTATAGATTCTAAAAAGCTAATTGTGTTTGGAGTCTATGCTGTTGAAGTACTTTCGAAATAGTAATTGTCTATTTTGCCCATAACAGTACTGGGCCACAGAACATCACATTTAAAAGTCTTCACTGCCATAATTACAGAAACAGTTTGCATATATATATATACAAACAACATATACATAACTTGCACATTTAAAGCTTTAGTTACTTCTATATTCACATTTACAAAGGAAAAAATGGTATTTAGAATAACGTAAATATAAATAGTTGAGAAAAAATTGTGAATTTACAATTACATAAATATAATTAAATTTAATAATGATCATAAATCTCTAATTCTACTTCCCTTCAAAAAAAAATTAGGACATTCAAAAACCTCATTGTCGTAATTTTTCATTAATCACCAAAAATTACACATTTTCCCTACAAATTGCAACCATAATTTCTTTCCTTCGTCAATCCATGTATTAGTCAACACCTTGCGCAGCGCATCTGTGGTGTTGTATGGATGGCTGGACTCCGTCATCTTGTGAAACCCATTCGGGGTTCTTGTCGCATGCAATCCGAACGCAATATCTGTCAATTGGCTGCAGCGTATGAAATTGTAAACCGCAATTGTAGCACATACGAGCTTCACCTAGGTATCAAAATCTATCCTTCAATATTGGCCACCTAATCTTCCATACCCTCAAGGTTCGTTTGATCATGCACCTCAATGACGAATGCATCTTGTTGAATTTTTCTTTAGGATTGTTTGGGCTTGACGGGTTCCCATTCTGCTAAGTGATACCGTTGCTCTTTGTATAGCGCTAGGTAGCCCTTCATGTTTGGTACCAACATCAACAAGATAGCACAATTCAAGAAAAATAAAGATCCATCTAATGTGACTAAAGTGCATATATTAGTTATCATGTTAAAGAGAGAGATGTGCTCAATATACCTCCTTCAAGATACAAAAAGTTGGTATTTGAGTTTCGCACAGTGTCAAATGAAATACATGTGTCTGCGCATTTTCCGCCCAACCCGTGGGCCGTGACGCAATACATGAAAAACGTATCAAAGTCACATACAGCTAGTATGTTTTGTGTCGGGTACCTTTTCCTCCCAATGAAGCACGCTCAAAGACAAGCTTCAACATTAGCTTCAATGTGGGTTCCATCAATTGCCCCAATGCAATTCTACATTACTCACATAAATTAAAAAATAAATTTATAATAGTTTATTCTTCCCTTATTTTGTTTACATCAGATCATTAAATTATTACCTTGAAGAATGGGTAATATCAACGGTCATTCAAAATTCTCGGATGCACGCCACTCGTGGCATACGGCTGATTCAATCCCTTGCCATTTCAAACAAAATACGCAAGTCGTGCGCACTTTCCTCCCAACCTATCGCGCAATACGTGAAACACATATCAAAGTTGCACACAGCCAATATGTTTTGTATCGAGTACCCTTTCGTCCCAATGAACCACACTTGAAGACAGACTTATACATTAGCTTTAATGTGGGTAACATCAATTATCTCGATGCTTCCTACGTTGCTCATAAATTAAAAAATGAGTAATTACGTACCGGTATTGTTCCAAACTGGTACACACCGGTCGGTACAGTACGATATTGACAACTATGATTACAAATTTTTGCTACCTCTTCATCTGGCTAAGGTGACATTGTTTAGGTTAATTTGACATTGATCAGGTTAATTTGACATTGTTCAGGTTAATTAGTAATAACTAAACATTTGGTTGTCCTTCCCTTCTTTCACATGTGCCTTTTGGTCACTTTTGTTGATCTGGTAATTCATAATACAGTTTTGTTGATTTCGTAATCGTTTTTGTAGCTATGGTAAATCCTCTTAATAATATGGAGTTGTATGCATTAGTTGTTCACTGTTGTTATGTAGAACAAATGAGGGAGAAAGAAAATATCCTAATAGGCGACAAAGTAATGAGAACCTATATAAGCCTTGGAACACACGAACCAGAGGTTTCGAATGCAACTGTACTGATGTTTGAGTCAAACAACTAAGAGATTCTAATTAATTTCTTCTTCTGCCTTCGTAATTTCTTTCGGATAAGGATTTTCTAGTGGACGGGGTTTTCATAATATTTGGTTGGATTTGAATTGAGTAGGTTGTATTATAATCATTCAAACATCAAACAGGAATTTTTAGTCGCAAAACAAAGACTTTCCAATTAAAAAAGACCACTACAGAACAATCTATCATTTCATGAGTTGATAGCGTGAATGAAGACTCTGCCAGACCAAATGACCATTACACTATGAAATGCCATCAATACTTGATACACATCATGGGTGCTGGTTAACTGTCCTGTTTTTTCCTTCAACGAGAGCTTGAATACAAATATAAGAGATGGTAGGCATTCGTTGATTGTGAGTACAGTAGACTTCAGTAGAGTGATGAAGGGGCTCCAAGTTCGCACCCAGTTTAGACGATTTGTCTTTTTCTTTTTCTAGGTAAGTTACACAATTTGTCTTTTGCTATACAGTTCATCAATAATTTTTATAATTTTCTACGTATGTAGATTTTTAATCATCTATTAGTTAAGGGGAAATTTTTTTGATATAGGACAGCACGATCGACCCTCATGAGAATGATGTGTATGTTGACAACTTTGTATACGTGTATCCAGGTGTCTTAAAGAATAAATATGATGAATCAGATTATGAGATGAGAACCCGAAAACCATCTCAACTGGCGTGGCCCAATTCATTGCTCGTTGCCAGAACCATTGCCAAACAACGTACGCGTATAAGTATGTGTTGAAACAACCATGTCAAACATCAAAACTTAAAGACAACATGTGGTTGTGGGAGTTGGAGGTGGGTAATCCACGGGTTATTAACGAGTAGTTCCACATGAGTAAGGAAAGGTTCTTTCAAGTATATAGTTTATAGGAGTCCCACCATGAACAACATGGATCTCAAAAAGTTGTTGTAAAGGAGCAAGTAGCTATGTTCTCATGGATAGTAGACCAGCGTTCAAATAACAAGGACACAAAAGAAACGGTGACTCTGAGAAATGATATCTCGTTATTTTCGCATAATGTTGGATGCCTTAATTGAAAGGGCATGGAATTGGCTACGTTTCATGCCACAACTGGCATGCATTCTAGAATTTTGAACAACCGACGATATTACTAATTCTTTGAGTTAATAAAATAACAATTTAATGTACCATATTTATTTATATTTTAACATCTATTACAACTAAGTAAAAAATATATATATTTCTTAGAATGTATAGAGTATATAAACGCTCATATAGGTACTCCAAACTTTAAACTCTTTTATATGCCCTTGTTGTCCCGCTCCCGATCCTGCTTCATGCAACTATATGTAGGTCTGCATCGGGGCAATTGATGAAATCCACATTAAAGCTAATGTGGAAGCATGTCTTCAGGTGCGCTTCATTGGGAGAAAAGGGTACATGACACAAAACATACTAGTTGTGTATGACTTTGATATGTGTTTCTAGTATTGCGTTGCGGGTTGGGAGGAAAGTGAGCAAAACACACATTTTATTTGACACCTTGCAAAATCCAAGTGCTAACTTTTCGTATTCTAAAAGAGGTATATCGAGCACATCTCCTCCATAAAATGATAACTAATATGCACTTTACTCACATTAGTTAGATCTTTATTTTTTCAGAACAGTACTATTAGGGTCATACAAAGGGCAGCGGTATCACTTAACATAATGGGAAAACACGGTCAAGGCCCAAAGAATCCTCAAGAAAAAATCAATAAGTGCAGTCATCATCACGATGCACAATCAAACAAACCTTTAGGGCATTGAAGGCTAGGTGGCCGATATTGAAAGATGTCCCAGTGATATACGATTTGGATAGCCATGTGAAGCTTTATGTGCTACAATGATAGTTCACAATTTCATACGCCGCAGCTAGTTGACGGATATTGCATTCATATCATGAGACAGAAACCCCGAATGGGTCCCACAAGATGATGAAGTTCAAGCATCCATACAACGCCACGAATGTGCAACGTAAGGTGATGACCAATACATGGATCAATGAAGGAATGAGATTACGGTTGCAATTTGTAGGAAAATATGTGATTTTTGGTGATTAATGAAAAATTACAACAAATGGGGCTGTGGACTGTTCTATTTATTTTTCGTAGGGAAGTAAAATTAGAGATTTATATAGATTACCAAAATTAAACATATTTATGTAATTATAAATTCAGAATTTCTTCTTAACTATTTATATTTTTGTAATTATAAATTCATTTTTTTTCCTTTGTAAATGTGAATATAAAAGTCACGAAAGCTTCAAATGTGTAAATTAAATACATGTCCTTTTTATAGATATATGCAAACTGAATCTATAATTATGGCAATGAAGGCTTTTAAATGTTATGTTTCATGGTCTAGAACTATTAAACGCAAAATAGAAAATTACCAATTCAAAAGTACTTCAATAGCTAAAAGCTAAAATCAAATATCTCTTCAGTTATAATTTATAAGCATAGTTTCAGCAATATCAAACACCCTCAATAGGAAAAAAAAAAGATATTCAACCAACTGATCACCAAAGCAAATATAGACCGCTAAGATAACTTTCAACCAGGATAGCAGATGCACTTTTTTTGCTTCATTAAAGTCAAAGTCTTTGCCCTCAATAGAAAAAATACTTCTAAAATACAAAAGAAACAATGGCAAAGGCAGCCAACAAGAAGAGAAATCATAAGAAACAACTAGGCCTACGTCAAACAGGAGAGGCATCCTTTCAACTAGACAATTCTACAAGGAATAGTAGAGAGAGCGAAAAAAATACAAGTTGTAATGGAAAACATATCGTCAGTGGTTTTTCTTTCTCTTTTTTGTTAAGTGGGATGAGCTGTGATTTTATGAAAACATAATACCATGTTTAGTAGACTAGCAAAAAAGATTGACTAGCCGACCCGAAGCGATCAAAATAAGCCTTATGTTCTCCTTTTTGCGAGTTAAATTTAACATAGCAAGCCAATATGGACAAGTTATCAGTTCGGCTAAACATGTGTATCAGCTAAAGACATCACTTAGCATCTCGCACGAAGCCTTAGCCTTCAATTCCTTCCCAATGTTGTACATATTTTCCTTCAGTTGTTCACAACATCATAACACAATTTTCTTTTTCATCAACTATTAGTGTAATCATCCCATTTCCACAGCAGTTCTCGCATCCATCTCCCTAATTTCAAAGTTTCCTTTTCCCTCCCGTCATTTTCCCTCTCCTCTATTAAGATACCTCTGCAAATTCCTTCACCCATCGTTTCCGTCTTCAAACCTCATAACACACTCTCATAACATTTTTCTTATTTGAGAGTTACACTAATTTGTTCTTCACTTGTTCTTTGTCTTCTTTTACAAGCTTGCATACATGGAAGTTGGAACCCCTTCGATTATGCATCTGAGAAATTATTTTGCATTTCACACGATTTTCTTGATCTAATTTTGATTAATCGACGTAATTACATTGTATGATGAACTACTCACGCGTCGTGTGTCCTCTGGTACATATAATATGTATATAATATATATGTGAACATAATACATGTGCATGTATAATGGAAAAAAGACATGGAAAGAAAAGAGAGAGTTGAGATACGAACGAGATCGTCGAGGGGGATAGAGAAGAAATTGGACATCTTGACTGTGAGGAAATCTCCAAATCTCTTGATCAGCTGAACCAACTCTTCCTTGGAGTAATCGGCCATGGCCGAACACAGAATTAAGCCGCTGTTTGCTCTCTCCAAGAACCCTCAAGTTTTCATGCCTACCTCTGCAGATTCTGGAGAGAGAAAAATATGCTTCGAGTTTTCAGATATCGCCGCCGTTAGACGGACGGGGAGAAAGAGAGAGAGAGAGAGAGAGAGAGGGAGAGAGAGAGAGAGACGAAATTTCTCTCGTATGCTATGCCTGCCATTTTGGTCGTTTTACAGCAACGAAGGGACAATAATGCTACTTATTTTATTAAATTAATATCTGTAAAATAATTATAATTATAAAATTTATTATATTAATAATTGTTATTATGTCATATTATTTAAAATATTAATTTAATAAAATAAATTAATATTCTTATAATACACAAATATAGTAATTTTGGAGCAAATATTAAATATTACTAATAATTTTTATTATGTTCATTCTTAATTCTAACTAAATGTAAATAAATAAAAAGTACATAAAATTATTTATGTTTTTTAGTATGTATCCACATATATTAAAAATATTTTTTTAATAAATAAAAAATAAAAAAAAAGATAAAAAAGTTACGCTTTAAAAGAGAGAGTGATTGTATCTTTACTCCCATTATATTTACTTTTTCTTCTCAACCTACACTCTCTAGGCTGGGATGACCAAGTATTTGAAGAATATATTTTGATTTATCTCTCTTGTTGACTCTGAGGCAAACCGTGTAGAGGCGTTTTCTCTTTGTTTCTCATCTCTTAGGACCAATAGGCTCTCATTATTTTTTCTTTAGCATCAACCTCCCCTTAGATCTACCCAACAATAAGCTACGAGTCACTAAATAGTCTTATATGTTTAGTTTCGACTGTTTTTTTCAATTTCAATTATGTTATAACTATTTTATATTTAGTTTTGTTTTTGGCGGTTTGGAAGTAAAATTGTAAGTCATATTCCAACCAATCTCTTTAAGGGAAATCAGCACGAGGGCGGCCCGACTAACTAAGTTGTTGGTTTATCTATCCACATTCACAAACTAGACCCTATTGTTATTGTTGAGGTCATTAGCTACATGTTACGGGATTCAGTGTTGAGGTTTTTTGTTTCTCATAGTTCATTCTCCTCGACTGTGAAAATTTACTATAAAATTAATCGTTGCTTGTCCTTTAAGGACAGTTCTTGATGGGTACTATATGTTGAATTCTCCAATCTCGATCGGCCATTATGTTAGTCTTCTTAAGACATATGGTTTTTGCATGATTTATCTTAACGATTGGTTAATATTGACCACTGTGGTATGAGTTTGAAAGTAACGTCACGACCTTTTGGTGGACACAATCAAGGTAAAGTTCATTTTTTTCATTTTTTGATATCTAGTTCTATTCCTCTTAGTGCTCCACTGATATAATAAATGAGTTTTTGTACTCCTACCTCTTCTCTAATCAAAGCTTAGCTAACCACCATTTCAGATACAATAATTAGTCTTTCTTGGTAACGTTATAGAAAGTAAATGTGCAGTTGATAGGTACTCTTTTAATTTGGTGAAGACTTTTTCGCATTCAGTTGTCCACTCAAAAAGCATTCTTGAGTACTTTAAAGAATGGTAAGCATTAGTCGATCACTTGATAGACAAAGTGATTGAGCACCGTCACCTGGTCGATTAATCGCTGAACGTCTTTTGTGCTCTTTGGGAATTGTATATTCAAGATAGCTCTAAAAAATTTGTCGGGTTTATTTCTATCCCTATATTATTTACCATAAAGCCAAGAAACTTTTCACATGACATCCCAACACACGCACTTTAGAGGGTTCAACTTCGTGCGATAGATCATAGTGCCCCTATATTATTTACCATAAAGCCAAGAAACTTTTCACATGACATCCCAACACACGCACTTTAGAGGGTTCAACTTCGTGCGATAGATCATAGTGCTTGAAAGGTCTCGGTTGGGTCAGACAGATGGTCATCCTTCCTTTTGGCTCTTAGTTAGCACATCACAACGTAGATTTCCATGTTGCTACCGATCTGTTACTTGAACATGTAGTTGACGAGTCGTAGATAGGTTGCCTTACCATTCTTGAGTCTGAATAGCATGACTTTTTAACATAATAACCCTCGGTTCGTGATAACAGAGGTCTTTTTTGTCGGCTGGGTGTATCATTATCTAATTGTAGCCCTCAGTCAATGATGAAATAGGATTTTTCTTCGTTGACTGGGTGCATCATTATCTGATCGTATCCCGAGAAAGCATCTATGAAATTAAGAAGATTGTGTCATGAAGTTGAATCAACGAATTGGCTGATTTGAGGGATGCGATAGCTATCTTTCATATAGGTTTTGTTTAGATCAATGAAGTCAGAACACATTCTCCACTTACCGTTCTTTTTTTTTTTTCTATACCAACACAATGTTTTCCAACCATTATAGGTAACGTACCTCTTGGATGAACCCGACCCTTTTTAGCTTACCAACCTCTATTGCAATAACCATGTTTCTTTCTTTAGCGAAGGTTCTCTACCTGTGCTTGACAAGTTCATGGTGTCTGTCAACGCATAAGCAATGGGTCATCATGTATGAACTAATTTTTTGCATGTCTTCATGGGTCCAAGTGAACACATCTTGATGATAATTTAGGAAAAGTATCAAGAACTTCTGGAATTCGTTCGATAAAAGTGAGCCGATCAGCTCCTCTCTTCTAGTCTCTTCTCGTTTCACACTATTTTAATTGAGTACTCTATCAATTCTGCTATTTCGATCTCCTTTTATACTTCTTGTTAGGACTAGGCAACCCAATAGGGGGGTGAATTGGGTCTTTAAAAAATGTAATAGTAATTTAAAAACCTTTTTTGAAATTTTTTTAATATAGCAATAAAGCAAGATATGCAGATATATAACCAATGCAAATATTAAAAGATGAGGGATAGAGAAATAG
>JAOTRH010002801.1:8583-57891 GCA_034768845.1 Heliamphora exappendiculata
GCAGTCGGCGCCGCGACCGTCTTCGTACGCGACGCGCATCCCGCAAGGAGCAGGGCCGCCATCGCAAAGGTCGCCAAACGCAGATGCACGCCTTTCGACAAGCACACATCGGACCACACAACAGTCCGCCTGGTTACCGCTGTTTTTCGCATGGAGGCCCGCTCTCTCTAGTGCGCGCGAGATCCAGCCTTGGATCACTTCGACGATATCATGACCGCGGGATGGCCCGCTTCGACTGGGATCGACTTCGACGCACGCGCCCGCTCGACGGCGCCGACGCGCGCGTCGATACGGACGGCGCGTGGGTTTGGGAGAAGGGCGACGAGGACCAAGGCTGGGTGAAGCCACTCGACGCGCGCCGTCTTCGTGCCGGTATCGTCGTGCGCCGTGCGAAGGAACGCGCCGCGCAACGCGAAGAGCCCGCCACCACGGAAGCGCCCGACCTCGTCGAGTGCCCGCGCTGCCATGCAAAGGTTTCGAGGCGTCGCCTCCTCCGTCACACGCGCATTGCGTGCCGTGGTGGCGGACGTGCGCCTACTTGACCTCGGACACTTCCTCGACGACGCAAGACGTGAGTCCCTGCTTCAGTGCGAACGCGCACACGTGATCCGACAGCGCCGCGATCTCGTCGTGCGCGACGTTCTCCACGAGCAGCCCACGCACGGCGCTTCCCTCCGACACGAGGCCGATCATCGGCCGCTCCCTCATCGGACGTGACGCGCCGAAGATCTCTATCTCCTCGTAGATGCGCCGTGCGAGGCCCACGGAGACGGTCCGACCAAAGAGAACACGAAGCATCGGTACCTCGGATCTACTCGACCCGACGCGGGACGTCTTTACCCCCAGGGGTATGCGCATTGGATCCGCCCCGGGCGCGGGCGGGCGCGCCCGCGGGCGCACCGAGAAAATCCCGCAAATCCGAGCAGATTCCCGCGGTACGACGCTTGCGAAAGAGCGCCCCATGACCAAGCGCGTGCTCTCCGTTTCATTCCTTTTCCTCCTCACCGCAGGCGCCTTCGGCAGCCTTCTCGCGTGTTCCTCCACCGCGGCCACCTCACCCGACGGAGGCACCGGCACCGACAATCCCGATGGCGGGAGTACGACGAATCCGGATGGCAGCACGACGAACCCCGACGGCAGCACGACGAACCCCGGTGCGGCCATCACGAGCTGCTCGACGGCAACGCTCTGGGCCGGCGACCCCGCGTACGACGCGAACGATCCGAGCGAGCGTCCGGCCGACGGCACGGGCATCCTCGCGGACCCGCCGTTCCAGTGGGGCAACCTCTCGTTCGTCGGTGATCGTCTCTACACGCGCGACACGGGCGAGATCTGGTACGTCGACACCGCCGCTGCGAGCCCGGTCGAGAAGCATCTCCTCGGTTCGAACCAGGGCAACGACGTTTCGATCAAGTTCGGGGCATGCTCCTCGGCGCTCGTCGGCGCCATCCAGGGCATCGTCGCGTTGAAGGACGGTTCGCTCGTCGCGCCGGACGCGTTCGCGAACGACATCGTCCACATCAAGGCGCCGGCCGACGCCGCGAACTGCACCGTCGAATCGTGGGCGGGTACGAACGCCGACGTCTCGTTCTCCGGTATGGATTATCCCAATATCGGTGACGTCGACGGCGCGGTGGGCACGTCGCGAATCGGATATCCGACTGCGCTCGCCACCGACGGCAACGACAACGTCTATTTCTACGACGGTCAGGCGCGTAAGTTCAAAATGGTCCAGAACGACGCGGCGCACACGACGAAGACCATTGGCAAGATGCCGGACGACCTCGACATCTGCTACGGAATGGTCAATATCGGCGCCACGATCTACGCGCTCGGCTACGGCTCGAACGGCGTGACGAACATCTACAAGATCGTCGGCACGACGATCACGAAGGTCACGGGCGGCGACGGCAACTTCTGGGGCATCGGCAACCAGTCCGCGCAGCTCGGTGGTATCACGACGGACGGTACGAACCTGATCATCGCGGGACGCGGTTACATGTGGCTCGTCGACGCCGCGAGCGGCTCGAAGAAGGTGATCGCGGGCTCGGGCGAAATCGTCGACCTCGTGAAGGCAGGCTACGATCCGAAGGCGCCGCACCCGGCGATGGAGGTCACGTTGAAGCCGAAGGGCAGCGCGAGCGCGGCCTCGGTCGGTTCTCCGGACTACCTCGGATTCAAGAACGGCGCGGTGTACTACCGTGGTCATGGTGTGAGCACGGCGTCGTACGTCGAGAAGATTCAGTGCCAGTAGTTCGAATCGAATCGACGTGGAGCCTCGTGTCCCTCTTCCTCGGACACGGGGCTCTCCCTATTTCCGGGCCGTCGACCGTTGCGATCCGAGTCCAGGTCGGCGAAGGTCGGCGGCATGAACAAGTTGATCTTCGTGAACCTGCCCGTCTCCGACGTTGCGAAATCGACCGCTTTCTACGAAGCGCTCGGCGCCAAGCGGGACCCGCGTTTCTCCAACGAGACCACGTCGATGATGGTGTTCTCGGAGACGATCTACTTCATGCTGCTCTCGCACGCGCGCTTCAACGACTTCACGTCGCGCAAGATCGCCGACGCGAGGACGACGGCGCAGGTGCTCCTCTGCCTGACGGAAGAGAACCGCGCGGGCGTCGATGCGACGCTGTCGAAGGCGGTCGCGGCGGGCGCAAAGAGCGATCCGTGTCCGAAGCAGGACTACGGCTTCATGTACGGCCGCAGCTTCGAAGATCCCGATGGCCACATCATCGAGCTCACGTGGATGGACGTGGAAGCGGCGATGAAGGCCGGTCAACAACAGGCAGCGCAGGCGTAGTCGCGGCCCCGTTCAGGGCTCGTCTTTTTCGCACGCGCTTTCGAGAATCGGTCCGATCTTGCCGTCGGGTGTCGTCTCGCGGCGGATATCGCAATACGTGCCGTCCTTGCAGTCGGTGTCGGCCGTGCACTGGGGGGCGCAACGCCACTGGCCGGTGAAGTCGGACGGGACCTGACCGGCGGGGCACTTCGGCGCCGCTGCCGTTCCCGTCACCGGCTTGAACTTCAGCGTGCGCAGCTCGGACTCGGTGACGGGCATGCGCTTCACCTCGGTCGTCTTCTCGGAGCCCTTCTCGTTGTCGACGCCGGTCACGCGGCGCACGACGAGGTCGCCCTTGTCGAGCGACGCCGTGAAGTAGTTGTAGGCAGGGACGCCGCCGCACGTGAACGTCGACGACGACTTGCTCGTCTTGTCGGTCTTGCACGCCTTCGGCGTTCCCGACGATCCGGGATCGTCGCTCGTCGCGTCGAGGACGCCGACATTGATCGATGCCGCGCCCGCTTTCAACGTGACTGCGAGACGAGGCCCGCCCGACCCCGCCTTCACCGCGCTCCAACGCAGCACGAGGATCTTCTTGCCGCCGTCCGGCGCGTCACCCGCGTCGACGATGGCGGCCGAAGCCGAAGCGGAGGCCGACACGACGGGCGCTGCCGCCTCGGGCGCCCGCGCGTCCGACGGCTCCTTCGACGCGGTTTTATCGCAACCGAAGAGGAACAGCGCAGGGACCAAGGCAAGCAACTGGGGCTTCATGAAAGGATCCAAACGGTGACTGCGCGCCTTGTATTCCGCGATCCCCCGCCGGGTCAACCTCTCGGGCTAGTATGCGTGTGCCCGATGCGAGCTCTCGTTTTCGTGACTGCGCTCCTTCTCTCTCTCGGTTGTCAGAGGACGGAGCAGGAGACACCGCCGCCTTCCGTGCAGGATGCAAGTGTTGCGGTCGCGTTACCGCCGTTGAACGCGCCCGCCGCGGCCGTGTTGCCCGTGCCGGGATTCGGCAACGCCGTTCTGAATTCGCCGGTCGGCACGACGACCGTGAAGCCGATCGTCGTCGCTGTGCTCGGGATCGGTGACCCTCCGGAGAGTCAATGCGCGGTGTGGCGCGAGCTGTTCGCGACGCGCGCGTTCGTCGTGTGTCCGCGATTCACGCCGCACATGGTTCCGCAGGCGCCGCCCGAGCCGACGGGGCAGGGGCTCTTGAGTCTGCTCGGTCTGCAGGGGCCGCAGGCGGTGGAAGCGAATCCGGCCGATGGTCCCGTCGTGCAATCGGGATTTCGGCCGACGGAGGTGCCCGACGTCGAGAAAGAGATCGATGCGGCGGTCGCGGCCGTGCGGAAGACGATTCCCAAGTACGTGTCGCCCGGGCCGGCGCTCTATATCGGGTTTTCGCGCGGCGCTTTTCTCGGGGCGTCGATCATCGAACGATCGCCGACGAAATACCCACGGGCGATTCTGATCGAAGGCGGGCAGTCGGCCTGGACGGACGCGGCCGCGGCCGCGTATGCAAAAGGCGGCGGCAAGCGTGTGCTCTTTGCATGTGGGCAGGCGTCGTGCGTGAGCGAATGCACACCCGCCGCCGCGATGCTCGAGCGCGCGAAAGTGACGACGAAGATCGTCCAGGCGGAAGAAGGCCACTCGTACAAGGGCGGGGTCAGAGATCAGATCCGCGCTGCCCTGCCTTGGCTGCTCGACGGCGATCCGACCTGGAAATAAAGCGCTATTCGTTCGGGTCGCCGAACGCGAGCGTCGTCGTGTCCTCGGGGTCCACGTCGCCGCCGAAGAGCAACAAGAGCTGCTCCGCGAGCTCGACGGCGTTCGACGCCGGAAGGCCTTTTGCGAGCGCCTCGGACGCTTCTTCGGTGGGCGCGAGCTCGGCGAGCGCTTCCGACTTCGTGGTCCCCGAAGCATCGACGTCGACGCGCTCGTCTTCGTCGATCTCACCGTCGTCGAACAGAAGGAAGCGCACCCCGGCGGGTGTGAATCCGATCGCCACGACCTCGGCTCCGCACGCGCGCGAAACCGCGGCCCCCACCGTGTCGATCTCACCGAGCGGCAGCGACGCGAGGTTCGTCACGAGAACGAAGTCCTCTCCCGTCGCCAACGTGACGTGCGGCCCGACGAGCATCGACGCCATCGACAGCAAGTCCCCTTCGGGCTCCACCGGCTCGAGCCCGTGCTGCACGGCCATCGCCGTCAGCACGGATCCCACCGTCGGCACATCTTCGTCGCGAACAATCAGGAACACGCCACGAGAATACGCCGACTCCCACCCCACCGGCACTGCGCTGCCCCGCCAGAGGCCACGATTTCGATCAGTGGCCGCCGTCGTTCATGCGGTTGCCGCCGGGGCTCATCGTGGTGCCCGACGTGGTCGGGGTGGTGCCGGTCGAGCTGCCCGTCGAGCTACCCGTCCCCATCGACGGCCCCATCGAGCCGGTCGAGTTGCCGTTCATGCCGCCCGTCGTGCCCGGGGTCGTCGCGTTGCCCGCGGGGTTGGCGGGGGTCGAGCCCATGCCCGTGCCGTTCGTCGAGGTCGACGCGGGCGCCGAGCCGCCCGTCGGTGTCGTCGTCGTGTTGGTGTCGTCGGAGTGGCACGCCGCGAGCACGCCGATCGCAATCATCATGACCGAATGGAGTTTCATGAACGCCGCTTGTGCAGCCCACGTGCCGGCCTCGAACGTCGACAAACGCCGTCGGCAGCTCCCTGCACGCATCCACATTCGCCGCGCGCCGGGGCAGGTTGGCGACTACCGCGATCCGATGTGCAGCTTGTTGCCTTCGCTGTCTTCGATCATGAGAGACGCACCCCACGGTTCTCTCTTCGGCGGGTCGGAAATGCGGACGCCACGCGCTTTCAGGGTCTCGTAGGTGCCGTCGATATCGTCCGCCCAAAATGAAATGGGAACGAATCCGCCCGGCGATTGGCCGGGCACGGTGAAGAGCGACACGCGCGTCTCTGCGCCCGGGATGCGCAGCTCGATCCACCGCGGGCGGTCGGGCCCCATCGATTGGCTCGTCGCGATGACGAAACCGAGTGTATCCGTGTAGAACGCGAGGGCGCGCGCCTGATCCGCGCACGGGATGTTGACGAACTTGATGCCCTTGATCATGCGCGAACCCTACTCGCGGTTACCGCGCTTGCAAGACGCACTAGGCTATGAATTGCTATAGCAGTGAGTAGCCAAGATCGCGTGGCCGTGGACGCGTACGTCATCGACGCGCTGATGCCGGATCTCGTCGGGCACGATCGGCACGCCTCGGCGTTCGTCGTGTTCATGTATCTCTGGCGTCGGACGCGAGGCGGCACGCGGAGCGCGGTCGTGAGCCTGAGCATGCTGTCGGACGGCACGGGGCTCGCGAAACGAAGCGTGCAGAGTGCAATGGCGCGACTCGTACGCCGACGCCTCGTCGAGCTGAAACGCCCGTCGAAGACAGCGGCGGCGTCGATGACGCTGCGCTGCGACTGGCGCTGAGTGCCCCATGGTATAGGCGACGCGAGACACGTAGAGTCGCGGGATGGCGAAGAAGCGTGGGGCGGCGATCAAAGAGCTGGCGAAGAAGATGCGCGGCATCGACTTTTGCATGATGTCGACGACGAACAAGAAGACGATTCACTCGCGGCCGATGTCGAACAACGGCCAAGTCGACTTCGACGGCGACTGCTGGTTCTTCTCCTGGAAGGATTCGCAGAAGGTCCGCGAGATCGAGAAGAACTCGCGCGTCGCGCTCTCGTACACGGGCGGCACGGCGAAGAAGCCGACGTGGATCCAGCTCGAAGGTCGCGCGCGCGTCGTCACGAACGCGAAAAAGAAGAAGGAGCTCTGGACGAAAGGCCTCGAGCGCTGGTTCGAGGACGGACCGGAAGACCCGGAGGTCGTTCTCCTCCACGTCCGCGCGACGCGCGCCGAGTGGTGGAGCTTCGAAGAGCAGGGCGACGTCGAGCTCTAGCCCGCCGTATGGCACACGACTTCGATGTTGTGGCCGTCGGGGTCGAGGACGAATGCCGCGTAGTAGTTGGGGTTGTAGCTCGCCCTCACGCCGGGCGCGCCGTTGTCTCTTCCGCCCGCCGCGAGCGCCGCGCGATGAAAGTCGTCGACTTGCGATCGACTCGTCGCCTTGAACGCGATGTGCAGATGCGCGGGCTGCTGATCGGTGCGGAATAGGCACAACGAAATATCGTCGACGTAGAGCTCGATTCCGTATTCGGGAGTCCCTTCGGACCCCGTCTTGATGCCAATCGGAGCGAGCGCGGCGACGTAGAACGCCTTGCTCTTCTCGTAATCCCGAACTCCGAACTTCACGTGGTCGAACATCAGGGCACCGCCACGTTCGTCGAGCCGATCGCGTCGGTCGTGCCGTCGTCGGCGTAGATCTTTGCGTAATAAGTGCCCGCGGGAAGCGCCGCGGGCAGGGTGAGCTTCGTCGTGAAGGCGTGGTCGGTCAGCGTTGCATCGGACGTCGCGACCGCGCGATCGTTCTCGGCCGTGTAGTTCGCTTCGATCACGGCGTCGCGCGTGGGTGACCCATCCGCGGGCACCGGCTGCAGCGCCGTGCTGTCCATCGTGCGGCTCCGCTCGAACGTCACCTTCACTTTGCCATTCGTGATCCCGGGCACTTGTCCCGCGATCGTGATCTCGGAGCCCGACGTTGCCGAGGCAGGCGCCGTCACCGTCGCGGTTCCTTTCGGATACGCGATGCGGAGCGCGGGGTCGCCGAACAGCGTGTACATGTAGAGGTGACTCTGCTTGAGCGTGACGCGTTCGTCGGGGTCCACGAGCGCGCCGACTCGGCTTTCCAGCTCTTTTCGAAGCGCGTCGTCCTGCTGGATCATGCGGCGCTTCCCCTCGACGAAGATCTCTCCGATCGTGGGCCGCGCGTCCTTCGTGAGCACCTGCGCGAGCTCGCGGATGAAGATCGCGTTCGCATAGGGATGAGAGATCTCCGTCGACGACAAGATCGCGGAGGGGCCGCTCTTTCCCTTCAAGATCTCTTCGCTGACGCTCTCCCCCTTGTCGAATCCGCCCGTGAGACACGCGATGAGCGTGAGGATCGGCGGTCGATGCGCCGACGAAATCGTCGACAACTTCGAAGTGTCGAGAATGGGGAATTGCTTCCCACTCCACTCGAGCGTCGCGAACGCATTCGTGTCGCCGTGGCCGACATACGCCATCATCAGCGCGCCGTCGTTCATGCGCTCGTAGACCTTGTCGCTGAATCGCTCGGGCACGAACACGTAAGGAGACGTCTGCTTCGCATACGTGAGCGTGATGTCCCACGCGTACGGAATCTCTTCGACGATCTTGAACGTCACTTCTTCGATTTGCGGATCGACGAGATCACCGAAGCCACTCGTACTGGCAAATAGGTTGATGCGGCGATTCCAAGCCCCGACCTCGTACGAGCTCTCGTACGCCTTCATCTTGTCGAGAACGACCGCCGCTTCTGCATCGGTGTGCACGGCGACACGGCCCACCGCGAGGTCGGGAATGTCGTCCTTGTCCATGTCGGCGTAGAAGTTGTCGGTGCTGACGTCGTTGCCGTCGCGATCGACGAACGTTCCGGCGGGCACGCCATCCGGCGCGTCACCGAGCACCATCACGAAGAACGGCTTCTTCGGATCGCGCTTCGCGAACGCGCCACGAATGTGCTCGTGGATGGCGTCCACCGTCGTGGCGCCGATCTTCGTCATCGTCGACACGACGACGTGGTGCCCCATCGATTCGCGATACGAACGAAAATTCTCCGCGGAAGCCGCGAGCGAGTCGGCCGAGATGATCAGGTAATCGGTGCCGTCCGGCGCGTCGGAAGGGGGCGGCGGGATCTGCACGCCGCTGTCGGGCGTGGCCGTGGTTTCACCGCCGCTACTGCTGCTGCACGCTGCCGCGAACGAAAGAAGCGAGACTGAAACCCACCCACGCGAAGCCATGCGCACCGATCTGCCATACGTCGCTGCCTTCGGCTATCGCGGTGTGAGGTGAGACGCGGGATGGGGACGTCGCGCGAGCTCGCGACGAGCGGTTTTGCACGCCACGGAGCGCATGGTTTTCGCAGGAAACACGGGAAAAGCGATGGGCCACGTGTGCCATGCTAAAGGGGGCGCGGTCATGGACGGCGCATCGCCGATCACGTTCCCCGAAGGCTTGCCGATCTCGGCGCGCGCGATCGACATCGCGCGCGCGATCGAGGAGCACCAGGTCGTCATCGTGGCGGGCGCCACGGGATCCGGAAAGACGACGCAGCTCCCGAAGATCGCGCTCGCGATGGGTCGTGGGCTCGAGAAGATCATCGGTGTCACCCAACCACGGCGCATCGCGGCCACGAGCGTCGCCGCGCGCGTGGCCGAGGAGCTCGGGTCTCCGCTCGGCACGGACGTCGGCTACCAGATCCGCTTCGAAGACCGCACGTCGCCGCAGACGTACGTGAAGTTCATGACGGACGGCATCCTGCTCGCCGAGATCCAAGGCGACCCGCTGCTCCGCAAGTACGACACGCTCATCCTCGACGAGGCGCACGAGCGATCGCTCACGATCGATTTTCTCCTCGGCTGGGTGAAACGCATTCTCCCCGAACGGCCGGATTTGAAGGTCGTCGTCAGCTCCGCGACGCTCGAGACGGATCGCTTCAGCACGTTCTTCGGGGGCGCTCCCGTGATCGAAGTCGAAGGCCGCACGTTCCCCGTCGACGTGCTCTACGAGCCGCCGGAAGATGACGATGACATCGCCGAGGCGGTGGCCAAAGCGGTGATGACCGTCACCTCGCTCGATCCGCACGGCGACATCCTCGTGTTCCTGCCCGGCGAGCGCGAAATTCGGGAATCGGAGAATGCGATCCACGCACGACGACCCTTTCGCACCGTCGTGCAGCCGCTCTATGCGCGATTGTCCGGCGCCGAGCAGAGTCGCGTGTTCGCGAGCATCCCCGAACGGCGCGTGATCCTCGCGACGAACGTCGCCGAGACGTCGATCACCATCCCCGGCATCGTGTACGTCGTCGACACCGGCGTCGCGCGGCTGTCTCGATACGAACCGCGTTCCGGCACGACACGCCTGCAAATCGAGGCGATCTCGCGGGCGAGCGCGGAGCAGCGGAAGGGCCGATGCGGACGCGTCCGCGACGGCATTTGCGTGCGGTTGTACGACGAGCAGTCGTTCGCCGCGCGGCCCGCCTTCACGGATCCCGAGATCAAGCGAACCGGCCTCGCGGGCGTCATCCTTCGCATGAAGGCGCTCGGTCTCGGTGCGGTGGAAGATTTTCCGTTCCTCGATCCGCCGGCCGGCAAAGCGATCACCGAAGGCTATCGCGTGCTCGAAGAGCTCGGCGCGCTCGACGACGATCGCGCGCTCACGCCGCTCGGCAAGCAGCTCGCGCGATTCCCCGTCGATCCGCGCATCGGCCGCATGGTGCTGGCGGGCGCGGAGCTCGGCGTCTTGCGTGACGTGCTCGTCGTCGCGGCGGGGCTCTCCGTGCCGGACCCGCGCGACCGACCACGAGAGAAGCAGCAGCAGGCCGATGACCTCCATCGACGCTTTCGAGACGATCGGTCCGACTTCGTCTCGATGCTTCGCCTCTATGAATTCGCGAAGGAAGCAGAGAAAAAGGGCACGTCGAATCTCCGACGCGTTTGTCGCGACAATTTTCTCTCGTTCTTGCGGATTCGCGAGTGGTTCGAGATCACACGGCAGCTCGAAGATGTCGTGCGGGATCTGAAGCTGAAATCGAAAGACGGAAAGCCGGATCACGACGCTTTGCACCGCGCGCTCCTGACGGGCTTGCTCGCGCGCGTCGGCACGTGGAACCAAGAAGCGCGTATGTACATCGGCGCGAAGGCGACGCGATTTGCGATTCATCCGTCGTCGGGCCTCGCGAAGAAGCCGCCTGCGTGGGTGATGGCGTTCGAGCTCGTGGAGACGTCGCAGCTATTTGCCCGCACGGTCGCGCGGATCGATCCGGAATGGTTGATCGAGGCAGGCGATCATCTCCTGCGCCGCAGCTATTCGGATCCGCATTGGTCGGAAAAATCGGCGCGCGCGTCGGTACGCGAGCACGTGTCGCTATTCGGGTTGTCGATTGCCAAGGATCGCAGTGTCGATTGGTCGCGTGTCGCGCCCGAGGAAGCGCGGCGCATGTTTCTCGTGCACGCGCTCGTTCGAGGTGAATTCGTGTCGAAAGGCACGTTCCAGGCGAGGAATCGCGCGGTGCTCGAGGACGTCGCGCGCCTTCGCGACAAGGGACGACGAAGCGACATGCTCGCGGACGAGGACGCGCTCGTCGATCACTTCGATGCCGTGGTTCCGGCGACGGTCGTGAATGGCAAATTGTTCGAGGCTTGGCGCGAGGAGGCGGAGAAGACGAAGCCCGATATCCTGGTATTGCGCGTGGAAGACGTGCTCCGTGGAGAGCACGAGCTGCGTCCCGCCGATTATCCGGATCGCATTCGCCTGCACGGCGTCGACCTCGCGCTGACGTACAAGTTCGATCCGTCGGCGGACGACGACGGTGTCACGATCACGGTGCCGCTCGTCGTCGTGCCGCAAATCGCGCCCGGAGAGCTCGATTGGACGATCCCGGGATGGCATCGTGACAAGATCGCGGCGCTGCTCTGGGAGCTTCCGCGCGCGGCCCGCAAGGACCTCGGCGATCCGAACGAGCTCGCGAAGATGCTCGCCGCGG
Source organism: Heliamphora exappendiculata (assembly GCA_034768845.1). Taxonomy (NCBI): domain Eukaryota; kingdom Viridiplantae; phylum Streptophyta; class Magnoliopsida; order Ericales; family Sarraceniaceae; genus Heliamphora; species Heliamphora exappendiculata. Next base: position 20,054 of record JAOTRH010002801.1, read on the forward strand.
ATTTGAGACCGTTCGACGGGGAGATGATCCCGAAGCTCTCGGCCGCGACCGGCGTCGATGCGGACTCGTTCCGCCCCGACATGGTCGCGACGTATCTACGTCTTCTCGTGCGCGTGGTGGACGGGCAGGGGAAGATGGTGGGCGAGAGTCGTGATGCGCGTGACCTGCTCGCGCGCTTCGGTGCGCGGGCCCGCGAGGTGCTGAAGGAGGTGAAGGCGCCTTCGTCGTGGGATCGCAAAGGCCTCACGACATGGGATTTCGGGGAGCTCCCGCGATTCGTGGAGCGACGCGTGGGCAATCTCGTCGTGCGGAGCTGGCCCGCGCTCGTCGATGCGGGGACGTCGGTGAATCTCGTCTTGCTCGAGTCGGAGGGCGCGGCGGAGGCTGCTTCGCGCGCGGGGGTGCGGCGATTGTTCTTGCTCGGGGCGAGGCAAGCGCTGAGCACGATGACCCCGCGTCTTCCATCTGCGTTCTCGCGCCCGAGTGGAGCCATGCTGTCGCGTACGGAACAGGAGGCGTTCCGCGGGATGCTGCTCGGTCGCATTGCCGACGCGGCGTTCGAGCTCGAAGACGAGTCGCCCGTGCTTCCGCGCACGCGGGCGGACTTCGATGCTCGCTTGCGCGCGGGCACGCCTCGTCTCGATCCGGTGTTCAAATTCATGACGAAGCTCGTGACGACGATCGCGTCCGAGCTCGACAAGACGCTCTCTGCGCTGCGAAACGCATCGAAGCATCCGAGTGGACGCATCGCGGTGCAGGAGATGTTCGCGCAGCTCGAACACTTGTTTCCGGCCGATCTGATCGCAACGGCGGGCGTGTCCCGTCTGGAGCATCTCCCTCGGTATCTGCGGGCGATTCAGGCACGCCTCGTGAAGGCGGTCGCGGATCCGCGCAAGGACATGGACAAGGTTGCACCGCTGTCGCCGTTGTGGAGCACCTTCCTGGCGAAGCGTGCAACTTACAAGGATCGCGCCGCTGCCGAAGACGTGCGCTGGCTGTTCGAGGAGCTCCGCGTGACCATCTTCGCGCAGGAGCTGAAAACGCCTGTCCCGGTGAGCGTACAGAAGGTCGCGGCCGCGCTGTCTGCGCTGAAGTAGCGCCGCAGGGAGCTATTCGGCGCGTCCGACGTACATTCAGGAGGGAATGATTTTCATCTGGGGCTCCTACGCCCGGCAGGCATCGTTCCGCGAGGCGGCGATGTGCACGCGTTGCAATCGGATGCAGCCCGTCTCGTTCCAGCGCAACTGGCGCACAGGGCACTTCTTCTTCTTCCCGCTGTTCTCGTGGGGCCACGCGATGTTCTCGCGATGCGAAGCGTGCAAGCGCGAAGGCGTCGCGGATTTTCCGCACGCGCTGCCGAAGCTGCCGCTGCTCGATCGCCTCGGATGGCTCTTTCCGATTGGCGCGATCGGCCTCGTGCTGACCCTGTTCATCGGCACGATCGCGATGGCGCCTCCGCCGAAACCACGTACGGCAGAGGAGAAGGCGGGCGCGGCGCTTCGCGTACGACTCGAGCGGGAGCTCGGGAACGCGGCGAGCCCGGTCGGGACCGACGACGAGATGAAGCTCGAATTCTCCACCGCGCGAGCGCTTCCTGCCGCGGATTCTCTGCGTGTTCTCGCGAAGAGCTGGCCGGTGGACGGTCATCGGCGTGTCGTGGTCCTCGTGCAGAGAAATGATCTCCGTCGCATCGAGGACGCCGACCGGCTGAAGATGCTCGAGCAGATACGCGTCGCGCTCGCCCGTGAGCTCGCCCCCGATGACGAAGTGCTCGTCGCGATGCGCGGCACGCTCCTCTATGGTGCGCTCGCGCAAGGACCGGTCGGCCAACCATGGTCGAACCCGCGGGTCGGCCCCGCGATGACCAACGAGCTCGACGCGTCCCTCGGCACGTTTGCGGTCAGCCTGTCGAACTAGGGCGGCGGCACGCGCCGTTTCAGAGCTCCGGGGATTGGGCGGCGGTGCGAGAGGCGCACGCGTCGATGGCGGGGACGTCGGCTTCGGTCGCGCATGCTCCGATGCACGTCTTCGTGCACGCGCTGCTGTCGATGCCGGGACGAGCACCGCACGCGATGGCGCATTGCTGCGAGACGACCGCCCCTTTGCCCTGCGCGGCCATGCCCTGCGGATTCGCGAGCGCGGTCCCGAGCGGCGACGTCGCCGACGGCGCCGTCTTCTTCGGTGCGTCGTCCTTGCTGCACGCCACGAGCAGGATCGCGATCATCATCGAGCGAAGCGCCATGAGGGCGATGATACGCTCGAACCATGGCTGCGCGGGGGCGTCAGGGGTTTCTCAAGGTCTTGATCGTCGCGATCGTCGGGGTCGTGGCGATGGTCACGCTGCGATCTTGTTTCAGGCCGACGTTGCGTGTCGGGACGTTCAACATTCGACAGTTCGGGAAAGAAGAGAAAGATCTGGAACGCCTCCAGACCGTGATCGAAGAGACCCACTCCGACGTGCTCGCCCTCCAAGAGGTGCAGGACGAGAAGAGCGTGCGTGACCTCGCGACGCGACTCTCCCACGATGGTCGTCGCTATCAGTTCTCGCTCGCGAAGTGCGGCGGTAAGAGCAAGATGCAGGTCGGCTTCTTGTTCGACGAGACGCGCGTCGCGTTGACTCGAACGAAGGAATACCCCGAACAATGCGGGGTCGAGCGCTCGGTCTTCGCCGCACGCTTCGAGCCGGTTCGCGGTCGGCCCTTCCAGCTTCTGGTCGTCCACTTCGTGAAGGGCGGAGACAGGAAGCAGCAAGACAAACGTCGGGACCAGTGGCGTGAAGCCCACAGAATCGCCGCGGAGCTCGCGAAAGAAACGCCCGTCGCGATCCTCGGCGACACGAACAGCACGGGCTTCCTCGACGACAAGTATGGCGAGCGAACGTTCGTCGTCGAAGAAGCCAAGCGCGCGGGGCTCGGCGTTGCGACCGAGAATCTGAAGTGCACGGAATACTGGCAGCCGGAAAAGCAGTACGTCCCGAGCGTGCTCGATCACGTGGTGGCGTCACCCGAGCTCGCACGCTCCGCGGAGGTGCATGGCTACTGCAAGCGCCTCGCATGCGCGGTGCAGAATACGGAGCCGGAAGACTTCAAGAGCGTCTCCGACCACTGCCCCGTCACCGTCGACGTCAGGTAGCGGCGTCCTCGACCGGACGGAGATCGACCTCCAACGTGCCGCCGAGGATTTCGGCGTATTTGATCGCGAGCTCGACTGCCTCGTCCATGCCCGAGAGCTCCATCACGGCAAATCCGCCGACGAGCTCTTTGGATTCCGCGAACGGCCCGTCGAGCACCTTCATCTTGTTGTTGGTGAAGAGGAGGCGCTTCGCGACCGCGCTCGGCTTCAAGTGGTGCTCGCGAACGAGCACGCCGGCCTTCGTCATCTCCGTCTTCAGGCGCGTGAGGTCCGACTTCTGCTTCGTGCTCTGTCCCGCGCCCTCTTTCTCGATGAGCAGCATCTGGAGCGGCGGATTCTCCGGCATCGGCATCACGCCGAGGTCCCACGGCTCGGTGACTTTTCCGAGCTCGATCTCGCCGTCGCCGAGGATCTTTCCGTAGCGCGTCGCCCAGCCGATCGCCTCGTCGCGGTTGTTCACCTTCAAGAGGAGGAACGATGCGGGCAGCTCGTTTTCGCCGGCATACGGACCATGCTTCACGCTCGCCTCACCCCCGCGGAACGTGAGACGCGTGCGGTGCTTGCTGCCGAGCAACCCGGCGCCGTCGATGAGGCGTCCGGATTTCGCGTATCCACCGATGAACGCCCCCATGTTCTCGATGAGCTCCTTGGAGGGCATCTCGCCGGCTTCGGATCGAGCGTCGTTCTTGTGCATGGTCATGATGCGCATGGTCGTGTCTCCTTTTGCCAGACGACGAACGACCCCGACGCGCAATCGACAAGCCTCGCGTTCTTTTTTCAAGTCGCCGAAATCACGTCGGAAGTGTGATGTGATGACGAACGATGCACCTGCAGCTTCGGTTCCTCGCGCCGATTCCAGTGGGGAACGAGATCGCGATCGAGTGGGGAGAGGTCCCTGCGTTCGGCGGCTGGGTCCCGTCGGAGCCGATCGTCCACGACCGCACGACGGGCATCGTGTGGAGGGGAGATCCGCACGATCCGAGACGCCGTTCCTCCCTGCCGCCGACGACCGGCCGCGTGCAGCGCTGCGAAGTCACGACGAAGGCGGACGGCATCACGACGGTCCTGGAGCTCGATGAATCGAATGAACCCTATCGCTGATTGCAGCTGCACGAAGTGGGAAGGGGAGACGTCGGGTCACACGGCGACGTTCTCGGGCTCGCAATTCGAGACGCTCGTCCGCGAAGATCTCGGCGACTACCACGGAGCGATTCCTCATCGTGGCCGCGTTCGCTGCACGCTCTGCGGCGCGACGTTCGCGTACGACTCCGATCTCTCGCGCACGACGATGACGCGCGAAAGCGAAGTCGATCGAGTCATCGCGTTCCTCCGCGCCGGCAAGGTCGCGCAGGTCGGCGGCGGTCGGACGTTCTCGTCGTACGAAATCCGCGACGGCCAACCCATGGTCGTGAACTACGACGAAGGCCACGGCGACGACGTCCCCGTCACCGAAGCGCGCCTCCGCGAGCTCGTCGAAGAGCACCACGCACTCTTCGTGGACTATCTGAAGATGTGGACGCGCTAGGCCGATCAGCGCGAGCCGCGCTTCGCGTCCGAGCCGCCAGGGCGCCTCACCTTTTCCGGTTTGGGTGCATCCTTGCCGGTGGGCGCATTCGGGATATGCGGCGACTTCGGCTCGCCTTTGCTCTCTACGATGATCGGCTTCTGCTCGGGCTTCTTCTCGATGGACATGACGCTCGTTCGTGCACGACGCGGGCCCGCGGCATCCGACGTGCACGCATGGGAGCTCATGATCAAGAAGCTCCTCTTTGCGCTCGGGCTCGCGAAGGCGCCCGCCCCGGTGAAATCCTATCTCGCCGTGTCTTCGTTCGTGGGGACCGTGCCTGCGCTCGCGTGGATCGCGTGGAGAAATCGACGTGCGATCCAGTCCGCGGTGCGTCGTGTCACAGCACGCTCTGCTGCGACTGCCTGATCGATGCCCATTCATTGGAGCGCCGTGCGTGACGTCCTTCGTGATGTCTTCGGCATCGAGCGATTGCGTCCGGGACAACGATCGATCATCCGCGCAGTGCTCGACGGACAAGACACGTTCGGCGTGCTGCCGACCGGCGCCGGCAAGTCGCTCTGCTTCCAGCTGCCGGCGATCCTCCTCGGTGGGACAACCGTCGTCGTGTCGCCGCTCCTCGCGCTCATTCGCGATCAGAAAGACAAGCTCGACGAAGCGGGCGTCGCCGTCTCGAATCTCGACTCGACGCTGACAGAGGGTGAAGAACGCGCCGCGCTCTCGGCGATCGGCAAGTCCGATCGCATCGTCTACGTCACGCCGGAGCGGCTCGAGCAGCCGGCGGTCATCGAGCGTTTGCGCGCGCGCGGCGTCCATCTCCTCGTGATCGACGAAGCGCATTGCGTCTCGCAATGGGGTCATGATTTCAGGCCTGCATTCCTGGGCATTCGGCGCGCAGTCGAAGCGCTCGGTCGTCCGCCGATCCTCGCGCTCACCGCGACGGCAACGGAAGACGTCGCGGCCGACGTCACGCGGCAGCTCGACATGCGAGACCCCGTCGTCGTGCGAACGGGCACGGAGCGCGCAAATCTGTTCTTCGAAGTGCGGCGCACGCCGAGCGAAGACGCAAAGCTCATCGCGCTGCTCGACATCCTGCGCGAACGCCCCGAAGAGCCGGCGATGGTCTATACCGCCACCGTCGCGTCAGCGGAGGCGCTGCATCGAACGCTCGTGGAGAGTGGGCTCGACGCCGCGCTCTATCACGGTCGTCTTCGCAAGGCGGCGCGTCTCGAGAACCAGCGCGCGTTCATGAGCGGGGACAAGCGCATCGTCGTCGCGACGTCTGCCTTCGGCTTGGGCATCGACAAGCCCGACGTGCGCACCGTCGTGCACTACATGTTTCCGGAGTCGCTCGAGACCTATTACCAAGAAGCGGGAAGGGCGGGCCGCGACGGCGAGCCTGCGCGCGCGATCTTGCTCTATCGCCTGGAGGACCGCCGCGTTCGTGCCTATTTCCTCGGCGGCAAGTATCCGAAAAGGGAGCACCTCCTCGCCGTGTGGGATTCATTCCGAACGGGCGAGCCCCACGACGTGTCTCCGCGAAGAACGAAGGTGATTCTCGCCGAGCTCGAGGCGATGGGAGTCGTTCGGATGCGGCGCGGAAAGCCGTTCATCGTGCGGGAATTCGAGAATCGCGCGGAGCTCGATCGATTCGTGAGCTCGTTCGAGAATCGCTCGACTGCCGATCACGACAAGCTCGACGAGATGATGCATTATGCGCAATCCACGGAATGTCGCGTGCGGCACATCGTTCGATATTTCGGAGAAGACGCCGGCAACGATTGTGGTCATTGCGACAACTGCCGCGACCACGTGGCGGAGCATCTCGTCGCGCCGCAATCGGTGGAGCCTCCGTCGATCGAGGCGCCCGCCAGGCGCTTCACGAAGGGCGATCGTGTGAAGCACGCGAGCCTCGGCGAGGGCGTCGTCCACGACGTCACGCCCATTCACGTGCACGTCCACTTCGACGACGTGGGAGAGAAGCACGTATCGGTCGACCAGCTCGACAAGGTCGCGTGAGACCTCCGCCCGCCGAGACGACCATCGCCGCGATCCATGCCGCGGGAAGCAAGCGCGTCGGTCACCATCAGTCGCGCGTGGCGCGCGCTGCACGTCGGATCGGGCGGCCGGGTACGCTGTACGGGCTCGTTGTCTTCGTGGTGGGCTGGGTGCTCTTGAATCTCTGGCCGCAATGGCGATGGGACGAGCCTCCGTTCTTCGAGCTGCAAGGTCTTCTCGGTCTCTATGCGGCCGTCGTGTCCACCATCGTTCTGACCGCGCAAAATAGGCAGATCTCGCTCGACGAGCGACGTTCGTACCTCGAGCTGCAGGTGAACCTCACGTCGGAGCAGAAAGCGGCGAAGATCATCAGTCTGCTCGAAGAGCTGCGACGCGACCTCCCGCAGGTCTCGAACCGCGTCGACCGAGAAGCAGAGGAGCTCGCGCAAGCGGTGGATCCGCACGCCGTGCTCGAGGTCGTCGATCGCACGCTCGAGGCGCCGCCGGCCTCGAGCACCACGCCGGCGTCGCGCTGACGACGCGCGTTCCCGCCCCAGGACTGCGGCCATCGGTGCGCGGTGGGAGCCGGCTCGACGTGCTTTCGAGGCGAACGACGACTTGCCCCGCAAGCTCGCGCCGGAAAGAGCGGCGGCGATGGACATCCCGCGGATCGAGATGAACCGAGACATCTTCGCCTCGATGCACGCCAAGGACGCCATGGCGAACGAGACGCTCGCGGCGGGGATCGAGGGGTTCACGAAAGCGGTGGTCGATCTCGAGAAGACGCTCGTTGCGCGCCTCTGATCAGCGCCGAAAGAGGGTCTTACCGGTTCCCCGCAGCTCCTCGATCGCCTGCATGACGCGCGCTTGCATGCCGGCCTGCGCTTTCTTCATGTACGCGCGTGGGTCATAGGTCTTCTTGTCGCCCATCTCGCCGTCGACGCGGAGCACGCCTTCGTAGTTGCGCAGCACGTGATCGACGATCGGCCGCGTGAACGCGTACTGGCAGTCGGTATCGACGTTCATCTTCACGACGCCGTAGCCGAGCGTTTCGTGGATCTCGGGGCTTGTACACGCCGTGGACATTGCCGAACGTCGCGGCGAGGGTGAAGCGACCGATGCCCTTCAAGGCCTCGTACGCCGCGAGCATGTCGTCGGGGGTCGAATAGAGCTTGTCGTGACGAGCGCCGGAGTTGTCGATGCCGTCCTCCTCGCCGCCGACGAGCCCGATTTCGACTTCGAGGACGAGTCCGAGCGGCGCCATGCGTGCGAGCAGGTCTTTCGCGATCCGCAGGTTCTCGTCCATCGGCAGGCCGCTGCCGTCGAACATGCAGCCGGAGAACAGGTTCCGCTGCCCCGCTCGCACGCGTGCCTCCTCGTTCGCGACGAGCGGGATCACGAAGTCGTCGAGCTTCTCGGGCACGCAATGGTCGGTCGTGAGCGCGACGAAGACATCGAGCTTTTCGGCGACGCGGTGCACGTGCTCGGCGATGGACGCGGCACCGACGAACATGCTCTTGGCGGGGCCGCCGAGGTGCTCGGCGCCGCCGGTGCTGACCTGCACGATGCCGTCGGAGTGCGTCTCTGCGAACGCGGCGAGCGCGGCGTTCGCAGTGTTGGTGCTGGTGACGTTGATGGCGGCGAGCGCCCGATTGCCCTGTTGGGCGGCGTCGAGGATCTGTCCGAATTCGGCGGGCGTCGGGACGGGCATCGAGAATGCTTTCGAGCGAGAAGCATTCCGCGCGAGACCGACCGAGCTGCGGGGCGATTCGCAGTCGCGGTCGCGCACGGAGCGAGCGTCTCCGGCACGACATGACGCGCCGTGAGGCGATCGTGTCGCTCACTGCTCCTGTGTCTGCGTGAAGCTCGCGGGCTTGCGGAGCAATCGGAGCGTCTCGGCGAGGAGCGCGCGATCGACGTCGGGGCCTGTCTTCGCATGCTCGAGGATGCCGGCGAAGGTCTCGGCGGCGACGTTCTGATTTTCCACACGCGCAGTCGTGAAGTTCGCCCAGTCTTGGCGATAGTCGTGGGTGGAGTTGCGAGACACATCGGCCACGAGCTTCATCTGCTTCTTGCGCAGCTCGAGCTCGAAGCTCCGTGCGCGTGTCACCTTCACGACCGAGACGTCGCTCCAGTCCGGATCGATGACGACAGGCGCGACGGTCATCGTGTGCACGACGTCGTCGATGTTCACCTGCCGGACGTCGGCGGTGGGGCGCGACGCCTTGACGCTCGCGAGGACGTCCGCGTAAAGCGGATCCGTCGGTGGGTAGATTCCATTTTCATCGGAGAGGATCGTCGGCCAGTCGGTCCCGCCGTGTACGACGAACGTGCGTCCGCCGTGCACCTGCACGTAGAGCCCCACCGCCGGCCAGATCTTGTCGATCTGCATCGTCGCGTGCCCCATCTGCCAAGCCTTGGGCGGAGCGACCTCGGTCGAGGCCGACGAAGCCCCGCACCCCATGACGAAGACAAGAACGCCGCACCGAAGGAGAGCCCCGCGCATCACCGCGACGATACGATGCCTGCGATCGGTTCGGTGCTAAACCCTCTCTCATGAGACGCGTTCTCGTCTTGCTGCTCGTCGCGGTGGGCTGCGGTCTCGACCCGGGCGGCGCTTACAACGGCGGGGGTGGGGGCGGGACGATCGGCAGCGGCACGTCGACGACCTCGAGCACCGAGGACGCGACGGATCAAACGGCGGACGGTCTCTGTCCCTCGACATCCACGGTCATCACGGGGTCGAAAGGCGCGGGTGACGTCTGCTCGTCGCCGAGCGATTGCGCATCCACATGCTGCGATTGCGGCACGGGCGGGCAGCTCAGCTGGCTGTCCGCGTCGTGTGTGTCGGGCCGATGCGTCGACAGCGTCACGTCCTGCTCCCGAACGAATGCACGCTACTGCGGCGGCACGGACAGCGGCGGTGTCATCTCGACGCCGCCGACTTCGTCCCACGTCTGCGGCACGACCCCCGCGACGACGTCGTGCGATGCGTGCGTCGACACGAACTGCTGCACGGCCTCGATCTCCTGCCACTCGAGCGGAAATTGCACGGAGCTCAATACGTGCATGTCCGGCGTGTGCGCCGTGCAGTGCGGTCAGTGACCGTCAGGGCGTGACGCAGGTGACGAAGCTCGCTTTCACGTAGTTCGGGAAGGCGAGACAGGCGCGCTGCGCTTCGGTGACGGTCGGCGGCGCCTTTTCGCAATTCGCCGCTTTCAAGAACAAGAACAGCTCGAGCGAGTCCTTCGTCGTCATGTCTTCTTGCTTGAGCGGCTCGAGCTTCTTCTGCGCGGATGTGCATTCGTCGGCCGTGAGCGTCACCTTCGTCGGTGGCTTCGTCGTCGCGACAGGCGCGGCAGGCGCCGACGACTGCACGGGGGCGGGCGGCGAGAACGTCGGCGTGGGCGTGTTCGGCGCCGTCGTGCGGACGGGCTGGTTGGGCGGCGGCGTCGTTGCGGCCTCTTCTCCGCAAGCCGCGACGGAAAGCCCCAGGAGCAATGCGCGCGCGATGTTCATGCTGATGACCTAGTTCGAATTCACGAGCTTCGCGAATCAAAAGATCACGTCTTCGGCGCTTTGCAGGCGAACGTCGTGACGCCCTTTTCGGGGTGGGCGCGATCGTACTTCAGGCAGTCCGTTTGCTCCGTGCCCGTCGAGAAGTCGGTGCGGCGCCACGTGCGCGCTTTGCTCTTCGGCGCCGTGATCTCCTCGCTCGTCATCGTCTGGAGGCAGCTGTCGAGCGGAGTCGCCCGCACGTCGTCGAGGCCCGCGCCGAGGGTCACGGTGACGAGGTCGCTCTCGACGCCTGCGCCGCAATACCCGCCCATGGGTAGTCCGCGTGAGTAGGTAGAGACGGCGAGGAGCGCATGGATCTCTTCGCCGTGCTTGTCGACGGAAGCGAGCTTCACTTCGGCAATGCTCGAACCTCGCGAGACCGACGCGAGGTCGACGGACGCGTGACGCCCCTCCCACGAGAGCATGATGACGCCGCCGTGCGCCGCGAGCGCGACGCCGTCTTCCGCATCGCGCATGATCCCAGCCTCGGTCCAGCCCGTCGCGATCGGGGGGAACATGGGAGACATGACCGTCTCCGCGCGCTCGCCGCGCACGTAGCGACCCTTCGACGGCAGGAGAATCGTGTCCGCGAACAGCTCGTCGGTCGCGTGACCGTCGGCGAATCGTTCGTCGCCGACGACGATCGGCTTCGTCATCGCGATTTCCTTCGGCTCCTCGACCCATCGCGTCTCTTCCTGATCGCCGAACGCGGTTGCGACGCGCAGCGTGTCGACGTTTCGTGCGCCGAGAGGAATGCGTCCGAGCCACTCGAGCGAAGCGTGGAAGCGTCGGGTGTCGGCCTTCGTCGTGCCGTCGTCCAGCGTGACGACGACGCGCGTGAACTTCTGTTCGTTGCATGTTGCACGGAGGGCCGCCATCTGCTCGGCGCGCCACGCGGCGACGTTTTGCCCGAATTCGGACTCCTCGTCGCTGTCGTCGGGCTCGCTCGGCGTGTCGAGCGGTTTGCAGAGGTCGGCGAGCGCGTCGAGGTATCGACCTTCTGCCATCCACACGGTGAGCGTGCGCCGCGGGTCGTCGACGTCGAGCGCGACGTCGACGTCGAGCGTCGCTCCGGGGTGCACCTCGATGCGAGGCTCGGCGAGTCGTTTGGCTGGCCCCGTGTTCTGCACGACGACCGTGTCCGTCGGCCCGCGCCCCGTGTGCGCCACCCCACTGCAGCCCGTCAAAAACCCCACAAAACCCACGCCAACGAGCGTCGACCGAATCATCGACGGAGAGAACAGCAACCGGCGGGCCTCGACGCGGTCGCGCCTCGGCTCGCGATGACCCGAGGCGCGTCGTCCAACTACTTCTTCTCTTGCACGCCTTCGTAGCCGGGCTGCGTCTGCTCGTTGCCCTTGGTCGGCTTCGATTGCGGATTCGAGGCGCCCTGCGTCCCGACGTTTTCTTTCACGCTCGGGGTCTGCTCACCGGCGCTGCGCTCGTTCTGGTTCTGTTTCTGACCGTTGTCGCCCTGCGATTGATTACCCATGCGCGAGCCTGTTGCACGTGTGGAGCCACGATTCGAATGCGCGATTTGCGCGGACACTTCGTGCATCGGCTCACGACTCGACGTGGCGCGGTTGGCCGCAACTTCCGTCGGCACGTCGCATCTGGCCTCGGTCGGGATGACGAAAAAAAAGACCGGGCGCTCGACGGCCCGCACGTCGCGCGACAGCGCGCATCCGATCACGATTCGTGAACCTCGACCGCCTACGGACCGCGAGACGGGGGAAGCCATCCGCGTGCTGGCGGAGGACGTGGAGACGCTCCGCGAGGAAGTGAAGAAGCTCCGTCGCGACCTCGATGTCGTCCGCGCCATCGCCCAGAATCCTGCGCGTAGCGGAGCCTATCGAGGCTTCTCCGGAAATAGAGAGTGACGCCCGAATCCGGGCATCGCTCACGCCGTGCCGATGGAGCGCGTACGCGGGCCTTCGGAGAGGCGCACGGTGTCGATGATCAGATAGACGCCGGCGAGCGCGACGAGCACGTACACGGCGCGGCTGAGGACCGATGTATCGCCGAAGATCGTCGTCACGAGATTGAAGTCGAAGAGGCCCACGAGCCCCCAATTCAGCGCGCCGACGACGACGAGTACGATCGCGAGCCAAGTAGGAATCGAGAGTCTGCGGTTGGTATCCATGACCATGGGAGTGCCTCCACATGGCGAGGAGCGAGAACCGTTCCGAGCGCTCGTCGGCGGATCGGCAGCGCGATCCGTACTCGGGCTCGCGCGTAGTCCGAGCCGTGTCCCCACGACGCGCGCCACCTTGGGGCGTTCGCGCCCACCGGTGAGCGCCCGGCCGCGCCTGTTCCTGCTAAGGTGCGACGTTCCAATTGACCCAGAATCCCACGCGCGGGGAGCTGACACGCGAGGAGCGACGACTTTCGCTCGTCCTCGGACTACCCAGTCTCGGGCTGGCGGCGTGTCTCGGCGTGCTGTCGACGTACTTGCCGGTGCTCGCGCGTACGTTCACGTCGTCGACGGCGGTGGTCGGCGGGCTCGTGGGTGGCGAAGGGTTCGTCGCGGTGCTCCTGCCGATTTGGATCGGTCGGTGGTCGGATCGCACGTCGACGCGGTACGGCCGTCGTCTGCCGTTCTTGTTCGTCGCCGCGCCGATCGGTGCGTTCGCGCTCGTGCTGCTGCCGTTCGCGCCGGCGTTGTGGGTGCTCTCGCTCGAGGTGCTGCTCTTCTATCTTGCCTATTTCACGTATTTCTCGCCGTATCGCGCGCTGTATCCGGACCTGATCGACGGTCGCGCCGCGTCGCGTGCGCAGGGCATCCAGGGCGTGTTCAACGGCCTCGGACTCGGCATCGCGCTCGTGGGCGGTGGGCTGCTGCTCGAAGTGTGGCGTCCGCTTCCCTATCTCGTGGCGGGCGCGCTCTTGATTACGACGACGCTCGTGCTGCCGTTCGGTCTCGGCCGGAGCGCGCTGCAAGACGATCGCTCGGCGCCGAGTCTGAGCGGGCCGTCGTCGGCTTTGTTTCCGAGCTTGCGCGGCAAGGATCATGGTGCGGTGCGCGATTTCGTGATCGCGAATGCGCTTCTCACGCTCGGGTCGAGCGGCCTCAAGAGCTTCGTCGTGCTGTGGCTGACGGAGGGTCTCCACAAGAGCATGCTCTTCACGTCGGGGGCGATGGTCGTCGTGGCGGTGGGCACCGTGGTGGGTGCGCTGATTGCGGGGCGTCTCGGCGATCGACATGGTCCGGGGAAGGTGTTGGTCATTGCGCTGACGATCTTCGGCGGCGGTATGTTGGTCGGCGCGTTCACGACGTCGGTTCCGATTCTCGCGATTGCGTTCCCGGCCATCGCGCTCGCCGCGGGGGCGACGCTCGCGTTGCCCTATGCGCTTCTCCTCCGGATTGCCCCGTCGGCGAACAACGGTGTGATCGCGGGGCTCTTCGATGCGAGCAACGGCGTCGGCACGATCCTGGGCCCGACGTTGACGGGCATTGCGATCGACGTCTTCGGCCGCTTCTTCCCCGCGAGCAGCGGCTTCTCGGCGATGTGGCCGGTTCTGTCGCTGGCGATGCTCGGAAGCGCGCTGCTCTTGCGACGTCACATGCGGTAGAACACGAGGATGTCGAAGCCGCGCGTTCTCCTGGTTGGAATCGAGCCCGAAGCCGTCGACACGTCGGATCCCGCGCTGCCGCCCGGCACGACGTCGGAGAAGATCGCGAAGGGCATCGAAGCGTTCCTGAAGGACGCGGCGGATCGCGGTTGGGAGGGCGGCTTCTGTTCGATCCTCCCCGACGACAGCGCGGAGTCGACGATCGCGAGCTCGCTCGCCGAGCCGTGGGACGTCATCGTCATCGGCGGCGGTATCCGGATCCCCCCGAAGAATCTCCGTCTGCTCGAGCGCGTGACGAACGCCGTGCATCGCGGCGCCCCGACGACGCCGATCGCGTTCAACGAGTCGCCGGGTGACACGTGCCATGCGGCGGAGCGGTGGCTGTCTCACTTGCTCTGATTGCGTGTCACTCGTCCCAGCGCGACAGGCCGCCGAGATCGTAGACATTCGAATAGCCGCGATCTTGCAGCGTCTTTGCCGCTCTTGCCGACCGATTGCCCGAATGGCAATACACGACGATCGGCGTGTCTTTCGGGCCGAAGTCGTGGGTCTGCACCGAGTCGAGCGGGACGTTTTCGGCGCCCTCCGCGTGCTTGTCCGCGAACTCGGAGGTCGTGCGCACGTCGACGAGCTTCGCGCCCTTCGCGACCAACGCGTGTGCGGTCTTTCCGTCGACCGGTTTCGGATCAGGCGCGACGGACGCTGACGCGGCAGGCGCGGTGGCGGGCGGCTTCGATGCGTCGCAGGCCGCGACCACGAACGCCAAGAGAACCAACGACTTCATCCCCCGAGCGTAGTCGCAATCCGAGGAGGACGGAGCAGGGAAGGGACCCTCGCGTCGAGCTCGAGCGCCAGGTCGGGGTCATGCAGCGACGCGAGCGTCACCGCGGCGCGCGCGAGCAGCGCAGATTGCGCGATCGAAATCACCGCATAGAAGCCCGTGAGCACGAAGAGCGCGACCAGATCCGTCCACTGCGTCGCCGCGACGACCACGCCGGCGAGCAGCACCACGTTGAACCAGAACGAAAGGCGTGCCGCGCCCAGCGACGAGCGAGCCGCGTCGAGCTTGCCCTCGAGCAGACCGAAGCCCGCCTTCCACAGCCACCCCGCGATCACGAGACCCGGGATCCCGACGAGCCCCACGCCGCCGCAGATGAGACCGAGCAGCGCCCACGCGAGGCCCGGCACGAAGGCCGCGCCCATCACGATCGAGCTGAACGCCGCCGCGCGCACGACCTGCGGCGCCCGCGAGAGATGCCCCGCCGAGACCCACCGCGGCGACCGATACGGCGCATCATCGATGCGGACCGGCGGAAGCGCGAACGCCTCGTACGCGTAGCGGCGTCCCTTTTCCGCCCAAAAATAGACACCGACCGCAACGACCGGCGCGAGGTGCGCAACCCAGAAGATACCGACCAGCCCCTCCATGAAGAAGAGATGGGGCCGTCTTCGCCGAGTGTCGAGCCTACGATCCGCGAACGGTCGATTCACGACCCTGGACGGCGCGCGGGTCATCTCCCGCTGGTGATGCGCAGGTCCACCGCTCCACTGCGTGTATCATGCATGAAGAACAGGGCCGCCCTGGCTCGAGCGTCCAGAAGTTCCTGCCTCGCCCGTGCCCTTCTTGTCGTCGCCGGTGAACGTCGCAGAGACCCGGGAATCACTTCACGCGCGCGTACGCGAAGAACGACCATGCGCTGCGGCGATGCGTTTTGAGGAGCGCATCCTTCGTCGCCTTCGCGGCCGCCTTGTCGCCCGATTTTTCCTGGGCTTTCATGCGTTCGAGCGCGCACCAGTCGTTGCTCGCGAGGCACCCCTCGAACGCCGTCACCGCGCCTTTCGCGTCGCCCTTCGCCATCAACGCCTCGCCGCGCGCGATCGCGAGCATGTCACGCGCGGCCGGATCACTCAGACCCTTCAGCGCGTCTTCCGCGGACGCGCGCGCCTTTTCTGCTTCCGCCGCTTTGCCGAGACGCGCGTGCGCCGTTGCCTGCAGCTGGAACGAATACCCTCGATGCCGCGGACTCGCGAGCGCGCGCGGCGCGAGCAGCTTGATCGCTTCCGCCGGACGCCCGCCCTCGATCAAGATCCACGAGTGAATGAAAAGGGTCGTGTAGTCGGGCTCTGCACCTCGTTCGGCGACGGCTTCGGCGTCGTGCTCTTCGAGCGTGTGGAGCGCGTCCGAAACCTTCTTCTGCACGAGCTGCGCGACCGCGATGTTCCGTGCGCATTCACCTTTCTCGTCCAACGTCCGCGCGACTGCGCGTTCCCTGTCGAATGCTTCGTACGCCTTCGAGTAATCACCTTGGAACAGGCGCACGAGCGCGAGACCGTCCCAAGTCTCGGTGAGGTTCGGCGCCAACGTCGTCGCGAGCTCGAATGACTTCGCGGCGTCGTCGAAGTTGCCAGTGAAGAGCAGCATCTCGCCGAGCGAATCGTGGCTATTCGCCTCCTTCGGCGCGAGCTCGACGTATTTGCGAATATGCGAGAGCGCGTCGTCGACTTTGCCGTTCTCCAATTCGGCATAGGCGAGGGAGTTGTAGACGTTCGCGGCGGTCGCATCGAGGGCGATGGCCTTCTTGTACGAGGCGATCGCGTCGGCGTCCCGCAAGACCCTCCGCTGCGCATTGGCGAGAAGCTTCCACGGACGCCATGCCTTCGGCAGGAGCGTCGTCAGCTTCGTTGCGAGGTCGCGTGCGCGCAGCGGATCGTCTCCGAGCTCGGCTTCCAGCAATTCGAGAAACACGCGTTCGGCCTCGGGCAGCGCATCCTTCTGCTCGAGGGCGTCGGCGACGAGCTGCGCGCCATCCTCGCCGCGCGACGTCCTGCCCTCCATCGCGATGGCGGAGGCGAACTTCGGATCGAGCTCGTGCGCCTTTGCAAACGCGTCGTGGGCCTCGACACCTCGGTTGTTGTCATAGAGGTAGAGACCATTTTCATACACGGCGAGCGCGTCCTTGCTCGACGTGGTCGCGGGGATCACGTCCTCCCGCGGCGCCGGCGGAAGCGGCGCGGGCGTCGTGACGGCCACGGGCGGCTGCTTCGGCTGCTCGGGCACGATGGGCGCGAGCGCGGGCGCCCCACCACACGCCGCGAGCGCAATCACCCATCCGAACGCGATCGGCTTCAAGATGCCGCGGCTTCGCTACCGTTGATTTCCCAGTTCGGCCAGAGCAGCACGGCCGGGTGGACCTGCGGAATGCCGCTCGCTCGGGCAAGCTCCGCATGTCGAACGGGGTGCGCACGCGTGAGCTCGACGCGGGGACGAGCACGGACCGTCAACTTCGTCTTCGGGCTCAAGGTGTCATTCTCCGCCGCCTGTGGCGGTAGCTTGTCGATCGCCTCGGTCGCCGCCTTCTCCTCGACGACCGACCACATACCTCGAGAGATATGTTGCTCTCGAGATATGTCAAGGCGGCACCGCGACCAACAGTCGTCACAGCACGTCGAGGAAGTCGTCGAGGGTGCCTTCGGGGAGGTCGTGGGTGCGCGCCGTCTCGCGGGCCCACGTGGGGGCGCGGCGGGAAACGACGGCGTCTCCGAGCTTGGCTCCGATCCGCAAGCAAGCTGCGAAGACCGGCAGCCCACCGACGACCGCGGAGAGCCACGGCACCTGCGCATGGAACATCGCGAACTGCACCTCGCGCGCCGCGAGATAGGCAGCGATGGCGAGGGCGATCCCGACGAAGATCGCCGGCAACAGAATCCGCCGCCGAACACGCTGCGCGTGCCGTCCGAGCGCCGCGACGGCGATCTCCTCCCGATCGACCGCGGGCGGATCGGGATCGCGATAGCTCATCACGATGGATTCTACGTGCGGCGAGGGGAGAACGTGCCCCATCGCCGCTTCGATTGAACGTCAGAGCTCCGCGCGCAGAAAGCCGTGGCGCGTGACGAGCTCGCGCTCGACGCCCGCGACGTGCGCGCGGCCCATCACGATCACGGCCGCCGAAGGCTCCGGATGCTCCGCGAGCATGCGGACCGTGCCGTCGGCGAGGAGCGTGTCGCGTGCAGTGACGAGCGCGACGCCGGGATGGATCAGCCACGACCACCAGAAACGCCGCAAGAGAAACGCGGGGACGAGCAGAACGAGATGCGTTTGGAAGCCGAGCGCCGCCATCGTCAGCCAAGACGGAGGCCGGCTCACGAGAGAGAGGATCGACGTCGCGTAGAACACACCGAACATCGCGGTGAGATACGCCGACGTCACGTGGAGCTGGACGGGAACGTGCGCGGTCTGCTCGAGCTCCTCGGTGTGGCCGTTGTCGATCGCCTTCGCGTCCGTGATCGTGCTGCCCTTCATCGCCCCGAACGTCGCGATGCGGATCAGAGTCCGCGGCGCTTGGATCAGGATCCCGAGGAGCCGCCCGAGGAACACGCGCTTGCGCTGGAACGTCTCCACGCCGCGCAGCTCGAAACGCTCGACGATGGCTTTCCCGAGCGCGCGAGCTCGACCGAGCTTCATGTGCGCTTCTCCCAGGATCACGACGGCGCGTGGGTGCGGTCCCGGGGTGACGACGTATCGAGCCCCGTAGCTGAGCGGCTGTTTCAGCGCTCTCTCGATCGCGGGCCGCGCGCCGAGGGGAAGGAGCTCGTGTATGTGCACCTTCGATGCATAGCACTCTCGTCAGCTCACCGCCTTCGGCGGAGGAAGATGATTTCGCAGCGGTGCGATCTCCGGCTTGTGCACCATCAGCGCGAAGACGACGAAGAGTGGGATGATCGTCACGAGATTCAACGTGCGTCGAAATCGCAGGACGCGAAGAAGCTCGGGGGCGAGCGCGGACGCCTGCGCGTCTTGCGCGGCGAAGAGTCGTTTCACCCGATATTGACTCGGAATGTCGAGCGCGAGCCATGTCACCCCCGAGAGCACGAAGATCGCGAGCGCCACGACCAACCAACCCATCGAGAACACGCCTCCCAGCATCGTCCCGAGGCTCAGCCCCGACAGGATGCCGACGAGAATCAGCGGCGCCGTGAACACGGCATCCAACCACGCCACCGTCTCGTACGTGTGACGAACGATCTCGGGCCGCCCCGAACGGAGACTGCGGGTCTCCCACAGCGTGCCGATCACGACGTTCGCAAAAAACAACGTCACCGACATGATGTGCGCGAGCTTCACGAGGGAATACCCATTCGGCCACACGAGCCAGCTCACGAATCGCTCCGGTGCGACGATCGCGACGACGACGATGACCGCCATCGAGCCGACCTCGATCCGAAGAAGCGTTTTCGCGCTCACTTCGCCCCGCGATGCAAGGCGCTCACGATGTAATCGATTTCGCCGCGGTGGTAGTAGATGGCGTCTGGCGCGCGGTCGAAGAACGAACCGGAGACGCGCGCCGCCGCGAGCGCGTCGGCCGCGACGCTCGAGAAGCGCGCCGCTCCGAACGAGCTGTTCACGTTCACGAGATCGAATGTCTTTCCTTCGTTGAAAAACGACACGTCGTTGAAGCGCGCGTATTCGTCGGAGAGCCGCTCGCGGGCTGCCCCCGATGCGGTGGGGACGTCGATCGAAATGCGGTTCGATCCCTCTTCGAGCTCGATGGCAAGCCGTTCGTCCCCGAGGTCGTAGCGGAGCCTAGTGAGACGTCCGCAGCCGTAGAGGAGAACGACGAGCCTCTCCGCGGCGTCGCACAGCTTGCCCCAGAAGCTTCCACCTTCTTCTACGGAGACATAGGGCGAACCGCCGAAGACGAACACGCCGGCTCGGCCCTCTCGGTCGACGACGAACGTGTTGATCTCGCATCGCGCCTTCTTCACGCCCGCGAGCTCGGGCCGTGGATAGCCGATGGCGTAGAGGTTGTAGCTGACCCAGAAGCGCGGGCTCTCGTCGCTCGCGAGAAAGCGGAGCGATCGGAGCGCGTATCCGGCCGGGAGCGCGGCCGCGACCTTCGCGCGCTCGTCGTCGTCGAGGGCGAAGTTGACGAACACGGGATTGCGCGTCGCGAGCGGCAAGAGCGGACGGAGCCCGAGGCTCATTTCCATCAGCTTGAAGAGAACCTTCTTCAAGAACAGGAACATGCTCAAGCCGAGGTGAGCAGACGACGATAGAGCCGCCCTACGAGAGGGATGATGCCGATCGACTCCATCGGGTCGTAGAACTCGCGTTGGTAAACGATCCTCCCGTCCGCGACGCGCGCGTGGACGAGACCGTGGATGACGAACTCGTAGCCCCCGAACTTGATGACGATGACCATCGTCCAGTGCCACACGACCTGCGTCGGCTCGTCGACGAGGAGCTCGAAGCGAAACTTGTCGTTTGCGGCGCGCGGGACGTACTTCGCGAGCATCGCGAGGACGTCGTCTCGACCGCGGAGCTCGTGAACGGGATCGATGTAATGTACATTCTCCCCGAGCACCTCCGCCATGAGCGCGAGGTACTCGTCGAAACGCTTCTGCGGCAACAGCTCGCCGGAAACGTACGCGACCTTCTTGCCGACGGTGTCACATCCCTCCGGAAACGCCATGCGGACGCGACTCTAGCGCGTTCTACTTCCCGAGGAGCTCCATCACGTGGAAGAGATCGCGTTCGGCGACGGGTTTCGTGAGGTGGTGGTCGAAACCTGCGGCCGCGGCGCGCAGTCGGTCTTCGGCCTGGCCATAGCCCGTGACGGCGACGAGGCGTGCGCCGCAGCCGGCGCTGCGCAACCGCCGCGCGACCTCGAGGCCGTCGAACCCCGGCAGCCCGATGTCGACGAACGCGATCTCGGGCGCTTGCTCCAAAATCACCTTGAGGCCCTCCGGGCCGTCGGAAGCCGATGCCACGTCGTGCCCGTCGTCTCGGAGCAGCTCCGTCATGAGCTCACGAATGTCTTCGTTGTCGTCCACGACCACGATACGCCGCTTCGAACGTGCGGTCAGATCGGGGCTCGAGGACACGGCCGCGACGGCCGCCACGTCGGCAGCGGGTAGGCGAACCGTGAACACGCTTCCCTTGCCGACGCCCTCGCTCGCCGCGCTCACCGAGCCTCCGTGCAATTGTACGAGGCTTCGTACGACGGAGAGTCCGAGGCCGAGCCCGCCCTCCGTCCGATCGAGCGAGCGCTCTGCCTGAGCAAACGCATCGAAGACCCGGTCGAGCAGCTCGGGCGCGATGCCCACGCCGTTGTCGTGGATCTCGATGACCGCTTCTTCTCCTTCGCGCCGAAGCGACACGGCGACGGCTCCGCCCGAAGGCGTGTACTTCACGGCGTTGCCGAGAAGATTGACGAAGACCTGCTCGAGGCGCTGACGGTCGCCGTCGATCCAGATCGGCCCGTCGTTTCTCACGAGCTCGTAGCCGAGCCCGCGCTCCGTTGCGCGCGGCTGCGTCGTCTCGAACGCCGCTCGTAGCGTCTCGGCTACGTCGAGGCGCTTCCGATCGATCGCGATCTTTCCGTGCGTGACGCGCGCGACGTCGAGCAAGTCGTCGACGAGCCGCTCGAGGTGCGCCGACTGTCGGTCGACGATCGCGGTCGCCTTGTCGACCAAGGCCTCCTCGTCTTTCGAGAGTGCGTTCACGGCGAGACGGATCGCGCCGAGTGGGTTGCGGAGCTCGTGGCCGAGCATCGCGAGGAATGTGTCGCGTGATTCGATTTCGCGTCGCGCGTCGTATTGCCGGCGACGGCTTCGGATGGCGGCCCGAACGGCGGCGGCGAGCGAACGCGCGCGCACCGGCCGGTCGAGAAACGTGACGTTCCCCAGCATGCGCGCTCGTTCTTCGAGCGATGCCGAGACTTCTCCCGAGCCGAAGAGCACGACCGGCAAGTCGGACCACGCCGGCTGGCGCCGGAGCACCGCGGCCACGCTGTCGACCGTCGAACGGGTCAACATCTCTTCGCCGACGAGCGCCGCCCCTGCGCCCCGTTCGATCTCGCGCGCGAGCTCCGCGCCGGCGCTGCACACGAACGCCTCGACGCCCGCGCGTTCGAGGAGGCGGACCGTGATCAGAGCATTGCGTGCACCGTCGACGAGGACGAGCACGCGCTCTAGAGATGCGCTTTCTTCAGCGGTCGGCACTGTCATCCGGCCGGACTCCGGCCTCGTGGATGTGGGGAGTGCCCGTGAGCACGCCGCGCATCCCGGTGAAGGGAGGTCCGACCTCGAGCTTTCGGTTCATCATGAGCTCGCGGATCGTGTCTTCGTGCGCGCTCGAGCGCTTTTTCACGACCGAGATCGCCTTGCGGATGCGCCCCTGGTCCTCGAAGTACCGCATCATCAAGATGGTGTCGGCGAGGTAGCTCATGTCTACGGGAGATACCATGTGACTCCCGACGACCCCCGACTGAGAGACCGTCAAGAGGGACGCGACACCACGCTCGCTCAGGTAGGCGAGCAGCTCGTGCATCTGCAGGGTCAGATAGCGCGCTTCGGGCATCGCGTTGAAATACCCGTTGATACTATCGATGACGACGATGCGAGACTCGTGCTCCTCGACGCTCTTGCGTACGAGGTTCGTGAACTCGTCGGGCGCGAGCTCCGCGGGGTCGATCTGGTGAAGACGGACGCGGCCCTCGGCGACGTGCTTGTCGAGGGGCAGTCCGAGCGCCTCCGCGCGACGCCTCAGCGTGCCGATGCGCTCCTCGAAGAGGAAGAACGCCGCGGTCTCTCCGCGGTCGGCGGCCGCGCAGACGAACTGCGAGGCGATCGCGCTCTTGCCGGTTCCAGCGGGACCCACGAGAAGCGTCGCGGTGGACGTGTCGATTCCGCCGCCGAGCAGCTCGTCGAGCCCCGAAACGCCGCTGGCGATCGTCTGCGCCAGCAGCTCGCTCCGGTGCTCCGCCGCGACGAGTCGCGGAAAGACGGCCAGACCGCCCGTCTCGATGACGTAGTCGTGATGGCCGCTACGGAACGGCGAGCCACGCAGCTTGGCGACGCGAACACGGCGGCGGTCGGCTCCGTAGGGCTGAGACTCTTGCGTGAGCGCGATGACGCCGTGGACGAGGCTCTCGACATGCAGGTCGGCGCCCGAGTCGGCGTGGTCGTCGAGAAGGAGCACCGTGGATGCGCGTCCCGCGAAGTGCTGCTTCAACATCAGCAGCTGCCGCCGATAACGGACGGGCGACGCCGCGAGCATGCGGATCTCCGAAAGCGAATCGAAGACGACGCGACTCGGCTTCACGCGGTCGACTTCCGCGAGCAGCGTGCGCATCGTCTCTTTCAAATCGACGTCGGCAGTCGCGTAGAGCGTGTTCTCTTCCTCGAGCTCCACCGACTGCTGGGCGCTCGAGAGCTCGTAGAGGTCGATGCCGTCGAGCGACCATCCGTGCGAGTCGGCGACCTGCCGCACCTCCGCTTCCGTTTCGGAGAGCGTGATGTAGAGGCACCGGTCGCCAGCGCGGGCGCCTTCCAGCAGGAACTGGAGCGCCAGCGTCGTCTTGCCCACTCCCGGTTTGCCCTTGAGCAAGTAGAGGCGATTCTTCGGCAAGCCGCCGCTGAGGACGTCGTCCAGACCTGCGATGCCGGTGCGGTCGCGCGGCGCGACTTTCGGAGCTCGACCCATGAATCGTCTGGATCTACCGCGCGCGCAGCCCGAAGGGAAATGCCGCCAGGCAATATCTGGCCGCGCGCGCTCGTGAGAGATCGAATGCCTCGGTTAGTGGCCGCCGTCCATCATCGTGCGGTTCGTGCCCGCAGGGCTGACGGGCGAGCTCGTGCTGTTCGTGCCGCCTGCCGATTGCGTGGTGCCGTTGGTGGTGCCGTTGCCGGTCGCGCTGCCGCCGGTGTTGTTGCCACTGCTCATGTCCGTCGTGCTGCCGGTCGGCATGGTGGTGCCCTTGCTGTCGTCCGAGTGGCAGCCGGCGAGCGCGCCGATCACGATGTTTGCAGCATGCGTGCCGACTAAAAACGAAACGCGTCGATGCGCATGTCTGGCGCATCGGCGCCTGCGTCCAATTTGCCCACGAGCACGGAAGGGATCCCTGCCGCGCGCGCGCCGCGGATGTCGGTCTCCGGCAAATCGCCGATGGCGACGACTCTTCGCGACGTCGCGCCGAGTCGGCGACGCGCCGCTTCGTAGATGGGCGCATGCGGCTTGCCGAACAAGAACACGCGGCCGCCGAGATCGGCATACGTGGCCGCGACCGCGCCGGGTCCGAGCACTTCGCCCGTGCGATTCGGAACGCGTCGATCGGGATTCGTGCCGACGAGTGGAACGTCACGCGTCGCGAGAGGGGCGAGCGTCGTGCGCGCTGCCTCGAGTCCGCCCGCGGGCACGCCGGTCGCCACGACGAGATCGGCGTGCGCAGCGTCGCGCGTCATCGAGAGACCGAGCTCGAACAGCCACGGCACGTACACGGGATCGCCGATGTGAAGGCATCGAGGCGACGCGGGCAGCGTTCCGAAGATCGCGGGGTCACGTCCGAGGAGCGCGTGCCGGGTCACGTCGCCGGACGACACGACGTCGAAGAAGAGTCGTCGCTCGATCCCCATGCCGAGCAGCGTGTCGATGACGTGCGCGCGCGTGCGTGACGTGTTCGTGAGGAAGAGCACGCGCTTGTCGCCGTACGCGGCGAGCCGCTCGAGCGCATCGACGACGCCGTCGTAAGGCGCTTCACCGTCGTGGATGACGCCCCAGAGATCGACGAGGAAATCGTCGAACTCCCTCGCGAGGTCGCGGACGTCCATGAGGGGTGGAACTCTAGCGCCGCAAACCGCCACGATACGGGAGAAATCGTGACTTCTCTCCACGTCGCGGCGGTGCGCGCTCTGTGTATCGTGGCAAGCATCGTCCGAGCGGCGAGGGGGAGCAGACGTAGTGACGTCGAACGAAAACGAAACGCGGAATCAGCGCATCCTCCGCATCGAACCGACCCCGCGCGGCCTCCTGAACGTCGTGATCGCAGTGGCGATCGTATGGGCCGCGATCAAGCTCACGCCCGTCCTGCTCGTCCTGGTGGGCGCGCTCTTTCTCGTGGGGACGCTGACGCCCGCGATCGAAGCGCTGGAGCGTCGGGGCTGGAGGCGCACGCGAGGGATCGCGCTCGTCTTCGGTGCTCTCTTCGTTCTCGCGGGCGCACTCGTCGTCTTGATGGTGCCCGCTCTCGTCGACCAGCTCTCGACGCTGGTGGAGCAGGAGCCGGCGCTGCGCGAGAAGGTCGCGACGTTCTTCGCGAGGTCGGGCGCCACGGCACCGTTGGCCGAAGGTCTGCGGAACGTGCAGTACGCGGAGCTGGTGAAATCGTCGATGTCGTCTGCGCTCGAATATTCGACGCGGGCCCTCGAGCTCATGGCCTACCTCGCGAGCGCGATTTTCTTGGCGCTCTACATCATGCTCGATCGCGATCGACTTCGAGGCGGGCTGTTCGCGGTCGTCCCGAGGACGCATCACATCCGACTCTCGCGCGTGCTCCTGAACCTCGAGACGATCGTGGGTGGCTACATCCGGGGACAGGTGCTGACGTCCGCACTGATGGCAGTGTTCACGTTCGTCCTGCTCCTTGCCTGCGGCGTGAAGAACGCGCTCGCGATCGCGGTGTTTGCGGGGCTCGCCGACGTGCTGCCCTATCTCGGCGTGTTTCTCTCGGTCGGAGCCGCGGTGGCGGCGGCGGCGTCGAAGGGCGTTGTCGTGATTCTCATCGTGTTGATACTCATGCTCGTCTACGAGGAATTCGAGAGTCGTTTCCTCGTTCCGAAAATCTACGGCAATGCGCTCCGCCTGCCGTCCTCCGTGGTGCTCTTCGCCCTTCTCGCGGGCGGCGTCTTGATGGGCATCACGGGCGCGCTTCTCGCGCTGCCTGCGGCGGCTGCGTGTCGAATGCTCGTCGAGGAGCTCCGCGTCGCGTTGCCGGGCGAAGACGTGCCCGACTCGAAGCTGCGCGCGCGCGACGAGCGAGCGGAAGAAGAGTACGAGCGCCGAGCAGAGGGCGTACCGGCCGTCGCGGCCGCGGCGATCGCCGTCGAAATCTCGGAAGAACGCATCGAGGAGGAAGGCGGCAAGGAGCACGCGCCGTCGGTCCCGATCACGTCGGGAGAGGATCCCGGGCGATCGTGACGGCTGCGGCAACGAGCGCGCACGCGCGAAATCCTGGCTTCGGACGCGATTCGAGACGCTACGCTCGATGAGCGGGCGGGGTGACTCCAGGAAATATGACGAAGAAGAAGACGACCGCGCGCTCGACGATCCGCACGACGCGTGACAGCACCGCGCCGACGACCATTCGCGAACAGCGGCCGCCGAACGACAGTGAGACAGGAGAGGCGCTACGCGTTCTCGCCGAAGAGATGGAAGTTCTCCGCGAAGACGTGCGCAAGCTGCGTCACGACCTCGAGGTCGTTCGCGCCATCGCGCAGAATCCAGCGCGCAGCGGTGCGTATCGAGGCGTTCGCGATCGCGAGTGACCGCGTTCTAGAGGCAGATCACGGGACCCTTGTTGGTCCGGCACTGGCAGTCGGCGGGGTTCTGATTGAAGACCCACGTGTGAATGTGATCGCCGGGGCACGGGTAATGAGGGCGCCCGCCGATGTCGGTTCGTTGCGGAAGAGGGCCGACGCACTCCGGACAGATGAGCGCGGTTTGTTGCGGCGCGAGTAGCTTGTCGGTGCTCTGGACGATCGGCTGCGCGGCGTCCTTGTTCAGGGTCTGACCGCCGTTCGAGACGAGCGCCGTGCCCCCCGAGAGCGGATTGCCGGAGCTCTGGAGGAGCTGCGTACCGTCGTTGGTGAGCGACTGCGTGCCGAGGAGCGCGCCGTCCTTCGGCATCGGCCCGAGCCCGATGACGGCGAGGTAACCTTCCGGCCCTTCGCCCCACGTCGGATCTTCGACGGAGAGCCCCCATCCGACGAACGCCATGTGGCGCGAGGGCGTCGGGTCGAATGCGTTCGCGTCGGTGGTGAATTGGTAATCGCCTTCGGGGAGCGCGTCGCCGACGCAGCTCCGGAGCCGCTCTGTCGTGATGGTCTCGACGCGTTGCCAACACTCGGTCTTGCTCTTGTCGAAGAGGAGGATGGCGAGCCGCTGTCCTTCGAAGCGCGTGCTCGGGTCGGCCGTGGGCTCTGGCGCGCTGCTGCATGCGAACAGCCCGAGGATGGGCAGGAGCAGAGCGAGCAGCACGCGGGCAGGCGTCATCGGGTGAACCGACATCGCAACTTCGGGGCCAGCGAGATCGTCGGGGATTCTCGACGTGCGAACCGGCGATCGGGCAATCGCCGTTCCGCTCGACCGGAACTGCCGGTTCCGCGCGGCTCGAGCGTCCGATACAGCGTGATACACCGCGGGGTGTATCGTTTTTTGCCGATGAACTGCGAATTTGACGGGCTTTTTGGGGTCCCAGCTCGTGGCATTCTCCGTGCGATGAGGGGGGCATCATGTTCAACACCGTCTCCCGCACCCTCGTCATTGCGCTCGCTCTTTCCACCGCCGCCGGCTGCGCGGTCTCTGCCGACGACGCCCCGCCGACGACCGACGATGCTCCCGTGAAGGTCGAGAGCAGCGCGGAAACCAAGAGCGTGAGCGACGCTCCCATCGACCCCGAAGCCGCGCTCGCAGACATGGCGCAATCGCTCCTCAAGTCGCTCATGGGCGAAGGCGTGAGCGCGCTCTTTCCGCACGACGGCATCGACTACGACCGCCTTGCTGCGTCTTTCAAACAGGCCGCGCAGCAAGCCGATCTCGATCAGACCCTGATGGAGCAGGCGCGAGACGTGGACGGACGCGCCGTCTCGCTCGCCGAAGACGAAGTGCGCTTCAACTCGGGCTCGGCGGACATCCCGGGGCTCATCCAGTTGCTGAACGCGGACCAGGACAACATCTCCCCGATGCTCACGACGCTGAGCGATCCCAAGCTCGAACAAGCGGGGCTCGCGGCGTACATCTCGGGCGCGCAGATCAAGTTGAGCATCTTGGGCCTTCTCATGAAGATCGACCCGACCCACGCGGAGTCGTATCGCCAGCAGCTCGCGTACGACGCGAACACCTACTTCGACCACGTGTCGAAGGTCGAACAGGCGCTCATCGCGCAGGGCAAGCAGAGTCGTATGAGTCAATTCACGGACTGCCGGGCGTACTACGACACCACGTTCGGTTTCCTCATCGGATACGAGTTCACGGACAACGGGACGTCGCCGAAGCCGACGCTCTACGAGTTCACCGACGGAACGTGCAACACGACGCGCGATCTCCTTTTGTACGGCGCGGGCGCGAACAAGATCATCTCGATGGGGACGGACTTCCAGTGGATCACGACGATTCTGAACGCGTGGCAAGTCCTCGGACGTCCGAACACGGTGAGCGTCGTGACGGCGGCGTACGGCAATTCGTGCAATGCGACGCCGAACAACGTCACGAACGTCGTCGGACTCTCGTGCAACGGTCAGAGCGATTGCACGTACACCGTCTCGCGTGACGTGCTCGGTGACCAGCGCGTGGGCTGCGCGAAAGACTTCGAGGTCCACTACACCTGCGCGGGCTCGTCGACGGCGATCAAGACCGTGATCCTCCCGCCGGAAGCGAATGGCCACAGTGTCGAGCTGACGTGCCCTTGATGAGAGACCTGCGAATCGGTCACGAGAGCACGGGGCCGAAGTCGAGCGTGTCGGCGAAGCGGCGCATGCGTTCGAGGAGAGCGCGGATGAACGGCTGGGCGTCCTTCCCCGATCGCTCGGCGGCATGCTCGAGCCGTCCGCGACAACCGAGGTCGGAGCAGACGAGGATGCCGGCCGATCGAAGGCGACTGCGTCGTGCCGTGAGCAATCCGACGTGCACGCCGAGCCCGCCTTGCTGGCACCAGTCGCACATGTGCGAAACGGGCGGCCCGGGATCGCTCGCCTCGAACACGATGCCGCGAGGAACATCCCCGCGCGGCGCGAACACGAGAAACACGCGCTTGCCGAACGGCCACGTGAGGTAGTCGTCGACGACGACGGGAAATCGCAGGTCACGCGACAGCTCGACGCGCCTGCGTTCGCTATAGCGAAACGTCGCGACGAGAGCGGCTTCGTTCTTCAGCTCGAACATGGCGCGGTATGCCGAAGAGCGTAGCGCGCGAAGCCTGGTGCCGCGAGCGAGGACGGCACGGATTGAAACTACACGGCGAAGATGCGTTTGGTTCGGACGAGGCCGAACGTCTCGGCTTTGAACGTGGAGATGAGGTTCTTCAGTGGCTCGATGGCCGATCGCGTGAGCTTCTCGCGCGTGAAGACGATCGCGGCGACGAGGCTCCCGTCCGGGTAGACCCCGCCCATGCCGAAGACGGACTCGACGCGCGCATCGCGAACGAAGTCCTCCGCGGGAATGATCAATCGCCCGCGCGCGTCGCGGGCGGCCCGCGCCTCGTCGACGAAGAACACGCCGTTGAACCCGCCGACGAGCCGCCGCACGTTCAGCTCGGGCGCTCGGTCGAACGCATCCAGCTCGACGCCGAGCTCCTGGAAGAGGCGCGCGAGCATCGGAATGCCCTCCACGAACGCGGCCGAGAGGAGCGGGATCGCGAGATGCCCGCGCGACTGCAAGCGGTCACACCATCCGGCGTCGGTGCCCTCGGTTCCGAGCAGGACCAGCACCGGCGTGTCGTCGCGGAGGGGGTGCGAGGCCGTGGCCGCGAGCGCGTCGACGAACGCCTTTTCGGCGCGCGGGAGCTTGGCGTACGGAACGGTGTAGTAGATGCGCGCGAGCACGGTCGAGTCGAAGGCCTGCCGAAGCAGCTTGACCGTCGCGCCCGCGGCTTCTTCGAGACTCGTGGACGCGAGCACGGACGCGTCGATCCGCGCGAGCGCCTCGGGCCACTCGACGGGCGATGCGTACGAATTGGCCATCGGGCGCGGGTTCTAGCACGGTCTCGCTGCCGCAGAGAGCCGAGCCGAGGCGTGCCGCTTGCACGGCTACGAAGCGTGCTCGCTCGGCGTCGTCAGGATCGCATGGAAACGCCGCCGGGCTGGGCTGGCGCCGCGGTCGTCTTCGGAGCGTTCGCGCTCCTTCGCGTGCTCGAGACGGTGCGCCCGCTCCGCAAACGGACGCAGCCGCGCACGCGTCGCGATGGCCGCAACGTCACACTCGCCGTGATCGGCGGTGGGGCGCTCGCGGCCGCGCAAATGCCGATCGTCTGGCCCCTCGCGCGGCTCGTCGTCCGTCGGCGGTGGGGGCTCCTGCAGCGGCTCGCGCTGCCCCGCGGCGTCGAGACGTTCTTCGCCGTCGTTCTCCTCGACTACTCGCAATACCTCTGGCATTACCTCACGCATCGGCGTCCGTTTCTCTGGAGGTTCCACGAGCCCCATCACGCCGACCTCGATCTCGACGCTCTCACCGCGACGCGATTCCACTTCGGCGAGCTCCTGCTTTCGGTTCCGTTCCGCGCCGCGCAGGTGTTGCTCATCGGCGTGTCTCCGCGCGCGCTCTCGATTTGGCAGACCGTCACCACGGCGCAGATCCTCTTTCACCACTCGAACGCGCGATTGCCGGCCTCGCTCGAGCGCTGGCTGTCGTGGGTGATCGTGACGCCGCGCATGCACGGAATTCATCATTCCATCGTGGAGAGCGAGCGCGACTCGAACTGGGGGACGATCTTCTCGGTCTTCGATCGCATCCACGGCACGTTTCGCCTCGATGTGGCCCAGGCATCGATCACGATCGGCGTGGCGGACAAGCGCGATCCACGCGACGTGACCCTCGGCAAGGTCCTCGCGATGCCGTTCACATAGAGAGCTTCTTGTCGATGTTGTGAGCGACGAGGCCGTGCGCGAGGGTGATGCCCGCCTGGAGCGAAGCGGCCGCGTGCATCGCCTCGGCAAGGTGCGTCATCGTCAATCCTGCCGCGAGACACTGTTGGGTGAAGCTGTCGATGCAATACGGACACTTCTCGGTCTGCGCGACCGCGAAGCCGATGAGGAGCTTTTCCCGCTTCGTGAGCTCGCCCGGCTCGAACGCGGCTCCGTAATACGCCGAGAAGCGTTTCCACAGCTCGGGGTGATGCGTTTCGAGATCACCGAAGTGCGCGAGGTCCTTGTCGTCGAAGTAGGCGCTCATCGTCGGAGCATACTTGGCAGAGGGGGATTGCCGTCCTAGAGATCCCGTCCTTCATGGCGCGCCCTCTCCCGACCCTGCAAGCGCGAGGGGCGCCGCTCGCGAGCGCGACCGAGCAACTCGCGCTTCTGCGATCACTCGGCGCGGTGCGCGACTTCCCGGCCGTCCTCGAGCCGCGGGCGATCGACGTGTTCCAAATCAACGTCGGAAGAGTCTGCAACCAGACGTGCCGTCACTGTCATGTCGATGCGGGGCCGGACCGCCGCGAGACGATGAGCCAGGAGACGATGGCGCTCTGCGTAGACGCCCTCGCGAAGACGTCGATTCCGACCGTCGACATCACCGGTGGCGCCCCGGAGATGAATCCGCACTTTCGCTGGCTCGTCGAGGAGGTGTCTCGGCTCGGTCGCCACGTGATCGACCGATGCAACCTCACGATCCTCGAGACGCCATCGCATCGCGATCTCCCAGACTTCTTCGCGCGGCATCGCGTCGAGGTCGTGTGCTCGCTTCCGCATGTCGACGCGGCCAAGACCGATCGTCAGCGCGGCGACGACGTGTTCGCGAGATCGATCGCGGCGCTCCGCCGTCTCAACGCGATCGGCTACGGCGACGGCCGCTCGGGCCTACGCCTCGTCCTCGTCGCCAATCCTACGGGTGCATTCCTTCCCGGCGACCAGCGCACGCTCGAATCGTCGTATCGCACGACGCTC
This sequence comes from Heliamphora exappendiculata, assembly GCA_034768845.1. Lineage (NCBI taxonomy): Eukaryota > Viridiplantae > Streptophyta > Magnoliopsida > Ericales > Sarraceniaceae > Heliamphora > Heliamphora exappendiculata. The sequence goes on from JAOTRH010002801.1 coordinate 51,492, forward strand.
GCCGAGCGATGGGGCATCACGTTCGATCAGCTGATTTGCATCACGAACATGCCCATCAGTCGTTATCTCGAGTGGCTCGTCGAGTCCGGCAATTTCGAGAGCTACATGGATCTGCTCGTGCGCTCCTACAACCCCGCGGCGGCGGCAGGCGTGATGTGTCGCAACACGATCTCGATCGGCTGGGACGGCACGCTCTACGACTGCGACTTCAACCAAATGCTGGAGCTCCCCGTGGAGGAGCGCGCACCGCGCCACGTACGAGACTTCGATCTCGCCGCGCTCGAACGACGACGGATCGTCGTCGACCGTCATTGTTACGGCTGTACGGCGGGCGCCGGTTCGAGCTGCGGCGGCGCCACGACCTGAGGGGCCGACGTCAACGCCGTTTCTCGCCTTCGCCCTCCTTGGGCGTGAGCGTGACGTCGTCGTTCAATCCCGCTTTCTGCTGCGCGGCGGGGGAGGAGCCGGCGCGTGGAAGTCCCACGCGCATCCTCGCCTCGCGCCAAGCGAGCTTGGCATCCTTCAACAAATGACCCGGGGCTCGATGACCGAATGCGCGATACGTGCCGGGCGTGACCTTTCCCTTGAGCGCGACGTGTCGAACGACGCGCGCGGCGAACGCCTCCGCCTCCGTCATCGGCGAGGCCGGGTCGTCCGTCATGTGCTCGGCCTGGTTCAGCGAATAGGGCTTACCGACGCCGAATGCCAAATACTGCCAGAGGTCGTCCGGTACTTCGATTCCGCCATATCGGCATTGCCACACGAGCGGCGCGTACGCTCGACGCATGTCGTCGAACGGCTCGTCGTTCGGGTCGAACCACGCGGGGTGACGAAGGATCTTCGGTCGGCCTGTCTCGTCGAGCTCGTCACCGCCTTCGTCGCCGTATAGGAAGAAGGCGGCGGTGCGGCCCTCGAGGTGATTCAGGCTGAGCGCCTTCCATTCCTCGCTTCGTTCGAGCTTCATCGCGAGCTCGGGGTCCTTGTGCTCGATGAGGTCCTCACGCGGGTTGCCGCCGTTCATGCAGACGAGTCGGTCGAACATCGCCTTCAGATTGCTGCTCGGCGCATACCAATTCACCGGACCCACGATGATCCAGGCGTCGGCGAGGTCGAGCCGGGCGTACATGTCGAGCTCCCACATGAGGTCGGGCTCGGGGCCGTTCTTCTCGTAACAGTTGCAGGGCCACACGCAGAGCGCCATCGATGTCGATACGCAGGCATTGCACGTCGCGATCTGCGCGCGCTTGTAGACGTTGCCGAGGTCTTCGAAGTCGACCTCCCAGTCTTCCGGCATGCGCGACGCGATGTGCAGGCCGAGCGCGCGCGCCTTCGAGTCGACGCCGGGACAATTGTATTGCCGACGATCGGAACCCGCGACGACGAGAACGCGAAAAGGTCTTTTCTCCGGCGGCAGGTGGCCGTTCTCGTCATTGGGTTTCATCGAAGGGTCTCCATCAACCTCGGATATCGGAATAGTGTCGGGCGAGATCGTCGGGATTCACGTCGAATGCCGAATAAAGAAGCTGAATCCACGTCCAGACGAGGAGCGTGCGCACGGGCGCTTTCTCGAATCGACGCGCGCTCGCCTCGGCCACGACGGAGCGCACGTATGCCGTGCGGCCCGAGCGTTCCATGCGGCGCACGAGCTCGTAGTCCTCGAGGATCGGCAGGGGACGGAAGCCACCGAGCGACTCGTACGCGGAACGCCGCACGAAGATCGCCGAGTCGCCGTAATAGATGCGGAACCAGCGGCGGCGCACGTGGTTGGCCCAGCCGAAGAGGCGCGCCGCGGGCGAGCACGGGACGAAGCGCAGCACGAAGTTTCCACCGACCACGGCTGGATCCGCGAGCGCCTCCTCGATCGCGCCGCGCGCGGCCGCGGGCAGGTCGACGTCGGCGTGCAAAAAGAGGAGGACATCCGACGTGGACGCGCTCGCTCCGGCGTGGAGCTGCGGTCCGCGTCCTCGCGGCGCATCGACGACGATGGCGCCCGCCGCGCGCGCGAGACGCGCGGTGCCGTCGGGGCTCCCTGCATCGGCCACGATGACCTCGTCGGCGATCGCGCGGGCGACCTCGACCGCGCGGCTGATGCGCGCGCCTTCGTTCAAGGTCGGAATGACGACGGAGACGGAGAGCACGGGACCCAAGGCTCGCGGAGCGCGTCGACGCGGTCAATGCGGCGCCTCTGCGCGTGGTAGAGAAGCGAGCATGCTCGGCATCATCGGCGGAACGGGGCTCGGCGAAGCGCTCTTCGGGGACCAAGGACGAGAAGAGAACGTGGACACACCGTTCGGCAAACCGAGCAGCCCGGTGCGCGTTCTCCGGTGGGGAGCGACGGAAGTCGCAGTGATCGCGCGTCATGGCGATGGCCATGTGATCCCGCCGTCGGTCGTGCCGTATCGCGCGAACGTGTTCGCGTTGAAGAAGCTCGGCGTCACGCGGCTCCTCGTGACAGGCGCGGTGGGATCGCTGCGCGAGGAGATCCATCCGCGCGATCTCGTCGTGGTCGACCAGACGATCGATCGAACCTACGCGCGGAGCGCGACGTTCTTCGATGGCGGTCTCGCGGCGCACGTCGAGCTCGCGAGACCTTATTGTCCGACGCTCCGGGCCGCGCTCCTCGCCGCGGCCCCCGACGCCCATCGCGCGGGAACGTACGTGTGCATCGAGGGACCGTCGTTCTCCTCCGTTGCCGAGTCCCACATGCATCGTACGTGGGGGGCCGATGTCGTGGGGATGACGGCGATGCCGGAGGCGCGGCTCGCCCGCGAGGCCGAGATGTGCTGCGCGCTTCTCGCGTTCGCGACCGATTACGACTGCTGGCGACCCGCGGGGACGCAACCGAAGACAGCGCTTCTCGCGGAGATCATCGAGCACGTGAAGGCGGCCACGGAACGCGCGGTGGTTGCGCTGCGTACGACGGTGGAGTCGCTGGCGAGCACGGGAGATAGTGGGGATTCATGTAGTTGCCAATCGGCGCTCGCACTCGGGATTTGGTCGCGGCGAGACGCGATATCCAAAGACGCGATCGACAGGCTCGGTCCGCTCGTGTCGAAGTACCTCTCGTGAACGCCATTGGCGTGATGGCGCGCGCGCCGACGGATCCGGGTGGAAAGACGCGTCTTCGCGTCGCGCACGATGCTGCGTTCGTCACCGCGCTGTCGGAGGCGATGCTCGCCGACACACTGGAGGCGCTCGGCCGTCTCCCCGCGGACGTCCGCATCGTCTTCGTCGCGCCGATGCCGGACCGCGACGCCGCCGTCGCGATGATGCCGTTCGTGCCGGATGGCTGGCGCGTGGTCGTCCAGGACGGCGGCGACCTCGGCGCGCGAATTCTGCATGCACTCGGCGTGCTCGCATCGAGCGGCGCGTCTCGCATGCTCGTCACGGGCAGCGACGCGCCGACGTTGGGACGCGCGCTTTCGTCTGTTCCGTCATTCGACGACGACGAGGTGCTCCTCGTTCCGACGGAAGACGGCGGCTACGCGGCCATCGGTCTCGCGCGCGTGGAGCCGACGCTCTTCGAAGGGATGCAATGGAGCCATTCCGGCGTCGCGCGGGAAACGCGCCGGCGAGCGGAAGCGGCGGGCATGCGCGTTCGCTCGACGCCGACGCTGCGAGACGTAGACGAGCCCGCAGACGTCGAACATCTACGTCGCGACCTCGCTACCGATCCAACGTCCGCCCCGCGCACCGCCGCGTGTCTCTTTCGCGCGCGCCCGCGCTTGGCGTGATGGCAGGCTCCATTTCGAGCGAGAAGAAATTCTGAATGCCGTGATATCGCAGTATCGCGTTCTTCAGAATATCGCGTCCGATGAGAGACCGCCTGATCAGAACGAATTGGCCATTCGAGTTGGCAACGAATTCTTGCCGGTGCGCCTCGCGATTCGCTCCAGGTCAGCGAGTGAGCAAAGTACGCAAACCCAACCGTCCGCGCCTCATCCGGCTGGTCACGCCGAAGCGAGCGACTGCGTGCGGTCGTCGGGGACGCCGTCGAACCAGCGGTCGAGGGCGTCTTTCACGACTGCGTCGTCCGGCACGGCGAGGAGGAAGAGCGTGAGGGAGGAGCGGAGCTTCATCGCGTCGATGTCGCCGAACACGCGGTCCGCGTCGGGCACCGCGATGGCCGCGAGCGCGGCGAGGCATTCACGGAGGCGCGCGCCGAGGACGGGATGGTGAAAGTAGGCGCGCGCCTCGTCGAGCGATCCGATCGCGTAACGCTGCGCCATCGCGCTCGAGCCGAGCCCTCGAATCTGCGGGAACACGAACCACATCCAGTGACTTCGCTTCTCCCCCGCGCGGATCTCCGACAGAGCGCGCGCGTACGTGCCGCCTGCGTCCTGCGCTGCGACGAATCGCGAGAGGTCGAAGTCGTCACGCGCCATGGCCTCGAGCGTAGCAGCCCACCGCGACACGTTGCGTCGTCGTTCGACTTGTCATTCGTTGTCAAAAGATCGTCATCGCCGTGTCGGTCGGCGTTTTCCTCTGCATGAAACATCTGCTCTTGATTCTGTCGATGTCGACGGTTGCGTTCATGGGTTGCGACGAGAAGAAGGAAGACGCGCCTGACGCCGCCGCCAAAACCACGCCCACCGTGAGCGCGACCGCGTCGACGACGGCCATCCCGAGCGCATCCCCCGTCGCGACGACGACGGCGTCCGCGGTCGTCGAGCCAACCGATGCCGGGAAATCCGACGCCGGCAAACCGACGAAGAAGTAGTGCGACAAGACCGAGACGTCGACGAAGTTTCGAGATTCGAACAGTCCTGACTCGACGAATTCGATGCTTCGAAATTAGAACAGTAGGTCGATGTCTCACGTGCGCGTCGGGGTCCACGTTCGTCATCCTGATCGGGCGCGCGTGACGAGCGCCGTCGAGGAGCGCCTTCGCAAAGCAGGCTACGAGCGGCTCGCGCATCCTCGCGGCAACGAACGGGACCTCGTGACGGTGCGCCTACGCGTCCAGAAATCATGGATCTCGTTCGCCGTCGAAAACGACGAGGACGTCGCGGCCTGGGCGACGGCGCTCGGTCGGGCGCTCGATGCCCCCGCCCTCGGCGCGTGGTTCTGGGATGGGGAGGCGAGCTGGGAGCTCACGTTCGCCAACGGCCGCGCGCGTCCTGCCAAGCTCTCGCTCCCGCGCGACGCGCGACCCGCCGCGGATGGTCGGGCTGCGATTCCGCTCCGGGGAATGTCCTCGCTCGTGAGGGCAGATGCACCATCGGGTGGGGTCGAAATCCTGGTGAAGGACGAAGACTTCGCATTCGAAGATGGCGCGTGCGTCTACCTCTCCGAGGACAAGGTCGAGCGCGCGTTGTGTCGGGCGTTCGGCCTCGCGGAGATCTTCGTGGATCCGTTGGACGAGGGCGAAGACGACGCCGAATCGATCCTTTTCTGCCCGCGCCCCGACTCCGCCGTCGCCAAGCGCGCCCGCGCGGAGCAAGCACGCGAGGACGACAAGCGCCGTGCCGACTACGACGCGCGTCTCCACACGGTGGGCTGGCTCGCATTTCACGTCGATGTCGAAGGGAAGAAGCGCGCGACCGACGTGACGAGGGTTCTCGGGGCCGTCGGTCGTCCGCTCGCCCTGGCGCTTCGCGACTCGCTCGGACCGCGGGGCCTGTCCGCGCGAGGCTTCGAACTGGGCAAGACCGACGTCGCGCTTCCGTCGCCCGACACGAAGCCCGCGTGGAAGGCGTACGCGTCCGCGCTCGTCGGCGGCAAGCTCGTCGAGCTGGCGCGGCCGGGCCCCGTCGCGGTGGCCACGATTTGGTTCACGCTGAGACCGGAGGGAGAGCTCGTCGTGGGTTGGTCGTTCCGCGCGTTGAAGGATCCCGAGAAGCGCGTCGCGCTGGCGAAGTGCATGGACGACGTCGTCACGACGAGCGCGAACGACCCGCGCTGTTTCGGCGCGCTCGTCACGGCGCAGGGCACGCCGATGTCGCTCGCGCAGCGTGCGCTGGCGTACGAGTACTACCGCGGTCGGAGCGCGCTTTCGTTGCGTCATGCCGCGCATCGGCAGCGCGCGCGCGCGCCGGGGTGGCGGGTGCTCGTTCCGGGGCGCGCCGCGGAGCACCTCCCTCTCGCTCCCCCAAACGTGCGCCTTCGAAGCGTGGGCGCGGGCACGCTGCTCGAAGTCGACATGGACAATCCGTTCGCGATCACGGCGCCGCAGCTCGACGAGGTGGAGGCCTATCTGGACGCAAGCGACGTCCTCGCTCGAGGTGAGCGAACGTGAGCGATCCGCCGAGACGCAAGATGACACGACGCTCGCCGGCGTGCCTCGCGGTCGCCACGCCCTTTTTTCGATGGATCGGTCACTCGCTCGGGTTTCCCGCGGCGGCGCTGCTCTTGCTTGGTCGGGGGACAGAGGTGCTGTCGATGTCGAGGGCTGCGGCCG
>JAOTRH010002802.1:0-24147 GCA_034768845.1 Heliamphora exappendiculata
AGCCTCATACAGTCCAGTCAATGAATGTGTGATCCTACACAATAGCAACCATGCTTGAGCTTTAGAGAAATAAAATTGGGGTAACCATAATCAATTAACAATATTTGAAGCTCAGATGTCCCCCATTTTAGCATAATAAGAGTGGGGAACTTGTCCAGTAAGCAGACATGCATGCCATCTTTCTAGCTTGAGCTGTTTCCGAGTGGCTATTTGATCGTAACATTCATTTCAAAGCCTTAAAGGAATGTCTATTCACGGCACTTAGATTCCATAATTGAATTGAACTCGCTTTATCGCTGAACAATACTCAAATAATCTAATTTTGTATTGATGTCTCCCATTATAGGTTGATTGGGACAAAAGCATAGTTTGGTTTGGTTTGGTTTGGTCTCCCATTATAGGTCATATTAATCTCAAGTGAATCAAAATAGATGTTAAGTACAGAAACAGCAAACCCCATTAGCAGGTATAAAACTTCATGAAATTGAGTCGAGTTGGAACTCCGTTTATAAGGTTTATTGTTGCATGTATTATCTTTTCCGAATTCTAGGAAATTTGGAAAGATAAAATTTTCCATGCCACCTCCTGCCACGTAGCGACTATGCTAAAATTCAACCAATAAGCAACAAAAACTTGGATCTCACCATGTATCCTCTATATGCTGCTTGAATCTTGGTGGCTGAAAAATGGTGGTATCTTAGAGTTGGTTCTGGCCTATAGCTAACTTCCTTATGCTGATGAACAGCTCTGGAAGAAGCAGCCTTAGGAGAGGCAACCCGTGGAGAAGCAGCCTGTGGAGAGGCAACCCGTGGAGAACCAGCTCTCGGAGAAGCAACCCGTGGAGAACCAGCTCTCGGAGAGGCAACCCGTGCAGAAGAAGCTCTAGGAGAAGTAACCCGAGCAGAACTGGCTCTGGGAGAAGCAATCCTTGGAGAAGCAACCCTAGGAGAGGAAGCCCTCGGGAGCACCAAAGGTGGTGTTTTTGATCGCTCAGCTGGCGGCAGGGGCCTAATAAGTAACTTCTGTTGGTCAGCTTCCCCCAGTATTTTCTCAATACTGCTCGGCTCCCTGAAGAGGGGAATGAATGATTTCGTCTCTCCATGCCTCAAAACTCCTCGCCCCTTCTTCTTTTCCTTGGTACTTTTCTTATCTGATCCCTACAACAATAAGAGCTAGTTAAGGGATGCTGACAACAAATAGCTGAAAAGAATTCAGAAATTGATTTCGATGCTTTTGAATTTTAAATTTGCCATAGCTTTCCTCTCCTAAGCAATAGAAGTACTTCAAAAATACTACACAAACAGCGAATTGTTCATGCGAAACTTGAGTTGTTCTGCATTTAAATTTTGAACAAAAGCCACTTCAAACAAGATGGCCCACCACCTTAACTTCTGCACATTTGGTATGATGAGTACAAATTTGTATTTTGCAAGCAACATCATAGGATCTAAATCTTCAAACAACTTCTTGTGAATCAATTTTTACAAACTTTTGAGCAACTTCTCATTTGAGTTTTCTCAATGATGTTCAAGGCCAAAAGCATTGAGAAATTGCACAATTTTGTTGGCTTCTCCGGAGAAGATAAACTAAGCAATACCAGAAATTCAAAACTTTTCATTTGATGGCAATAAATGAATTAGCTATATAACATTAAAAAGCATTTTGGGGGCATTGCAATCTGATTCTCTTTGCCTTTGTGGTCAGAAGTTGGAAATCATTTCTACTTGAAATTGCATCCAAACACCCACCATGTAAGATTCCACTTACATTTACTGGCTTCTCCTTTGAGCCAGATGTGAAAACCCTCTTGATTGCAGAAAACCAACTCCCCTTCTTCCCCATTCTTCTAGCATCACTATTCCTCCCTGAAAAAATTTACAAAATTGGCATTTCAGATGATCCAATATCAAGATATCACCATTTCATGAAGATGACAAAATAGTTTTTATAGTCCCATTTAAGTATTATTGAAGCAATATTCTAAACATATGAATGTGTACATTGTCACCTTAACAATTAAGCACACAAAACTCGGAAACCCTTAACAGTACAGATATAAAAACTGCTTAATTAATTTGCGATCCATGAATTCTATACATTGTTTCCCACCTTTTACCATGTTGCAGCTATATATTTTCGGCTTCTGTGATTGTCTGGGCCTAATTTACATGACAAACAATAGTTACACAGGACAGATATTTAGACCAACACAAACAAATTAACTTGATATCGCAATCCAGGAACAAATTTAAAATTCAGCTGTGGTTGGGAGTCACAGATTAAGAAATCAAAAAAAAAAAAGGATGAATCTGCATTTGTAGCCTGCTTAGTTGACGTGTGACAAGAAAAATTCGGCTCTGACCTGGGTTATTCACCACAAAGAATAATAAAAGAAACAAAAGAGAAACCCATATATAGTTTGAGTAAAGAAGAAATTAGGAGACATTTCTGAGTTCTGACCAGAGTTGAATTCTCAACAAATAACCCAGATACCCTGCATACATACATTTTTTTTATAACCAAATGTCTACGGCTCCTTGTGCGCAGCTTGAATAATCTCGGGACCCTACAATTAACATTACAATTAACAGCCAGTGGCCTTGAGAATTCGAACTAGTAACCACCCGACCTAACCCTGTGGGTCTATACACACACACACACACACTACATATACATATACATACACACACATACACACAAGAATGGTAAAAACAACAATTTCTAGCACAAACCTGCTATAGTTCCTCTGTACAAGGAACAAAAAGATGATTTCTCTTCAAGGGATCTAAAATTCAGGACCAGGGGAAGAAAACAAAGAAATTGTAAAGAACCCAAAATGTAAATGAACCCTATGAAGTACATGTGTAACAGTTTAAACACAACAATTCACCCAAGTAAACAAGCCCACCCCATAGCAAGACTGAGCCGAAGGAATAAGGAATCAAGAATTTCACAACCCAGAAAGGGGGAAAAAAAACACAAAATTTCATACCTAATAACCGAAAGAAGCCCACCTTTTCAAGAATTTTTAGTGTCAATTTCATAAACAATATGTAACTAGCACACGCCCCCAAAAAATTATATACTGTGTAAAATTGGCACTACGAAGAAACTATTTGTACCTTAATAAGTTTTTTTTTGCTTCTTCAAACCTTCCAAAACCTTTCAGAAAGCTGCACTCAGCGGAAAAAGTAGTGCAATTGTGCAAGAGAGAGACCAATTTGGCCCGTTTTCTCTCTCTCTCTCTCTCTCTCTCTCTCTCTCTCTCTAGAACTCTTCCATTTTCTCTCTCCAACCCCTCCTCCTGCTCCTCCTTTCCCTATGAAATGCTTCTTCCCTTCAAGGGTTAGCAGTTACCAGTCAGCTTTCAGATTTTCTGCTCAAACCTTTGCCTTTTTTTTTTTAACCTTCTCTCTTTCAGAACTTTGAATCTGGTTCTTCCATTGCATGGATTTTTCTTTTTTTTCTTCCTACCTTTTCCATTTTTTTTTTAATAATTTTCTTGTAGAATAACTTAGTAGTTGCCACACGCATTTGTCTAAATTTGTATTCTAAGAACAAAAATAATTGAACAGAATCAAATACCAAAATCGTTTAATTTTTAAATTATAAATAATTATAATTTTTAATTTCTAAGTAATAAATGAAAATTTTGTTAGATATTATTTTTAAAATAATACTAAGTGAGAATATTTCTAATACCAAGAAATTTACACAGTTTATTTTTTTTATAATGTAAAATAAGTGCTTTCTTTTTATACATTAATATAAATAAAACTGAGAGAAATGAGGAATTATGAGTAGTGAATAGCACGTTATGATATAAATATGGTGTGTTTAATTAATATATATATATTATATATTTATAATTGTTAAAAAATAATTTTACATTAAGAACACAGTTATAGTACATTAATATAATTTTATTTTGAAATTATATATTATACATGTGTTAAATAAGATCAAAATATTATCATGATATAGGTCTTATTTGACAATTAATTTTAAGGTGAACCTTTTATCCTTTTCGTTAAAATCCAAAAATGCCAAAAAAAACTTCCTTTGCCAACTCAAAATCTTTAACCTTTTTCCTTTTTTACATAAAAAAATTTTATATATTTTTTAGATATATTATAATTTTTATTATACACATTAATTTTTATAAAAATTATATTTTTAAAATTTATTTGTCAAAATCTATTCAACAATATCTATATTAAACATAAAATTACCTAAAAATAATTTTTTAAAAATTATAACAACTTTAAATCATGCTTTTTATCTTTTAACTTAAAATCATTTTAAGCTAAATTTTTTAGCTTATTGTCTTTTAACTTAAAGGCATATCTATGATTCATGAAATGAATTTTTTATTTATTTAATTTAAAATTATTTTAAATAAAAAAAATTTATTTTAAAATTAAATTACCAAACAAGGTATAAAATAATTTTTAGAGAGGGGGGTTGGGGTAGCCACTTTCTCACTCAAGATGGCATTGGCCAACTTCAACAAACTTTACTTGCATCGGAAGACTTTTTCAAACAGCAATTCCCCACATTTTAAACCGTTAGGTTGCTCTATTTTTCTTTTGATTAAAAAAATCATCATTATTTATGCTTGGGGTGACAATGACGCCATTTCTTTTTTGGAATTTCAGTTAAAAATTTAAAAAATAAATTTTAATGCATCAAAATTTATAACTAAAATATTTAATGTATAAAATTTAATTGCGTAATTTTTTAAAAAAATATTTTATAAACAGATAAATTTATCTGTTTTACATAACAAACAGATAAATTTATATATTTGATATTCATCTGTTTAATATGCAAATAATTAAATTTTTTTATCTACTTATTTATGCATAACAGATAAATTTATCTATTTACATATCAATATAGATAATATAAACAGATAAATTTATTTATATTCTTTATACGTACTTTTAATAAAACAGATAAATTTATTTTTATTTTAAACATTTAACCTATTAGCTTTTTATTTTTAGCTTTTACCCTATTATGTCTTAGACTTTTTTGATAATAATCTTCAATTTTATCTTTTAATTTTTTGATTTTTTCGTTTTTAAGGTTTAATAATTTGGCAAAATCTTATTTAGATTGAAGGGCAATTTTAAAATTTTATGTCTGATTTATTTGATTTTTTTTGTAATTTAAAAATTACTAATTTTTTAATTAAAATTTTTTTTATTTTTAATATAAAATAACTTAAAATTAAAAAGTTAATTTAAAGTCAAATTACCAATTAAATACTAATTAATCCAGCGCAGACCATTTCCTTTGCTATCATTTTTTTTTTGTCTTTATGTTAACATTTAAAAAGTCAAACGATAAAAAAAAAGTAATACTTGTTTTAACTCGTTAACTTCGTCTCTCTCTAGAATATGACAACCAATCACCCCATGATATACTTGTAATTGGCTTTTGTTTGAACTAATTTGTGCAATTTGTTTTATTATTAATTTTTGAAATTTTTTGTGATTTTAGGATTTTTTTGAATGGTTTTGGAGAGAAAAGTTGAAAAAATAAAAATAAAAGTTTAATAAGATTTTTTTTACTACAAAAAAAACAAGCAACACAAAAGCTGATTTATTGGCTAATTTTGAGTTGTGTTTTTTTTTTTTTAAACTTGTCATATTTAAACATAGAAATTTTACCTTATCGACGAGAGTAATATAAAAAAATATAACTTTCAGAATATGTGAGACCCTGATTGGGTTTTATTTTTTATGTTTTTCGACGCGCGTTTAGCATTTTTGCTTCAACATGCTTATATGCGTTTTGATACATGATTAGGCTTAAATATGCATGTAAGATTGGTTCCCGGGGCCTTTGGATATTGTGGTGTAAATTTTTTTAAAAAAATATATATTTTTGTGTTCTATAAATATCTTGCGTTAGATATTTTTAAAACTTATAAGCTAAGTTTTCTCATTTTTTCTATGCCTTCTCTCTAATTTCTCGAGGGCTCGGAACTCAATTTTCGATGATCTAACAGCTGATCCTTGTTATTGTTGTGTATATGTGAGCATGGAGGTTGAACATTTGGATTAATTAGTTTTGTTTTTGAGCGTTTGGATTAACAAACTTGATAGCCAAGTTAGAAACGCGTTTAGCCGACGTGATTTCTAGCAAGAAATCTGAGTAGAATATACAAATTGGCGTGTCACTCTTGTCGGTTTTTCTCGGTATGTGAGATTTGTTTAACATGAACCTATGTGCCTACGTGTTAGCATGCTTATGTGGTTCGTGATTATAAGTTGCATCTTATGTTTTGTGATTCTTTGATATGGACGTTTATCTGCACGAAGAGGGCAAAGCAATGTTCGAGGCTATGGTTGTGGGTTTGGAGTTTCTGGTGGACTCCGTCGGTGGTGTACTATGTTGAGACAGCGATTGGTAAGGATGTGAGGTTAGTGTGAGTTGTAGATCCCATGTCTTCGAGATAGTTAGCCGTTGTTTAAGATGCCTGACCTTATTTGACTATATCCTAGGAATGGTTTGGCAGACCATCTCGCGTACCTGTGTCGATTGTGATCGACACAGTTGTTTTTTTTGACCTTGTATTGAATTTTGGGGACAAAATTCCTTCAAGGGGTAGTGTTGTGAGACTCTGACCCGTTTTCTTTTTTTGGTATTTTTCGACGCGCGTTTAATGTTTTTACTTCAGCATGTATATATGCATTTTGATGCATGATCAGGCTTAGATATGCACATGGGGTTGGTTTTCGGGGCCGTTGAGCGTTGGGTTGCGAATTTCAAAAAAAAAAGATATTTTTGTTGTCTATAAATATTTGGCGTTAGATATTTTCAAGAAATTTTTAAACTTACAAGCTAAATTTCTTCATTTTCTCTCTACATTCTCTCTAATTTCTCAAGGGTCAGGGGCTCGATTTTCGACGATCCAATAACTGATTCTTGTTATTGGAACGGTGGGCTACGTAACCATCCAAACGAAATTTTATTCTGAAAAAGTTTGGTTTTGTACGTGGATCGAGACGCTGAGTTTTTAATTCAACGAGGTAGAATTCTAGACTCTCATGTCTTATAAGGGTGCTACGTGTAATCGTGTGTGTTTTTACCGATAAAAAATGCATGAAAAACGATTTTATGTAATGGGATTTTGGTTTAAAAACATTTTTAGTCTATTTCGGTTGGATGGAATCGGATTTTAAGTGTTTCTTTTTGAGATTTCATGGTAGTTTTGGGCTTGTGCATGTTCGAGGTGTCGAAAGGGTGTTTGGTTGCTTCGATTTTGGGTTTGGATGGTTGTTGGATGATTAGAGGCCTCAAAATTTGGTAAAAAGGTCAGTTCTCGACGCAGGACCGCTTGAGGGACCGCTCAAGCGGTCTAGAGGGCGGTCTTGGGGTGTTCTCGACTTCTTGTTATAGGCTTGACCGCTGGACAGACCACTCGAGCGGTGTAGCCCACGGTGTGTTTTCGCTGGTTGAAAATTTATTTTTAAAATCGATGAATCTTCCTCATTCAGACTCAAAATGGGGTCGTTTTGTGCTTAAATTGAAGCCCCGGAAGTCTTCTTTCCAATGACATCTATCTCACAAGAAAATTATTTTTGTAGAAAACGTTATGACCAAAATAGTGAGGGTATATCAAGATTTCTTAACTGGTTTTCACATGTTTTTAGCCGCATATTTGGGAAAAGGTCATTTTTCGTCCTTAATGAAACTTTTAATCAAGTTTCTTGTTCCTTGGGACGTTTTGTTTGTTTGATGGTCGTGTGGTGGCCTCTCAGTCGATTGAATTATGGGGCTCGATCGACTGCTCTCCTCTAGTGATTTTTAGTTGATTGGATTATGGGGTCCTGCCAATTGAAGTCACGAAGAGGGTATTAGTCATTTCATGCGAGGTGTTGGTGCACGATTGAGTGCGTGGTGGTTGGAGCATCGTTGGGTGCGGGACATTTTGGGGTCTGTTGTTTGTTTTAAAGATGGAATTTTGGTGTGAACCGTTTTGTGGGAGGTTTGTGTTGGCCTTTGGTTAGGTCACGTTCTGTAGGTTTGTTGTTTGTGTCGGGTGTATGGCTTGTAGGGTTGTGTTGGGCGCGTGTGGGCATCGTGGGTTTGTGTTGGGCTTTGTGTTGGGCGCATATGGGCGTCGTGAGTCTGTGTCGGGTGTATGTGGTGCATGGTTTGATGTGGGTGTTGCTGCACGATTAGGTGCGTGGTGTTTGTTCATCGTGGGGTGCGGGCGTGTTTGTGCTCGTGGTTCTTTTTGGGAAATAGGTGGTGTTTTATAAAAATCGTGGTTTTAAGGGTTTGGTGTTGGCCTTCAGGTTAGGCTTGATTTTGTGGGTGATTCGTTGTCCATATGAGTGGATGTCGGACTATGTGGCGGGTGGCGTCATGATATGTAGTTATACATGGCTTTGTGCATGTATAACTCTAGTTTATTTATGTACGAATTATATAGATGAATTACATGACTTTGATTTCATTACGTGTAACGTAGTTTTATACTTTAAAACTCAGAGTTTTATAAGCATGTATATGTGGGATCTGTAGAGCGGATGCATGTGGTGTATGTTGCATGGGTTGCAAGTGTAGCGTGAGTCGCGTGTGTAGCATATGACGTGGTTTGTGAAACGTAATATTTGTACGAGGTCTTATGCATTAAAACCCTAGTTTATTTAGGCATATATGTGTGGAATGGGATAGATGGACATGTGGTTCTATGAAATGTTAACCCTGGTTAAGAATGAGTGTTCGTTGGGGCTGAGGTCCTTCGCTGAGAGGCCGAGAAGGTGCGCTCGTTGGGGCTGAGGTCTTTCAGCGAGAGGCCGAAAAGGTGCATCAGACGGGGGCTGCAATCCTTCGGTGAAAGTTCAAAAAGGTACATGAATTGCATATAATGCATTGTGGGACGGATAAAACCAATTTCAAGTTGTTTTTACGACCCGTGTGAGTCGTGACAAAAAAAAAACGTTTTCAAACTCTTTTCAAGGCTCTTGTGAGTCAAAAATGGTTCTTATCCTTGCTTTTCCGTTTGCATGTGAAAATTGTTTTAAATGCTTGAAAGAGAGTCAAAAATTGCACCTCGTTTTCTATCATGTTTAGCTTATATTGCATGTTTGTCTAGTTTCTGCTGAGTGGCTCATGGTGTGGGATTTGAAATATTTTTCAGGTACCAGTCAGGCAGGTTAATTCAGGGTTGCTGGAGAGCTAGAAGATCTGTAGTCTTTCTTTTTGTTTTTCTGTATCATGTATGTTTATATGTTTTTCGGTGTTAAAACCGTGTAATATAAGCCGGTTGGCGATTGTATACAATGTATGTATGTTTTAATTTGAGAATGTATTCTCGAGTTGGGTGTTATGTTTGGTTGCTTGTGGGTATTTCACGTAACTTGAAATTTGGAACGTGACAGAATAAATAATAAAAAATAGAGGCTTTTAGTTAAATGATCAAAAAAATAAATTTTAACGCGCAAGATTTATCAATAATCGCTTGCAATACAAATAAATTAAACACAAACAGATAAATTTTATATGTAATGCATACCGATAAATTTATATGTCGTTCTTTTCTAGTATTGACAAATGTTAGACAGATAAATTTATCTGTTAAATCAAATATGCACATGTAACAAATATATTTATCTGTTTCGTGAAATAAGCACAATTTGCTAAATAAATAAATTTATCTATTTCTTTCTAAGATTGACAATTGTTAGACAGATAAATTTATCTATTTAGTGAAATAAGTATAATTTGACAAATAAATTTATCTGTCTGCTTATTTATACAAAATAAATAAATTTATCTATGTACTTTATACGTGTTTTGAAATAACACAGTATTCTTTATACTGATAAATTTATCTATCTACTTATTTATGCAAGATAGATAAATTTATCTATATATTTTGAAAAATATATAGATAAATTTATTTGTTCAAGAGTCCAATTGAATCTTGCGCATTAAAATTGAATCTCGTGCATTAAATTTTTTTTATGGTGAACGAAAATCAAAATCGATGCTATTTTAAAGACTTAAAATTAATTTTTCGTAAAACATATTACTAAAAATAAAAAACAAAAAAATTAAATTAAATAAATAAATCATCATGGTAGTGGGGGGTTTTCTCAAAATAAGAAAAATGTCCGTCTCGTTTGAGAAATCGATTTTTTTTTTCCTGTTTGGGGACAAATCGGTTTTAAGATAGAATTTTTTATTTTTTACTTTGGGAACGTTAAGCTAAATTAATTTAGAAAAACCATTTAAGATAAATAAATAAAAAAAACTACTTATTTATTCATAAATTTTAAACCGCTTTCGTTAGTGACCAAATAAGGTTGCTCTGTTTAGAATAATTACTTATTTATTTATTTAATTTTGTTTATTTTTATTTTTAATAATTTTTTTTATTTTTTAGTCAAATTATTATACTTTTCAACTTCTCTCATCGAGACGGGCTGAAAAAATAAAATTATTTTATCAAAATATAAAAAAATAAGAAAGAACAAAAATAAACAAAAATAAATCAATATGCCAAATTTTATTTTATTTATTTTCGTATTTAGTGGACTTTTTCATATTTTGATCAATTTTTTAATTTATTGGGTTCATCTCATCTCGATGAATTGAAAAAGTAAATTTTTTTTGTAAAATAATAAAAAAAATAAAACAAAAAACAAAAAATAAACAAATTTTTCTACATTTAACCAAAAGAGGACTAAATTTATTAATACGCCTTTTACTAATTCAAAGAAAAAATAATATAATTTTTATCTTTGTCATTTTTTCATTTTTTCTTTACATTTGTAAATTAAAAAACTAATAAAATTATATTTTTAATTGATGATATTTATCTATTATTCGATATAAAATTTTTGATATAATATTTCTACTAATATAAAAAATTTAACCATTAAAATAAAATAATTTTGATCTTTTATTTTATACTCTCTTCTCCCTAAAGTTCTTCTTTGTAAAAACATAAATAAAAAATATATTAATTTTAATTGCTTCTCATTTTATTAACCTAATGAAATACTAATATAGTTTTTAATTTTATTATTTTTTCTATTTTTTTATGTCTATAAATTTAAAGACTAATAAAATTATATTTTTAATTGAACGGCTTAAAATTAACTAATTATTAAATTATTAATATTATATTTTGTTTTTACTCTTAAATTTTTAAAATTGAATATGTATGTATTATATAATATAAAATTTTTGATATAAAATTTATGTAGGTGTCAAAAATTTAACCATTAAAATAAAATAATCTTGACCATTTACTTTCTTCTCTCTCATCCCTCGTGTTCTTCTTTGTAAAAATGTAAATAAAAAAATATTAATTTTTATTACTTCTCATTTTACTAATCCAATAAAAAAGTAATATAGTTTTTAATTATTTTTTTCTATTTTATTAATTCTATAAATTAAAAAAATAATAAAATTATATTTTTAATTGAGTGCTTTAAAATTGACTAATTAACTAATTATTAAATTATTAATATTATTTTTTGCTTCACCCTTAAATTTTTAAAATTAGATATCTATTTATATAATAAGATAGAACTTTTGATGTAATATAAGTGACAAAATTATAATTATTGAAATGAAACAAATACATTTTTTTTTATTATCTTATCTTTTTTTTTTTTTACCTTTACAAATTAACAAATTAATAAAGTTCTATTTTTAATTGAATATCTTAAAACTGAGTAATTAATTATTAAATTATTAACAAGTTAGCAGACTTGATGTGATTTTTATATAGTAATGTAATGGTAGATAGAGTTTGAAACAATCAACGGTTTCAATTACTTTTGTCTTAAAAAAGTAATTTATATATTCTGAATTAGAGAAAAAAATAATTTGCGTAGTTATGTAATCTTAACAAATTATGAATTTTTTTTTTGGTAGCAGTCTTTGAAATTTTTTCGATACTTTTGATATTTTAGTTTATTATTTCGCTTAATATTTTTTTTTCTCATTATTAATATTGAAGTTAATTAAGGTTGGGATATTTCTTATGTTTTTTATATACGAATTATTATTTAAAAAATAAATTTTAAAATTAAATATTAAAATGCATGAATAATTTTTTTTAAAAAAAGTAAAATATTTTTAAACACAAGTTATATATATATATATATATATATATATATATATGTGTGTGTATGTTGCACAGAAAAATGATGATGACAGAGTGGTTAAGAGTGGTTGCCTCTTGTCAGCACCATCATCACCCCCAAAGAAACCTTCTTGTTGTGCATATAACATACTTTTTTTTAAAGTAGGAATGTAATAGAGTGGGGCATATTGGAATGTGCTGTCTTGTTTTAATTTTCTATATTTTTTTTGGATGGAGAGAGAGAGAGAGAGAGAGAGAATCAAACAGGAGAAATTATGTGATGAAGAATCATAAAAAACTTAGGTTTTGTTTGGATAAATTGCTTATTTATTTATTTAACTTATTTAGTCCTCTATTAGCAAATATATTTAGACAAATAAATAAACAAGTTTTACTATGTGAAAGCCTACTTGTTTATCGCTAATCAAATTCTTTTTCACTTGTGAATAGATCAAATTACTCCAACATCAATTAAATTGTTGTGTTAGGATTGATTAGTAATATAAACATTAATGTAATTTTATAAATATAAGCAAAATAAACTAATAAATAAGTTTTATTCCAAACAAATGCATCTTACATTTAAGCCGCTTAAAAGCTAATTATCCCATACATACTTGTTTATTTATATTTGTGTTGATCAAGTAATTGGATTGTCACCTGTCTTTGGTTTGGGGCAATTGGGCAAAGAATTTCATCCATCCAATGTGACACAACACAGTTTCCTGAGAGAGAAAAGGATGTGAAGTTGACATCATAACATCTATGTAGGGTTTCAAGATATAAGTAATTCACAAATGTTTAAAGGCCAAAACTTTGTTTGAGGCAATGTTAATTAAAAGTTCACATTATAAGCACTTGTGATGATTTTAAAACATAAAACTGATTTGATTTTATAGGCATAAAATTGTCTTCTCAAAACAAGAAATCATTTTTAAAAAAACTTTTCCAAAAAATAATTATTAAATTGACACTTTTTGGTAAATAAGCACTTTTTGGGGTTTAACCATAAACCTTTTTATTTATCAAAATTAATTAGTCTAATCAATTTAAATTAAATCGTTGATCAAATAATCTAAAATAAAAAAATTTAAATAGCCTTTGATAAACTGCGTGATACGTGCAAGGATATGTACGAAAATTTACGTGAAATGCACAATGTGCTGTTATAGACTAGCATGCACCACACCATAGGTTAAGATACCAAACTTAAGCTAAATAAGTTAAGTTCAAATATTTTCATTTATAAACCTAACAAACAAATCACTTCCAATCAATTGTGGGAAAAAAAAATATCAAGACTTTTATACAATTAAACTAGAGAGTTTGGCTTCACAGTAGATCTAATTAAAATTAAGGCAAATTTTTGTATAAACTAACTATATAAGAGTTGATAACACTTAAAAAATTTGAAATTTAAAATCGTCAAAAGAATAAATTCACAAGTTACAAACTTTAACGCGACACTAACTCTAAAATTAGAAATTTTAATTTTAATGACGAGATCCTTATATTTGATGATGCTTACAAATGAGAAGCAAAAGAATTAATTAATGATTGAGATTCTCATTTCAGATGCCCTATCACATCTTTTTAATTTGGTTTCTGTTGTAAAAGATACCCATTTTGGATTCATGAGTTCTTACTAGCTAGTTGTATTCAATTTTCTTTGACTTTCTCATTGGCTTCTGATTCAAAAAAAAAAAAACTAAGAAACCCCAAAGAGCTCTTTAAAGTAATAAAAATAAATTTAAATCGAAAACAACTCCCATAAAAATGCTAAAAGCCGAATAAAAATTAACAAAATAACTAACCATATCCAAATAGGTGTAAAGACCAAAATTTGTTAATTTTTTCTCTTTATAGCAATAGTGTGCTAAAAATATTCTACAATTTTTTATTATAATATTATGCGGGATCTAACATTATACTCTTAGTCAGCGGGCTTTAAAAAAAAAGTAAACTACATATAAATCAAATTTGTATAAGAATAAAATTATTCAATTTGAACAAAAATTAAAAAAGATTACTTTTTACCCAAACGATTAATTTCAAAAAAATTAACTTAAAAACTAAGCTACTAAATAATTTATTTTGAATCAAATTTAGCATTTTGACAAAAAACGCAAAAAAATAAAAATATTAACTTTTAAGCTAGTTATCAATCGAGCCATAAGTCTTCTCTCATTTTTTTCCCCTTCTTTCATTCATGAATTTCAATGATTTATGGATCCAAATTAGTTAAATCTCACTGCCTTACTAATCAACTTCTCTAAAGAGATATGCCAATGGAAAGACATTTTAATTGGTCAATTTTGTGAAATATGTAGCATATCAAGGTTGGTGTACCAAAAGATCAACTTTCCTAAATACAAACTGTCAATTGAAATTAAGTAGTACATTTTAGTCATTTTTTCCCAAACATGTTGCATCAAGATTGGTGTACCAAAACATCATATATAGTAGTACTACTCCTAAGTCCAAATAATTTCTTGTTGCTTAGGGTGGCTATTATAATTTTTTGGTGATGAATTGATATGGCATGGGATAAAGAAAGGAAATCTAGGGATTCATAATTTCATATTAGTAAAGGAAAAACATGCAGGGTTTCATGTAGAAGAAACTGATCAAACTAGGGTTCCAAAAGGAAAATTAAACCTTAATTAAAATTTGTTTTTTTTTTTAAAATATAGAAAATAAATATTAGGATTTCGTGCACATATAACACGCTTAAACATAATTGCATGCGAGCATGACACACGCGACATGAAGATATTATGAGTTAAGAGGAACATAGGCCAAGTTTAATTTGTTTGGAGATAATTGGGTAATTAGAATGAAAGTAATAAATAATACCTAAGTGCCTATATGTTTAAATAATGGTGCCCAAGTTTGGGCAAGCATTAAGAGAACTACAATTTCATCCTGGAGACAGTATTCCTACCCTCTTTACACTATTTTTCAACTATGACTTTAGGCGATTTTATTGACACCTAATAAAATTCTCTTTACATCTACAATTTTTATTTTTGAAAAACTCTAAATTTCAATTTTTATTGTAACTCTAAACATACTTTAACTGTCGTCGTTGTTGTCACCATCTCTTTTTCTTTAGGCCATTGCCGCAATTTCTTTCTTGACTAGTGTCAGAGCCAATGCACATGTAGAAGGGACACGTGCCCCTGTCACTTTTTTACGTACACTATTATCTATATAAAAAAAACAAAATTATGTATATACTGTATTCATATAATTTATAAAAAACATATAATTTATTTAATATCCCTCCTAAATATAAAAGTATTCTATTGTTTTAAGTTTTACAAAAATATTTGCAATCAGGAGTCTTAAAATGATAATTTTTGAAAGATAATCCTTTTAAAAATTTTACTTAGTTCAAATTTTTATTCGATTTTTCTAATTACAGATTTTATTCATTTGCTACTTATGAAAAAAGTTTTAATATACAATAGAATATTATTTGTTATTGAACTATTATATAAATTATAATATTCTTAAAAAAATAAATTGCAAAAATTGTTGAAGCGTTTAAATATTGCAAAATATTCAAATGGACAAAACAAATCAATTAAAAACAGTTAAGCTAACACTATAATGTTTTAGCAAATAAATAAATATAAAAGTTTTTGCCTTAATTGTCATAAATTTTTGTAAAAATATAAGATTGCAAATTTCTATACTTATTAATAATTATTTAAGTTTTAACAATATCTAGTTAGAAAAAAAATTAAAATTTTACATTAATTAGTGTCATTTTTAAACTAAATTTCTAATTTTGCCGCTGCCTGACTACCCAACCACTACCCCATCCTCTCCCATCACCCCCACACCACCCCTTTATCTTCCTTCCCCCACCTCATTTTTAGTTAGACATAAGAAAAATGAGTAATTAATTCAATCCTATTAGTTTCAAACCAATTTTCCTTGGCAAGTCCAAGATCTAAAGTGAGCTTAATTGTTTAATTTTTGTAGAACACGTAAATGGGATTTTAAGGCATAGCTCTTACATACTAGTGATCATTTGGAAGTGATAGTAAGCCACAATTAAAAATGCCCATCAATATTTTTTATCCATCAATATGAAAAATCAAAACTTAATACGAAAAATTAGTCTTAGGTCCTTAAAGTAGCGTTAGTTTTGTTTTTCATTCATTATAAAAAATTTTAACGCGCGAGATCTAGTTTTAAAGCTCGAGGTCTAGTTGGATCTTAGAACAGATAAATTTATCTGTGCATTTTTCAAAACATGTATAAAGCGCACAGATAAAGTTATTTGTCTTGCATAAATAAGTATACAGAGTCTTCATAAATAAGTATACAGATAAATTTATCTATATAAAGGTACAATGTATACAGATAAATTTATCTGTATAAAAAACGTTGTACCTTTTCAAAATGCATATAAATCAAACAGATAAATTTATTTGTCTTACATAAATAAACAAACAGATAAATTTATCTGCCTAGTACTTATGTTTATTTGACTTAACAAATAAATTTATCTATCTAACATTTGTCAATTCTAGAAAGGAACGACAGATAAATTTATCCGTGTGCATTACATATAAATTTATCTATATTGTAGGCGATTGAAACTCGTACGTTAAAAATTTTGTTGATTGACCTTGAACGTTAAAATTTATTTTTTTGAATCTTTTGCTGAAAATTCCAACTTAATAGATAAATGGTTCACCCATGATCTAATCAACTTTATATGGACATATTGCTGCAATAAATTGTATCCATTAGAAGATCACTAACACCCAAATCTATAAGTTTATTTGAAATTAGAGATTTTTCCTCTAATACAAACACAAATAATTAAAGAGAAACTTTCTCTCTCTCTAAAATTCTTGTTGATCGATAGTCAAATTGCATTAAGGCATACATCATACAACGATTACTCGAGGTAATTTCTATACTTGCATAAATCTCAAAAAAGTTATATCACTCAACGGTTACTTGAGGTATAAGATTTATAAGACCTAAGATTAACGAGCCAAACCCATAACAAGCCAAAGTTTAAAAAAAAAAGGGCCAAATTCAAATACAATTAAGACCCAAGTCTTAAAATAGGCAACTTAAATAAAGTCCAAGTGTCCATATGACTTAAGTATCTATAAGCTCAAAAATTTAAAAAGGCCAAAGTTGCTATAAAGTCCACAATCAAATCCAAATTTTCTTTATAGCCCAATTGACCCCAAACAAATAAAATACCCAAATCTACTATAAGGCCACAAACCAAGTAAGGCCCACCATTTATAGAAAAGTTCAAAAAATATTAAAGGTTCAAAATCAATAAAAGGTCCAAGACAATTAAAAGCTTTAAGTCTTTATTTTGAGTCCAATATTTTTATAGTCAATGTTTTTATCTTATAAAACCCAATCATAGCGCAACAAAACAAG
Organism: Heliamphora exappendiculata; assembly: GCA_034768845.1. Lineage (NCBI taxonomy): Eukaryota > Viridiplantae > Streptophyta > Magnoliopsida > Ericales > Sarraceniaceae > Heliamphora > Heliamphora exappendiculata. The sequence continues at coordinate 17,552 of JAOTRH010002802.1, forward strand.
CTCGTGATAATTAATTAATTCATTTGAATCAAATCAAAAACTTTCTAAATTCAAGCCTAAGGAACTTTTAATATTGAGCCCATAGCTTTACTTCCTTTTGGCCTAAATATTAATTTTCATATATATGCTAAATATTTTTGCATGTACATATAGATAGATATATATACGTAGAGAAAGGCGAATATCTATGGAAGGCTCCACTTTTCTTAATTTAGGAAAACCCTAGTACTTTTGGTGTGAATTTTGATAAAGAATTAATATTTGTCTTTTTTTTCGTAAAACCTTGTTATGATTTCTTAAAATAAATATCTCGTGTGTCATATACATACATATAGATAGAAATATGTAGAGGAAGATGTATGGTCACATGGAGGGCCCCACTTTTCTTTAAATTAGGAAAAAATTATACTTTGTTTGGTGTGGGGTTTTTAATGAGAAATGAATTAAGGCATTATTTTTCTCACCAAAACTAAATCATTATATCTTGGGAAAAATATATTATGGCTTGTGTATATATTAATCTCACATATCTTTTTTTGAGCCAAAATATCTGTATTTGGATATATAAAAATATGTCACTCTCTCAACCTATATGAAAATATGAGTCAAATGAATGTGAAATTCAAATGTGAAATTCAAATGAAATGCAATTTTGTGTATAGAGACGTATATATATTTTTCATAAATATACACACAAAAAATTATACACACACACATATTAGTCTTTCATGCCTTGAGCCATGCCCAACCTAACCAAAGTTAACTTAATTAACCAAGGTAAATTTAATCAATTCAAGTTAGTTTAACCACCGAAAGTAACCCAAGCTCTCTCTCCACTATAAAACGAGGATAACCCCCACCATTTGCCCATATTAATTTTTGGGTAGAGCAAGATAGAGAAAGAGAAGAAGAAAAAGGAGGAGGAAGAAAGTGAAGTGTTTAAGCTAATTAAAACTAAATTCATATATCTTTGATCAAGATATTCGAGGTAGGAACCTCTAACTCTCTAATCTTCTCTTCTAGCGCCTCTCAAACAATATTTAACAAGATTAAAAGAAAAATTTATTAATGAATTACCAAACCTTTTTGCTCATAAAATAAGAAATGTTCTAAGTCAACCAATTGGAATAATAGAATATGATAAGTTAACACAGGGAGACATTATAAGCACTATTCAAAATGAAGGATTAAGAATGTGTACAGATATGAAAATTAGTAAACAAACTAATAAAGATAAAAAAAAAAAGCTAAATATGAATTGGGTAACTTCTGTGAACAATATGATCTACATCCTATAGTACCATCTAGAAGAAAATATAAACAAGTTAAAGATTATAAACCGCATCAAAAACATAAAAAATATTATAGCAAAAATACAAATCAATTTCAGTGTAATAAATATTATGAAAAACCTAAACATTATCATCATAAAAGGAAAAAATATATATATCAAACATGATAAAAAAAACCCAAAAATGAAAAACATAATATCACATGTTACAACTGTGGTAAAAAAATGTCATTTATAAAAATGAATGTAGAGTAAAACCAAAAATTAATCAGTTAAAAATATCAGATTTTGATAAAAATGAAATTTTAAATATTTTTAAAATAGAAAATATGGATACTTCTAGTGATGAAGATAATAGTGACTTATCAAATAATTCCTCATATTATCATTCTTTTTTTTTTCTGAAAGTTCTAATGAAGATCATATAGAACTAGGATGTACAGATAATTGTTTTAAAAAATTTAATGTTCTTACTATGTTTGAACAAGAAGAAGACCTATTAATTGATTTAATCAGTAAAATTGAAAACCTTGAATTAAAACAGCAATATGTTCAAAAACTTAAAATTCTTCTAAATAAAGGTAAGAAACCTCAAAAGGATAAACCCATAGTAAGTCTTACTGTAACTATAGATAGATTTAGAAAAGATAAGCACAAAGAAGTCACCCTCCAGGATATTCAACATGAAGTGAATCAACTTAAGAATGATATAATAGAATTAAAGAAAGATAAAAAATTAGAAGACGATATTTCAATGTTACAGTTACAGAAAAGTTTTGCCGAATTTCAAAATGAATCAACTAATAAATCTTCTTGACAAGTCCTCTGATTCTAGTAGCAAAACTGGATGCAAAGCATAATCAGATAGTGATAAAGAAAGTAATACGTTAAACATGATAAATAGAATAAATCTTCAAAAATGGCATTCTAAAATAAAACTAACAATCAATTATTATGAAATGGAAGTCATAGCTTTAATTGACATTGGTGCAGATTTAAACTGCATCCAAGAAGGATTAATACCAATTAAATATTATCAAAAGACTACTGAACAATTGAGTTCAGCAAATGGAAGTAAAATGCGTATAAAATACAAATTTCCTAAATTTCATGTTTCCCAAGATAGTGTATGTTTTAAAACCTCTTTTGTTCTCATTCAAAATATGACTGATAAGGTAATCTTTGGAGTACCATTTTTATACTTATTATATCCTTTTACAACTGATGCCAATGGAGTTACAACTAAACCTTTTAGTCAACAAGTAACTTTTAAATTCTTAATAAGTATAAAAATGGTACTCCATTGGCATCAGTTGTAAAACATAATAAAGGATTACTTAGGAAAATGGTACTCCATTCTTAAGGTAATTAAAGGATTACTTAATATGCCAATCTCTTAATATACTAAATAAAAAAGAAAAATAGTTAAAATTTTTAAAAGATGAAATCAAATATAAAATAGTTGAAGAACAATTAACTGATAAAATTCTTAATAAAAAATAGACAATTTTAGAAACAAATTAGAACATGAAGTCTGTTCTAATTTTCCTAGTGCATTCTAGCATAGGAAAAAACATTTTGTGACCCTCTTATACATAAAAGATTTTAATTAATAGCAAATTCCCACAAAGTCCAGATCCATCCAAATGAGTCCAGAAGTCATGAAAAACTGCAAAAATTAAATTAATGATTTACTTAGAAAATTTCCTTGGTTTTGTCCAGTATTTTATATTAATAAAAATGCAAAAATTGAACGAAATGTACCAAGACTAGTAATCAATTACAAATCATTAAATAAAGTCCTAGAATAGATAAGATATCTAATCTCTAATAAGAAAGATTTAATAAATAGGTTAAGTGACGCAATAATATTTTCTGAATTTGATTTAAAAAGTAAATTTTGGCAATTCAATTTCACCCTAGTGATAAATATAAAACTGCCTTCACTACACCATTTAGACACTAGGAGTGGAATGTAATGCTCTTTGGATTAAAAAATGCTCATAATAAATTTTAAAATATAATGAATGAAATTTTAATACCTTAAGCTATTTTTCCATAGTTTTCATAGATGATGTTCTCATCTTTTCCAAGTAAATTGACGAACATTGAAAACATTTACATGCATTTTTAGAAATAATTAAATATAATGGTCTAGTTATCTCTACCCAAAAAATTAAATTATTTCAAACTAAGATTAGGTTTGTAGGTTATGATATTTACCAAGCAACTATAGTACCCATTAGCAAATCCATTCAATTTGCTGATAAATTTCTTGATGAGATCATTGATGGAAACCAGTTACAAAGATTTTTGGGATCCAAAAATTATATAACCGACTTGTATAAGGATCCTTAAAAAGACATGTCAACCCCATTTGGAGAGATTAAGAGAAAATCCTCCTTCTTGGTCAACCACTCAAACTTCTATTGTTCAAAATGTTAAAAAAATGTCAAAACCTTATCTTGCCTTGGCATTCCTACCGCCAATTCATTCAAAATCATTCAAATTGATACTTTTAATATTGGTTACGAGGGCATCCTCCTTCAGAAACTCAATTCCAACTCTCCCGAACAAATTGTTTGTTTTCATTCTGGTATCTGGAATAAAACACAATGCAATTATAGTACTATTAAATAAGATATTTTGGCTATCGTTTTATGTATATCAAAATTTCAAAATGATATATTAAATCAAGAGTTTTTAGTAAAAGTAGATTGTAAAAGTGCAAAATATGTGTTAGAAAAATATGTTAAAAATATTGCTAGTAAACAAGTCTTTGCCAAATGGCAATCAATTTTAAATATTTTTTATTTTGATATTGAATATATTAAAGAAAGTCAAAATTCCATCCCTGATTTTTTCACAAGAGAATTTTTGTATTTTTTTAATGGCAGAAAAAAGTAAGAAGTTTATTCGTCCTTCTAGTAACCAACTAGCTCCTTCTAGTAATCAACCGGCTATTCCTGCTATTCAACTAGTAAATACTTACCAAGTTCTTGGATAAATTCTAAAACCAAATTATAGTTCTAACTTTAATAACATACCCTTTTTGTTCAGCTCAACCTATTTAATCTAAATATCCATTTCAACCTATGAGAAGAACAGATTATGTTAGCTTTATGGGTGCCAGAATCTCCTTAAGGGACTCTCTAGCACGTGGGGGTCCCTCTCCACGTGTTATTAGTATTTAACAGCTCATCATGTCGGTGCGCTACGTGTGCACTACGAAGTTTCTTAGGCCCACCTGCAGCACGTATAGATGTGAGACTTTGCGCTCTCATGATTATAAGGAAATAAAGTTGCGACTTCACCACCACTTGCGGGTTTTGATGAGATGGTCAACGCTTGATCTTAACAATTGCTATCAGAGCGAGGTTGCAGGTTCGAGTCTCCCATTGATAGTTTCTAGGGGGATTGTTGACTTTATGAGAGCCAGAATCTTCCTTAAGGGACTTGCAAGTACGTGGGGGGTCCCCTCCATGTGTTATCGGTGCTTAACAGTTCATTCTGCTAGTACGCCACGAGTGTACTGCGAAATCCCTTAGGCTCATCCATAGCACGTATAGATACGGAGCTTTGCGCTGTCATAAGTAGAAGAAAATAAAGTTACACTTTCACCACCACCTGCGAATTTTTGTGAAATAGCCAATACTTGATCCTAACAATTTATGTTCTTAAACCCTAGTCAACCAACCTCTTCTCTATTGAACCAATTCACAGAAATATTTATAACCCTATTAATTTAGTAAAAGCCTTTCTTGCCATAGGGTGGCATGTTATTACTGCCCATCTTGGCAAGTCAATTACTTTTTATAAGGATATTCTTTTCTACCACATGTCCATTATTATTAAATCAATTTTCAATCGTGTTGATTCTGGTAAAATCATTTACCATTCACTCTATATCCATAATATTGTGGCTTCAGATGAATTGAGTCATGTTTTTTTACTCAAAAATCTCCCAAGTCACTCTATTAAATATAGTAATTATGATTATATTGATTCTTGGATCAAAGTAATCCTCCATCAAAATGAATCCTTTAGTCATTCTTGGTTTTTACAATTTGATCATAACTTTAAATCACTCATTCATTCTTGGTTTCTCTGTTGGTGGAATCAACACGGAACCATTCCAGATTTACTATCTTTAATCTCTTTAATTAAGTCACATACTTTTCTTTCCGGTATAAAATCAACCACCATATGAGTCAATTTCCTTGCCTTTTATTATTTATATCCAAGTACAAAGTTCCGTGGATATTTAAATGGCAGTACAGCATTGCCAACAACATGTGATTCGCCAATATTTTGTTAAATGGTGGGATTTGTTCAAAGCATCAACGAATCATCGATCAAGTAAGATTACAATTTCCTTTTAAAGTTCCATCCTTAGTCCAAAAGATTCAATCAAGTAGTTTAGTCCAATCAATACCACAACAAAGCCCACTTCCACTCTCTTCAATCAAACTTGGAAGCCTAACAATAAGTTCCTCTGGCCTTCCAAAATCAAGAAGAAATCACAAAGCTCTGAGTTAATAATATTAGCAAAACAATTGCTAGCCTTAGCCAGTCAGGAAGATGAAGATCAAGACTCAAATGGCTCTACAATAGCCTCATCTGAAGCTCCCATTACTAAAAACCCATATGGTCCGCATTTCAAAATGCTCAAGATCCATTTGCCTAAAATCCTATTTTTCCTAAAAAGACTTTACTCACTACTTTGTCCTCAACAGAGAAAGAAAAGTTACTACTGATATAATTAAGTGTTTTGTGAAAAAGTCAAACACTGAATAGTATTTTTCAAAAAAGACAAATAATGAACAGTAAAATTAACTTTTTTACTATTCACCAAAAATTAATTATCACATGATGCCTGCCGCCTACGGTCATCACATCATGCCTGCAGCCAAAATGCTTACCAACTACCGTTCCTTACAGATAATCTAAAGGCCTATTGACAGGCACATGCTACTAGCCTACCAGTCAGAATGCGTGCCAGTTACCAAGCTGCTAGCCTGCCAACTACCAGCCCAACTATTGTTCTTCACCAATAGTGAAAGGATTACTTGTTCATGCTAAGCTCCGGCACTTCTTTATAAAAATGGTAAATTACACTGACCCCCTTGAAATTTTTGACAAAAATAGAAATTTCACATGTGGTTTTAAAAATTGCACTAACACCCCATCAGGTTTGATTTTAACATCAAAGAGATCCCAATCGTTACAATTTCAGTTCAATTTAACGAAAACCACCGTCCCACTCCAAAACCGCCCTCAAAACCACCACCCCCAAACCACCAGC
>JAOTRH010002813.1:0-18297 GCA_034768845.1 Heliamphora exappendiculata
GGATAACCTGAGATGTTTCAGTTACCGTAAGAGAATCAGCTGTTTTAATCCCTGTTCGCATTTGATTCAGTGTCCTGATTACATCAGGCTTTTCTGATACTATCTGATATATACTGATATATCATATTAGTCTCGTATACATTAGAAAATCAACACAAAGCAACCCCGGGAGAGAGAAACTACTGGATTACCACCAGCCACCGCCATTGCCACCTTGTCGTTGCCTTTAGGCGACTCCTGCTGCCTCATGCGTGCTCCGTTTTCGACGAGCTATATATCGTTGGAAAGCTCTCAAAATATCAAATTTTTTTGTCAGAAAATCTGCTAGAAACCTACCCAAAAAACTTGCCGAAAAAATTGTCTGAACCTCAAAACATGCTGTTGTCCGCAACAGCACTGCTCAGCCAACTTCCCTGGCTTTTTAACCTCTTTTCAAACTCGGTTCTCGATGTACTTTATATCACAAGAAAGCTCTCAAAAATTACTATTTTTTATTTTAAAAAACTGCTCAAAAATAGCCCAAAAAACTACCGAAAACACTACCCAAAGGTGCTGTCGCCGCACCCAGCGCCGCCGCCTTTAACCGCCAACTTCCCAATGCCGTTCCGGCCTCATTCGAACTCCGTTTTTGACGTATTTTTTATTGTTGGAAAGCTCTTGAAAAGTAAAATCTTTTTGTCAAAAGCTCCGCTCAAAAATAGCCCCGAAAACTATCAAAAACCAGCCTAGAAGCTGCTGCTGTACTGCCACCGCCGCCAAAAAACATTGCCGCAATTTTTTTCTTTTTTAATGCACTGTTTAGCCATTTGTTTTGGTTTTTTACAGTATTTTGAGGTATGTTTTATTGCTATTTTATGTTTAAAAAACTTTCCAAAAAAATAGTCCCAAAAATAACTCAAAAAATCATAAAAACTGTCATCAACCCGCCGCCGACAAAGCCGCCGGAATCGGGCTGTTTTAGTAATTTTTTCTTACTACTTTGACTTGTTTTTTATGTGGTTTTTAATACATAAATACTGTAGAAAAACTCAACGGAAAAATTATTTAAAACTATTAAAATCTTACTGCGATCTGTGGCCCGTTAAAACCCAAACTACCGCCGGTGCCGCCTCCGTTCTTCGTGTTCTTAGACATGTTCAATCTGTTCTTAAATAATCTAAACAGATATTTAAAAATATAAAGCTAGCTATTACATCAATCCTATGCCCCGAAGGCTCACATTCAATATATTACGGCTAACCCCCGTGATTAAAAATAATAATTATCATTCACACCATTTAATCAAACATAAAAAAATAAATGACGATCATAAAACTGAGATTAGAACGCTTGCAAAACAAAGTTAGTAACAGTTCTAAAACTACCCAACCCTGATAATCGAAAATAAAAAATAAAATGGCTCTGATACCAATTATTAGAGGCAACACTACCAAGATCTTTATTTATTTATTTTTTTTACAAATAATTAACAGAAAAAATTAACTGAATGGGAAAATGCCAAAACGGGATCTAGACAACTTTTGATAACAAACAATCAAAATAAAACCTATGCATCCAAAGTTAATTTAGAAAAATATATTTTTACCGATCGAATCTTCAACTTCGATTTGAATTCGAGTTGAAACTCCTGTCAGATCTTCTATTGTATTTTCTTACGCGATTCCCAGATATAGTATGGGCTAGAATCCTCCGGGAATTCGTATTACATAACCAGGACAGCTTCAATTTTAGAAGACAAGTAATGAAACTGGTTCAGCTTACTCAGATCTTTATAGGGTTACAACAGGGACCTAGGGAGTAATTATGAGTAAGACTTTCAGTGGAACACAAACACATATCAACGATTTTTGCAATTAAGCAACTCTCATAACGGTATTTGTAATTATGGAAAACCAGCAGTGATTTCTACAATTTTTATAAAATATTAAAATACAGTTCACACCACTAAAAACTATAATTGCACTATTATCCATAATCTCAAAACCTTCTTGCATTGAGCTTCTGTTATTAAATGCTTACCATTTCTCCACACATTAAGATTCTCGATATCCGCCAGTTAAATTTAATTACTGATAATTTAATTTAATCAGCATCTTGATATTCCTTAAGCCCTTCCACTTAACTTATTTAATCGTAAGATAATTAAATCGACCTGCAGGGTTTGACCCGATCAAAACTTATAAGCTTCCTTAAGGGGATATCATCAATCCCGATCTTTCGGGACGTGAATTCCATCAATAATTAATATAAACCATATAAATAATATAGCTATCCAACTCACCGAAAATATAGACCCGTATAAGATTGCACCCTCTAATGAATCAAAATAACGAATATTAAATATACGCAAATTAATAATTATTTCAGAATTAAGAAGATAACTAGTATTCATAATAACCTTGTGGTGTAAATTAATTTATATAGTCAGTATAAAATTAATTATTCCAAATGTCCCGTTTAATACACATAAAGTGTACTGGCACATAGAGTCGGAATAATAAACGACACTATTATCTATTCTCCGTAACCAAGACAAGCCTATTAAGACTCTGTGCCACAGTCGTACGATGGTATGTCTATTTCTATCTAAACTGTGAATATAAAACTTATATTTTACAAGAACCTAAAATCTGATCTTCTGTGTGCAAGACGTACTATACACACCATATTAAATACTATACAGAATATTGGACATCCATGCATAACAAAAAATAATATGCGTACATTGCTCATAAAGATTATCATAAAATAAAAAATTAATTTTATTAAAATTAAATTAAATACTAAAAACATGATTTTCAATATACCAACCCTAACAACCCATAGGTCTTAAGTTAATGTAGTTGCTAACAAAGATGTTCTAGGTGGAGAGGTTGCGATTCGGTCTGATAAAGGTGTTGAGGCCTCAAGTGGTGCTCCCAAGGTCTTTGACAATATGCCTGAACCAAGGTCTTGGGCTTTTCTTCTTGCTAATAAATGCCCATTTAGGACTAATCTTGAATTTGTTGTGGCTGCCGACCTTAACAATCCTAAGGTAATAGAGATTGGGAAGGAGCCGATAGACGAGAAATCATGGGAGGATTGCCTTGTATGGTATTTCCTTGATTCCTCCTTAGCTTTTAAGTTGGTCAGAGCCACGACTAGAATGTTATGGAAGTAAGAAGAGATGACGGATGTTTTTGGCAATGATAGGGGCTTTTTCGTTTTCAAATTTAAGAGTGTTGAGGCAATGGGGAATATCATTGGCAGGGATCCATGGCACTTCTCAGATAAACTACTTATTTTGAAAAAGTGGTAGAAGCAATTTAAGTTCACTAAAGAGGCAGTATCGAGGATCCCTATTTGGGTTAAACTCCATGATTTCCCGCTTGAATTTTAAAATGCACAGTGTTTGAGTAGAATTTCCAGTGTGATAGGAGTTCCCCTTTTCCTCGACAAAGCTATTGAAACCAAGCAAAGGATTTCCTATGCAAGGATGTGCATTGAAGTCGACGTGACGAAACCACTGAGACATTCGGTCATTATGAATTGTGAGGGCGATACTGTAGTGGTTGGAGTTGAATATTAGGGACTTCCATCAATCTACTCTCATTGCTATGCTTTTAGGCACAATACTAAGAAATGCAAGCTCTAGAAACCTGTGGAGGGCCATAAGGAATGGACGCGAGTTGGTAAGGGTAAAGAGGTAGAGTCAGGTGTCCAGATTATGGAAGAGGTGTGACTATGACACCATCCTCCTCAGACCCTGTGCAGTGCAAAGTTGTGGTGGGTAAGAGTTAAAGTGTGGTTGTACAAAATACAGAGGTAAGGAACCGGGAGGCAACTTTAGGCTTCGGTCATGGTGTTGCTAGGGGTTTAATTAGTACTCCACAGGACGAGCATGCTAAAGACACGAATGTGATGAAGATTAACAAAAGCAAAGTGGAAGAAGGGGAAAGCATTGTAATTAATATTGTTGATCCAACAGAGCTGATAGTTGAGGGAGATAGTGACGTAGAGACGGGTTCGCATGTGGCCCCTCCATTAACTAAACAAAAGGCAAGGAGTAAGACGTCTAGTAGTAAAAAAAATTGGTCTTTTGGTCTCGCAGGTTGTTAGTTCTCCCCTATGGGGTTGATAGGTGTTTTTGGGCTTCTAAGCTCGGTTCTAGCTATTTGCTGGCATTATATTTTATTTTGAAGTGGTATTTTGTAATGCGTTAGCTAGGTTGTAAGGCCTGAGATATGCCCCCTGTAATCGTGTATTTTCTTTTACTTTTATACAAATTAATTACCCAAGAAAAAAATTGATCAAGTTAGCCATGAAATTGAACGACGCCGACTTGGATCAAAGATACAAGCAGCTAGAGCGATTTATGGGACCAACTAAATGCCAGATTGGAAAGAGGCCGAAACCTAAGGTTTTCGTTCATGGTGAAATCTGAAATTTCAAGGGTCTAGCATGTAGGATTTAGACTAATTATAGTGATTTGCTATGGTTTGCGTTGAATTCTTTAAAATTTTATTAAAACCCTAAGCGTTTGATTGATAAATGAAGAGTCTACTTAAATTTTTGAACTTTTAGGTGTGGTTTTATGGGATTTAAGTTTTATTGTGGAGTTCAGACATTTACTAGGTGAATCAAAATTATAGAGCTTGATGTTGTGTTGGATTGCTCAATAATTTCTTGGAACCCTAGTTTTTTTTTTTTTTTTTGCAAGGACTTGAGATGAAAACATAGATTAAATTCATGAATTAATGGAGTGGTTTCTTGATAAAAATGCGGATTATGAATAAATCTATAATTAAAATTTGATGACTTGAGAATTTAATAATGAGAAATTCTAATCGTGTTAAGGTGAAGATTGGTTAATTCAGTGTAATTGAATTGGTTTTAAGAAAATTGTACAAAAAGTGTTTAAATATGAAGAAGCCAATTGAACTTTGAACCATATAACTTGTTAAACAGTAATTTAAAGATTAAATGTTTGGCTAAGATATGAGATTTGGGAAGATGGTGTGATAAACCCTTAAGTCATGTGATTAGAATAAATGAGATTCAGAAAAATTGAGTTTAAAATAGTGGGTTGGAATGTATATAATTACGGTATAGTTTACTTGTGATAGGGTGAACCATAGAATGAGGTCAATTCAAAGAATTAATTGATTGATGTTGAAAGTGATAACCTAAGTTATGTCTAATGGTGATTTGGGAACTAAAATTGGATTTTAATGGAGAGAGTTGGATGATTTACAAATCCTAAATTAATTTGGAATAATTGATTTAATCTTATGTTAATTTGACGAAATAGATGAAACTAGAGCGACTTAAGAAGAATGTGAGCCATGTTAAAGCATGTTGAATATGTATCCACAAAATATTAAGTTGGTGAGTTTGGGATAACTTGTGAGTTATGGAAGATATGAGAATTTAATTACTAGGGATTATATTTGACTTAAGGTTAGGTTCTCAAATTAAACCCATGATTAAGAAGTACGACTAGAAACTTAGTAGACTTAAATCATAAGAAAAGTGAAGGGAATGTTTTGTCTACAGTGAGATTGAACCACCAAAAGATGATATTGTGGGTTTTAATTTAAACCTAGCTTAATTCGTGAGTTGATAGGTCATCGCAAAAATGAGGTTAACTTGGGCTTTAGAAAGGGTTAACAGAACCATATAATTTAACATATTAATATATGACTTGTATGTTAATTTGATAATTCAAGTGAGAACTTGGGAGAATTGTGAAAACATTAACAAATTTCATGTCTTACAAACTTGATTCCTAAAAGATAAATTTGGATCTTTATAATTGGATGTGATGTAAAGCTTGGAAATTTGTGAGACCCCGACCCATTTTATTTTTAAATGATTTAAGTGTTGATGGAGTTAGAGTTAACACTTGACCTTGGTAGTGTCTTAGGTGAATATTTGGGCTTGTGCATGGATCTGTGGAGCTTTTTTCGTCAGCACTAGGGTTTCTCGGCATTCAATCAACTAAGGTGGGAAGCTCAGTCGACTAAGTGGACAATGTGGTGGTTCAATCGACTGAGGTGTGTGACACAGTCCACTGTCCTAGGTCGATGGAGGATTTTGAGATTCCAGTAGTCTTTTTCAGTTGACTGAAGAGGATGGTTCAGTCAACTGAACTCCTGTGTTGGGCAGGACCTAAAAATATCAACATTATGCTAGATATTTTCAGATCTTATTTCTTCAAGACTAAGTTTACTTCTTTCACACATAAAACCTCCACCTTCTGTCTAGTTTTTAGTGATTGGATAGTGAATTCTTAGTATCCGTGTCGGGAGCTTTGCGTTCATCCGGACGAAATCTCGTTTTGACGAAGTTCATTTTTCATGAAGTTCGAGGCATCAAATGTTTGAATCAACGAGGTAGGATCCTAGACTAGCTTGTCTTTAAAGGGTGCTACGTGCAATTATTTACTTTTCTACCATTTAAAAATGCTATAAATGTTTGATTTTTGCATTTAAACCATGTTTGTTCAGGAAAAAAGTATGTTTTACATATTTTTGGGTTTATTATATGTTGGTGGACGTGTGGTTGCCCGTGGTTTTCAAAAAGGTGATTTGAAAATGAAATCATTTATGTAAAGTTATGAAAACCTAACTTTTGAAGGTTTGGAGCTAACCCTTAGAGTTGAGTCTCGATTTTTAAACGTTTTGGTAGAAACGGTTGAAACAACTTGAAAATGTTGTTTGGTCTCCATGGTTAATGAATGACGTGGCGGATGGCCATTAGATGTTTGGTATATGTTGGTTTTTATGATTCGATAGATGTGCAGTGACAGAGTGTGTGTATTTGGGCTGCCATTGCTCCTCGGTGAAAATCTTAAAATTTTGCGTAAGTTGGTGCTTTGCTCCTTCGGGTTAATCCCCGTAAATGAAGTGATTGCCCCAGTAGGAGGCGTGCGTTGTCGTGACTCTATATAGAACTTGTCATTACCTAGCGGGTCTTTGTATGGCTTGGGTCTAGGATAATGGACGAGAAACTATAGTTGTTATCTTTGTCTTAGGTGTGACAGAGTCGGTACATAGAGATCATTGTCAGTTGTGTGGACCGAGTGAAAAATAACGTTTGTTTACTGTTTTTCTTTAACTGTTGACATTATTTTCATTATATGAAATGCGTGATTTTAAGGATAAAAAATCGTTTCTGAGGCTCGATAAGTCGTATAAAAAATTGTGGGTTTTGAGTAGTAAAACCATTTTTAAGGCTCGTGTGAGTCGGAATAGCCATATTATCTTGTTAGCATACTTTGCTTTTACTTCATTCTAGTCTATTTTCTACTGGGCTTCGGCTCATGATGTGGGAATTGAAAATATTTTTCAGGTGCATATGATCACACGGGTTGATCTGGAGGAGCCAGTTAGAGCGGAAGATCTTTTGGCCTTCTTTTTATGTTCTTTTTGGATCATGTAATGTTTTACATGTTTATAGTGTTGGAATCATGTGTTATAAGCCTTGTGGAAGATATATCTAACGTGCGTATGTATTTTGAGAGTGAGACCTCGGGTTTGGTGTTGGTTTCCACTTGTATAGTTTTATCCTTTCTAAAAATGATCATGCCTCGAAGGAGGATTTTAGGTTATGTTCTGGTGGGCTTTTCTTTTAAACTAAACCCTAGGTAGTGCGTCTAACAAAGATTTTAGTCTTATTTTGGCATTATGGTTTTTGACCTATTTGTGTTTAGGCAATTTTGGTGGATCGTAGTATCCCAAAATAGTTGTGCGTGGGTGTTTCACATGACCCAGAGTTTGGGGTGTGACAAATTGGTATCAGAGTTCTGGTTCGAATACCTAGGAGCTGTGGAAAGATGGTGCATCAATTTGTGAGGAAAGATGTGAGTGCTTGGTTGCATGTGTTTAAGTGTTTTTATAACATGAGCACGATAGCTTGTTGAGCATGAGAATGTTGTGTATACGTGAGTATAGAGGTGGGACCTTATGATTGATTAGTCTTGCCTTCGGGCATTTGGATTAACAAATTTGGAAGCCGAGTTAAAAATGCATTTGGCCAACGTATTTTCTGGCAAAGAATCTAAGTAAGTTATCCAATTTGACGCGTCATTCTTGTCAGTTCTCCTCAGTATGTATGGTTTGTTTAACATGATCTTGAATAGCTAAGTGTTAGCATGATTATGTGGTACGTGTTAGAAATAACATGATAGATCGACCTTAGGTTGTTGTGTTCTATATTCCTTTTATATATGAACTGAGTAACTTGGGTGAGGGTGAGGCCATGGTTTGGGTCATGGATGTGTGACTTGGTTGTGGTTGGTTGCTAAAAGGTAAGGTTGTGGGTTGAGTGCTGATCGCTTGGTGCGTAATGGAACTCGTTGGCAAGTTGAGGTTAGCCGCGTGAGGTTGGCCCTGGATAGTAAACTATTGAGTGTTTGTATGAATAGAGTTTCACTCAGGTGTAGTTAAAAGTGGCTTGGTTCTGGTAGAGGGCTCCTCTTGAGTGTATACTATTAAAAGTTAAAGTTGTGTTACGAACGACTTTGTGAGTAGTGGTAATCCCTTTCGGTTAATGTTTGGTGTACATAGTTTTGGCCGTGTAACGGATTAAGTACGTCGTGAGCCATACTATGTCATGAACTGTGTATTAGGGATGGGGTATAGACGGGAACATAGTGGATGAGAGCGTAGTAATCCTTAACCCAACGTATATTGAGATGGCATAACATAAGTGGTTCTGGGAATATCCCTTGTTAGCGGGGCGTTGTTGGTAGTCAGAATGATGTTTGATGACTTTGGACATTGTGTACCTTAGTGAGGTTTGAGAATTGAGTTATGAGTGAATAAGCATGAGGATATGGGGATGAGTAGGAGTTGCAAATATGCTGGGATAAGTATGGGTCGTGGTTGTGTTGGAATGTGTAAGGATTCGGGTTACGGATCTAACATGCGGCGAGTATTAGTTCTGTGGGATTCCTACGAGAATGTAGGTCCGTGGTTTAGTCGTTATCCTAGTGATTATGAGAACGTGTTTCAAAATTGTGCTGGGTGTATG
Source organism: Heliamphora exappendiculata (assembly GCA_034768845.1). Classification (NCBI taxonomy): domain Eukaryota; kingdom Viridiplantae; phylum Streptophyta; class Magnoliopsida; order Ericales; family Sarraceniaceae; genus Heliamphora; species Heliamphora exappendiculata. The sequence goes on from JAOTRH010002813.1 coordinate 9,016, forward strand.
AGGTTTAAAAGGGCCGTAAAAGGGTTCGATAGTGTGGTTGGCTTAGTGTTGAAACAGTGTATCTTGAGTGTGATATGTTAGGGGGGTGGTTGTGTTCGACCTTAGGTTCAGAGGTAGGTATGTTGTTTACCCATGAGAACGAAGTGTAGAGTAATAAGGTTCAGTAGTGTACCGTGTGGTTTGGGTGGCCTAGGGTGATAGGCAAGTTACAGTGAGTTAAGATGTCTGTGATCGATGTATGCTTTGAGGGTGAAAGTGCGAAAGGCGTCTGTGTGGTCGTGGGAGTTAGATTAGTGAAGCGCAACCTCATAAAGTGAGGTCTTGGCGTGATGGGAACATTGACGTGTGTCTCCATATATAACTGGTGATGAGCTTGTGGTCCTATGGGATGTATTGTACAAGGTATGAGGATTGACGATGTTCATGTGTGTGTGAAGGAGGACTGAAAGTTGAGAGCTTAGTGTAGCGGATGATCTGAGTATCGTGATCGGGGTCGACGGTAGTTGAGTGACCATGGTCGATGTGGCCTCAAGGTAGGATTTATAGGGTTCTTTAGGGGCCAAGTGTTGATGGGCACTGGGAGTACGCTAAGATTGGGTCATGATTTCTTGTTAACCCGTTTCTTCTCTCTGGACAGAGAGAGAGTTCCCTTGCTAACGGTTATCGAGTGCGAGTTATTTCATCTTGGTTGGATGTAGATGCTAGGATCTTGACTGATTCAGATTTGGTTGTGTTTTGAGGTTGTAAAAATCTATGTGGATCTTGTATCCATGTTATGGTCCTTTGAGTTGTGCCTCAAAAACTTATATAACTGGGATCGGGTGATTGTAAGACGGATTCTTTGCACTTTCAACACGTGGTTGAGGAGTATATGCAATTAAATGTTATGCATGGCTATGTGTTTTCCTAGATGTATAGCGTCTATGTGTATGACCTAGGAGCCAATTGCTCCCGCGGTTGAAGACCGTAAAGAATTGCATAATTGGGTTAGTATTATCCTGCGATGCAGGACCGTAAAAGAGTACGTATGAGTGTGGTAAACATAGTAGGCCGTGGTAACCTAGTCAGAGTATGACTTGTCATGTATGATGGTTGAACCATTTGGGTTGTGTCCCCTGTGAGGTCAGGTTGGTAGACTAGGAATGCTTATGCTTGTCCTTGTTGACAAGGGAGTTAGTGTTGAGACATAGAGTTCTTTTCTGTTGTGATCAACGGAGAATCGTTAACCATTGTGTGTAGTTTATTCTGGGTTGTGTGGGTATAGTTGTGCTTCTAGCTCATGGTAGAGTGGAAATTTTGTCGAAATCATGTGGCTGGGATATTCACATGGTGGGTTTTGGATAAACTTTTGTGAGTCTGGATTGGTGTTCTGTTTGGGACTTGGAACTACTTAGAGTTTTTAGAGTCGATGAGTGATCATCGACTGTGGTAAGTACTGTATTTTGGCATAACAGTTTGCTTAGATGGCGGTCCCAAGAATGTGGTAAGGTATGAGTCAGGAAGAATTCGATGTTTAAGAAACCTTAGTTGGTATGGCCTGTTATGGACTGACGTGATTGTTTGGTTTGGAAAAAAAGGGTCGTGATGAGTTTTGTATAAGAAGAAATTGCTAAGTGTAAGACGCAAGTCTTGGTTGGTTACTTAATGGATAAGTCTTGGGCTTAAATATTCTACTGTTGTATATTCAAGGGATCGATGTATGTGTTATGATTTTGGGTTTGATGTTAGATGACGGTGATCATGTCTAATTTGCGGTTGATCTGTAGACTTAGAATCAGTGATCTAATGGCGAGACATTGAGTTGTGTAGTGATGCGCTATTGCACGGGAGATATGATTGGGTTTACGAAGGTTATTGGATACCTATGAGATGTCATGTCTGCGTGGCGTGTCTGGTTTAAGTGACTCGTTGGGGTCAAGTGATTTTGTGGCTGTGATGCCGGATTGGTTTTCGTTTGTGTGGAATCTTGTCTTGGACAATGGTGTGACACCTAATGTTTTTCCAATGTGAGAATTGTGGTTCGTGATGAAAGATCGAATAGAGGATAAAGGTTTAGATGAAGTGCGTTCTTTGGTATTCTATGTGAAGTGAGTGAGCTTTTCTCTAAAATCAGGTATTTGTGTTCTTACTCGTGGATGGGCGTCGTGTTAACTTCAGTGATGGCGTTGTTAGCATCAGCAGGGTAGCGATGTGATATCAAAGTGGGTGGTTATCAGGTGATCATCAGAACTTGAGCAAGGTTTGTGCGTGGAGCATGTGACTGCGTGTGACGATGCTAGGGTTTGACGTCGTGTATTTGGACTCGCGGAGATAGTCCTTGGTGTGCATTGTGACGTGCGATCGAACCGGTATGTGGTAGTGTGAACGAGGGTGATAGTCTCTATGTCCTGTAGTAGAGAGTGTTAGGGACCAGCTTCCATGGTGGATTGGTCTTGTACTATGCGTTGTCACTAGAGTAAATTGTGTTCGATGAGAGTTTGTTTCGAGGTTTTGGGAGTATCAGTTGGATCTTGATCCGATGCTTTATGGATGACAGTAGTGTTAGCAGGACTTTACGCATGCCGGCAGTCTATGTGGTGGTCTATTCTTCAAAGACACGTTTACGTTGTGTGACGACAATTTTAGGGTTTTAGTTGTTGGGGCATTTTTGCTATTGTACGGTGTTGCTGGGTTTGCATCAGAGATTGTTAATGGTTGAGGGGTTGGAGTTTGGCTTGAGTTTCAGTGTTATATTTTGGGGATGAAATTCCTTTAAGTGGGGGAGAGTTATTAGACCCCGACCCATTTTATTTTAAAATGATTTAAGTGTTAATGGAGTTGGAGTTAACACTTGACCTTGGTGATATTTCAGGTGGATATTTGGGCCTGTGCATGGCTCTGTGAAGCTTTTTTCGTCTGCGCTTGGGTTTCTCGACATTCAGCCGACTGAGGTGGGAAGTTCAGTCGACTTAGTGGACAGTGTGGTGGTTCAATCGACTGAGGTGGGTGACTCAGTCCACTAACCTGGGCTTGTGGAGGATTTTGGGATTTTAGTAGCCTTTTTCAGTCAACTGAAGGTGGTTTAGTCGACTGAATTCCTATGTCGGGCAGGGCCTATAAATATCAACCTTATGTTAGATATTTTCAGATCTTGTTTCTTTAAGACTAAGTTTCCTTCTTTTACACAAAATCTCCACCTTCTTTCTAGTTTTTGGTGGACCCGGGACTTATTTTTAGCGATCAAATAGTGGATTCTTAATATCTGTGCCGGGGGCTTCGCCTTCATCTGGATGAAATCCTGTTTCGACGAAGTTCATTTTTTACAAAGTTTGAGGCGTCAAGTTCTTAACTCCACGAGGTAGAATCCTAGACTATCTTGCCTTTAAAAGGTGCTACGTGTGATTATATGCTTTTTTATAGTTTAAAATTTGTATAAATGTTCGATTTTTGCATTTAAACCATGTTTGTTTGGGTAAAAAGCATGTTTTACATATTTTTGAGTTTATTACATGTTGGTGGATGTGCGGATGTTCGTGCTTTTCAAAAAGATGGTTTGAAAACAAAAGAATTTATGTAAAGTTATGAAAATCTAACTTTTGAATGTTTGGAGCTAATCCTTGGGATTGAGTCTTGATTTTTAAACGTTTTGGTAGAAACGGTGGAAACAATTTAAAAATGTTGTTCGGTCTCTATGGTTAATAGATGACGTGGCGGATAGCCGTATGATGTTTTGTACATGATTAATGTATGGTTTCAAATATTTTCATAGTCGAGCTACGTGTTGATTTTTATGATTCGATAGATGTGCCGTGACAGTGCATGTGTATTTGGGCTGCCATTGCTCCTCGGTGAAAGTCCAAAAATTTTGCACAAGTAGTTGCTTCGCCCCTTCGGGTTAATCTCCGCAAATGAAGTGGTTGCCCCAGTAGGAGGCGTACGTTGTCGTCACTCCGTATAGAACTTGTCATTACCTAGAGGGTCTTTGTATGGCTTGGGTCTAAGGTAATGGGCAAGAGTTTATAGTTATTACCTTTGTCCTGGGTGTGACAGAATCAGTACATAGGGATCATTGTCGGTTGAGTGGACTGAGTGAAAAGTAATGTTTGTTTACTATTTTTTCTTTAAATGTTGATGTTATTTGTATTGTATGAAATGCGTGATTTTAATGATAGAAAACCGTTTCTGAGGCTCGTTGAATCGGATAAAAACTTGTGATTTTTGAGTAATAAAACCATTTTTGGGGCTCGTGTGAGTCGGAATAGCCATATTGTCCTATTAGCATGCTTTGCTTTTGCTTCATGCTAGTCTGTTTCTTATTGGGTTTCGGCTCATTGTGTGAAATTTGAAAATATTTTTCAGGTGCATATGATCACGCGGGTTGATCTGGAGGAGCCGGTTATGGCGAAAGATCTTTTGGTCTTCTTTTTTTTTTCTTTTTGGATCATATAATGTTTTACATGTTTATGCTGTTGAAATCATGTGTTGTAAGCCTTGTGATAGATACATCTAATGCATGTATGTATTTTAAGAGTGAGACCTCGGGTTGGGTGTTGGTTTTCGCTTGTATAGTTTTCTCCTTCCTAAAAATGATCATGCCTCGAAGGAGGATTTTGGGTTACGTTCTGGTGGGCTTTTCTTTTAAACTAAACCCTCGATAGTGAGTTTTACAAAGGTTTTAGCCTTATTTTGCCATTATAATTTTTGACTCATTTGTGTTTGGCCGATTTTGGTGGATCGTAGTATCCCAAAATGATTGTGCGTGGGCGTTTCACGTGACTTGAAGTTTGGGACGTGAAAAAATTGGTGAATAATTCTTCAAGCCTTGAGATGTAATGAACTATGAGCTTATTGTCAAATTTATATCAAAGGGGAGTAAGTTGAGGATTAATTGACGAGAAACTAAAACAGGATCGTGTTTTGAACCTATTGTATTGAATCGATGGCTAAATCAATGAAACTCTAAACCTTTAGAAACTTAGGTTATGGTGTTTAGTCCTGATTCGTGAAATGGATGGGTAAAGTTAAAATATATCAATGAGATAATTATATTTGATTTATTAAAGTCTTGCTAGAGTTCCAAGATTGATCAGTTTAGAATGGGTGAATTGATTTGACACTTTAATTGAAAAAAATCAAAAAGTTTATGGCATATTTAATCTTACTTGTTAAAATTATATGGTTTGTAAGTCGTTGGTATGCAAATTTGAAACATGATATGAAATTTATATTATTAAAATGAGAAAGGTGAAACATGATTTGAGATCTACAGTATTAAAAAGAGAAAATATGTTAAACACTTGAATTGTACGCCTATGCTACCTGTGAATTGATGAGTTTTTATTAAGTTCGTTGAATTTCAAATTAAATTTATGGAGGTTGGACAAAGATATGAGCTGATTGAACAATTATAAGTTAGATATATAATCTACTAGAATAAAATTGGATGAAAGTGGAATATGAGGTTGGCAAATATTAACTTGATCTTTGTGATTTGATAAACAATGAGTTGTGATTGGAATTCTATTGAAAATGGGATTATGTAAAGATAATGGATACAAAATTCTTGTTGTAGAAATATGAATCATGATATGAGAATTGTGATGTTAAAATGGAAAAAAAATATAATGAAAGTGATTTGAGAAATTTATGCTTCTGAAATTGAATTTGGGAGAGGAACCTATAGATGGTTGGAGTCCCGGTGACTAGATGATAATGATATGGCTATTAAATTGAATTGGGGAGATGGACTCCTGGTTATTAATGATTATTGATATGATTAATTGAATATTGAACCGATGATTGATTGATGTGATTAAGTTGGGCTGGACTAACTCCACGGTGAAAGATTACAAACTTGCGCAAGCTGGGTACCGTTGCCCTCGGGTTAGCCCCGTAAAATGGATTTGGATGCCGTGTCCCTCGGGTGAGGTCCGTAAAATGAGCATTGTCGTGGTGAGTTATAGAACTATCTATTATCCAATGGCTTCGCTTAGCCTATTGGGGGAATAGGAGGGGTTTCTATAAGTTTTACCCAACGTCGGCTCAGTAATTTGATTAATAAAATAAAATAAAAAAGCGAATAAAGAACAGATGAACTAAAAGGAAAATTAATACTTATACGACGAATAAGGGGTGTATTAATAGTTGATAAGTAATTAAAGAGAAAATGAGAAATGAGAAATAAAGAAAGAAAAATGGAGAAAAAGAAAAAGTAACCAATAGAAAGATAGTTTACTAACTGAATAAGAAAAGAGTAATGGGTCTAGTCACAAGTTTTGAAAGTCAAGAAATTTAAAATGAATATATATCATCTCAAAGTGTACAACAAATGGAAATGTGTGAGTTATAAAACGAGAATGGGAAAGAATAATTGAAGATGATTGCATAATATTTTGTTCTTTCACACCACATAAATCATACATTGCACTGTCTTTAGTCTTTATCCGGAGTTTCGGCTCATGTTTGTTGGTTTAACATTTTTTACAGGTTCAGAGAACATAGAGAAGGCATAAGAAATATTATGACCGCTATGTGAGTTTTGAAAAGAGTATGATTGTGAAGAAAGGTTTTGACCATTTATTTTGGGAGTTGATTCTTGAACACTATTTGTTTTATACTAGTATAACAAAGCCTATCTATATGATTGAACTATAAACTAATATGGATGAATGACAAACTTTGAGCATTTGTTTGTACTAAGAAATGTCCATATTAAATGATCATGATGTAATTCAAGCCTAGAAAATGATATGTGGGTTTAAGGTTTAAGGAAATGATAAATGTTATAGAATACTATGAAATCTCGTTGGAAATGAATATATTTGTACAGAATTGGATAATGTAGGCAGTAACTTTATATTGTGATTGGATATTAAGATCCAGGCGATGCCTAAGAATGTTGTTTCCTGCTTGAGTTTAACAGGTTTTCGTAAATTTTGGAATAGTCCGAAAAATAGAGAAAACTCTGCCGAAATTTGTAAGTTATATACTTAGATTATTTTATAAAATCTAGGAGTTAATCTCTTTTACAATAAGTTAGAGGATTCAAGAGAATATCATAGGAGGAATGAGTTATCATGTGGTGGGAATCACGTGCCGCGGAGTCAAATGTGTGATGATGAGACTAGGGAAGTAAACTTGGTGGATACAATTGTTCAAGAGCATTTTAATGCCACATATTTTTCGGAACCTCTTGCGACTTGCTTGAATAGTTTCAATGATTTTGATAAAGAATCAAAAATTTCATATCTTTTTTCTTTATTGGAATCTTTGCAGGAAACAGAGACGAAGAAATGGAATCCCAACTTTGAAGAATGACCACCTAGTGTTACTAAGCCTTTGCCTTCAAGTGAACAAGTGCCCCAGCTTGACTTAAAGCCTTTTCCTAAAGATTTGAAGTAACATTTCCGGGATCTAATAACGCATATCTAGTGGTAATATCTTCTAAACTTGACTCTTTACTGGATGGTAAATTGCTGAGACAACACAGGGGTGTTATAGGGTGGACAATTGTAGACATTAAGGGAATTAGTCCCTTGATGTGCACTCACAGAATTTATCTAGAGGACAATGCTATCCTTCAAGGGAGATGCAACGTAAGTTAAATCCTACAATGAAAAATGTTGTGAGGGTTGAGATTCTTAAGCTATTGGATGTGAAAATTATATATTCCATTATCAATAGTAAGTGGATAAGTTCTACACGATTTATAGCCAAAATATTGGGAATTATTGCAGTAAAAAATGAGAACAATAAATTAATTCCAACACGGGTAGTGACAAGTTAGCGGATGTGCATTGACTATAGAAAATTAAATTTGGTGACTAGGAAAGATCATTTTTCTCTGCCTTTTTTTGGACCAAATCTTAGAAAATGTATTTAGACATGCATTCTATTGTTTCCTAAATGGGTACTCAGGATATTACCAAATAGAGATTTCTTCAGAGGATCAAGAAAAAATCACATTTACATGTCCCTTTGGCACTTTTGCTTTTTGAAGAATGCCATTTGGATTATGTAATACTCCAACCATCTTTCAACAATGCATGCTTAGTATTTTTGGTGATATGCTGGAGCGATATCTAAAGGTTTTGATGGATGACTTTTCTCTATTTGGTGGTTCTTTTGATGATTGTTTATCTAATTTACAGAAAGCTTTGGTCAGGTGTGAGGAGAAAAATCTTGTGTTAAATTAGGACAAATGTTAATTTGTGGTTAATTCTGGGATTGTTCTTGGGCACATTGTTTCTCCCAAGGAAATTGAGGTGGATAAGTCTAAAATTGAGTTGATTTCAAATCTTTCAATTTTTAAAACTATTAAGGACAATAGATCTTTCTTAGGGCATGCAGGATTTTACAAGAGGTTTATAAAAAAATTTAGTGCTATATCTAGACCATTGTATAACCTCTTGCTAAAAGATGCTCCCTTTGAATGGACTAATAAATGTCAAAAGGCATTTGAAATATTAAAAATTATGCTTACTTCTGCACCTATCATGAGGCCACCCGATTGGACTTTACCTTTTGAAATTATGTGTGACGCTAGTGATTATGCAATCGAGGTTGTTTTAAGGCAACATAAGGATAAAAAGTCTTATGTCATTTACTATGCTAGTAGAACCTTAAATAGTGCTCAAATGAACTATTCTACAACTGAGAAAGAATTGCTATCTGTAGTATTTACTCTTGACAAATTCTGTGCCTATTTGGTTGGATCGCCTATTGTTGTATTTACTGACCATGCAACTTTGAAATATCTTCTTTCCAAGAAGGATACTAAGCCATGCTTGATTCGGTGGATTCTTCTACTCTAGGAATTTAACATCACCATTAAGGATAAGAAGGGAGTAGAAAACATTGTGGTGAATCATTATTCGCGACTTGTGTTTTGTCGAAACAATGCCAATTAGGGACAATTTCCCTGATGAACGCTTATTTTCTATTTCTAAATTACCTTAATATGCTGATATTGTTAATTTCCTTGTTACAAAAAAAATCCCAAATCATTAGAGTGCACAAGATAAGAAAAAATTTCTAGTTGAGGTAAGAAATTTCTTTTGGGACAATCCACACCTGTTTAAATATTATCCAGATCATCTTATAAGGAGATGTGTCCCTAATGATGAAATACAAAGTGTGATATCCTTTTGCCATTCTAAAGCATGTGGTGGTCATTTGTTTTTCTTATGACGGAGAAACAACTTCAAGGCAGGGCCCTTTGGACCCATTTCTAAGGCGTAAAACTTTCAAATATTTGCAATCACCAACCAATCACAGATATCGGTTAATCCATGACGCTTCTAG
>JAOTRH010002834.1:0-24143 GCA_034768845.1 Heliamphora exappendiculata
TTTGACGCCTTTTTGGAATTTTTTCTTTAACATGCATATATGTGTTTCGATACCTGTTTTGGTTAATCTGAGCATGCAGGGTTGCTTCCCGGGGTTGTAGGGAGTTTCTGTGCAAATTTCAAAAAGTTTTTAAAAAAAATTTATTTTAGAGGCTTATAAATATCTGGCGTTAGATATTTTCAAAAGATATTTTCAAAACTTAACGACTACGTTTTCTCAAAATTCTCTCTGCCTTCTCTCTAACTTCTCGGGGGTCCGGGGCTCGATTTTCAATGATCCAACAGTGGATCCTTACTATTGGCTTCGTGGTCTACGCATTCATCCAGACGGAATTTAATTTTGATGAAGCTTAGATTTGCACATAGATTGAGGCGTCAGGTTTTTGACCCAACGAGGTAGATCTCAGATTCTATTGTTGTATAAGGGTGCTATATGTAATCTTATGCATTTCTACTGGTTAAAAATGCATGAAAATGTGATTTATGTTCTAGATATGGTTTTTGATTAAAACTATTTTTTGGCATTTTCGGTGGACGGAAGGGTGTTTTGAGAGTTTTTTTCGAGACTTTGAGGTTGTTTGGGGTTTGGTTATGCCCGTCGGTATCAAAATCGGTGTTTGGAGGCTTAGATTTTGGGTTTATACATGTTTTGGGAGTTGGAAAACTTATTTTTGGGCAAAAACTCAAAACTGGGACGTTTTGGAGCTTCAGTGCACGCTGAAGGGCGCTCAAGCGCCCAGCGGTCACCTAACGAGTGCTGCATTCTGGTGGACGGGCGCTCAAGCACTCTGCGAGCACTGGGTCCGCAGGGCCATTTTTGGGTCATTTTTTTTTATCATATCGCCCTCATCCAGACTCAAAATTGGGTCATTTTTGTGTTTAAATTGAAGCTCCGGAAGTCTTCTTTCCAATGACACCTCCCTCACCTTAAAATTATTTTTGTAGAAAAACTTATGACCAAAAGAGTGAAGGTGTGTCAAGATTTCTTAACCATTTTTTTCACCCATTTTTGGCCGAATGTGTTGGGAAAGGTTATTTTTCATCCTTAGTGGAACTTTTTATCAAATTTCATGTTCCTAGGGAGTTTGTTTGTTGGTATTGCATGTGACCTGGGTGTCGGGACATGATAGTGACGATTGGCCAGTTACGTTACATTCAGTTGTATGCTTTTCACCGATTGAAATGCTTATATGTCATGTTTTGTGTTCAAACCTTGTTTACTCAAATAAAAGAATGTTTTATGCTTTTCTTGGTTTATTACATGATATAACTTGTGGAGATTGGGTTTGCAAAGAGTTTTCTTGAAAACGGTGGAAAATGGTGGTTTTGTGAAAAATCTCAACATTTTATGTTTTGGAGGTTTAGAGCTAGCCTTCGGGGTTGAGTTTCAATTTTTAAACATTTTGTTAAAAATGGAAAAAACTATTTTAAAAATATTTTATTTGATCTCCATGCTGATTGATGGATTTATATATATATGTATAATGTATATTTGTGAAATGGTTCAGTTTTTGAGAAGATTATCTAGATGTACCGGGATAACGTGTATTGGCACGAGTTTCCCTCGGTGTATGTCCAGAAACGTGCACAATGTAGGTATCTTTGTCTTTCAGGGTAGTTTCCATAAAGAAGGGGTGGGTGATCTTTTCCATCGGGTTGTCGGGCCCGTAAAGTTAGCTCTTACGTTATGGTGCTCCGTATAGAATCTGTGTGTATCTAACCAGTCCCATGATGTATGGGGATTAGATACTGGACAGGGGTCTATCGTTGTTACCTCTGTCGTGTGACGAAGTCGGTACATAGGATCATACTCTTCTTTTTCGCGATGGTACATTATGTGTTGAAATAATATTTTGATTACTATTTTTCCTTAACTGTGGTTGGTATTTGTAATATTTGCATCACATGGTTTGAAGGATGAAAATAAGATTTTATGTTAATAAAACCATTTTGGGAGACTTGTGTAGTCTGATGGGAAAACTTGAGGGTTTTAGATGGAAAACCTATTTTGGTTTCGTGGTTGAGTTCGCTCCCACCATATGATTGCATATTCTTGCTTTACAGCTTATTATCTGTTTCTATTTGGCTTCGACTCACGGGTGGAAATTTTTTATAAAACCATTTTCAGGTGTTGATGTGGATGAGGAGTAGCGATGGTGATGCCCGCGGTGGCGAAAGACTTTATAGTTGTCTTTTTTGGTATGCCTATTTCTGAAGGCAGGTTTTGTACGCCATAATGCGATATACTATATGCATGTTGGAACTGTATGTCTTTTATTTATGAGAGATACACTTCATTTGGTATTTTATTGGTTTCAACAGGCGGATTTCAATGTATGAAAACTTATATTTTCATATAAAACTAGTGTTTGATGGATTTTCATGTGACCCTGGATTTTGGGGCGTGACAACGTTGTATCAGAGCTCTAGGTTCGAATACTTAAGAGCCTTGGGAAAAGGAATTTATCACATGGTAAGGTTGATTGTGTATGCTTGCTTGCATGTGTTTAAGCGTTGTTTTATAACATGCTGTTAGCTTTCTGAGCATGATAGTTGTGTATATGTGAGCATGTAAGTTTGGACTAACAAACTTGTGAGCCAAGTTAGAACCGCGTTTCATGGACGTGATTTCTAGCATGGAATCTAAGTAGGTTATCCAAAGTGACGCGTCATTCTTGTCGGTTCTCCTCAGTATCGGTGTTGTGCCCGCATGATCGTCGTGGCTATGTGTTAGCATGATTATGTGGTGTGTGGTAAAGATAACATGATAGGTTGACCTTAGGTTGTCGTGTTTCATGTTTTTTTTCTTTCATATAACCTGTACACCCTTAGAGGCGACGAGACCGTGGTTTGGGTCTTGGTTGTGCGACTCGGTTGTTGTTAGTTGCAGAGGTACGGCTATGGGTTGAGTGTCGATCGCTTGGTATGTTGAGGAACTCGTCAGTGAGTTAGGTTCAACCGTGTGAGGTTGGTCTTGGTTGGTAAACCATTGAGTGTTTGAGTAGAGTTTTGTTCAGGTGTGGTCGAAGCATGGTTGATGGCTTTGGCTTGGGTAGCTGGCTCCTCTTGAGAGTAAGTTACCGAAAGTTGTAGATGTGCTATAAATAGCCTTGTGAGTAGGGGCAATGGGGTGTTGGAAACCCTAGTTATCAGTTGTTATAGCAGAATCCGTGGAAAGTGGTAATCCCTTTTGGAGTCTTGGTATACGTGGTTCTGGCCATGTATGTGATGGATTAGGTACATCTTGAGCCATTCTATGCCATGAGTCGTGTACTCAGGAGGGGGTATAGACGGGAACATAGTGGATGGGAATGTGATAATCCTTGGCTGGACATATGTTGAGGTAACAGAACGTGTGGTTATGGAGATATTCCCTAGTAAGCAGGATATCAAGGGTGGTAAGCAGGATGTTGTTGGTAGTCTGAGTTGTCTGACGACCTTAGACATTGTATAACTTTTGAGGTTTGAAAATTGAGTTCCGAGTGAGTGAACTCAACGATATGAGAATGAGTGTGAATTACTGTTATGCTGAGAAGAGCACAGGTTATGGTAGTATGGAAATGTGTATGGGTTCCTGCGACGAGTATCTGTTCTATGAGATCCCTACGAGAATGTAGGTCTGTGATTTGGTTGATATCCTAGCGATTAGGAGGTCGTGTTTGGGAACCATGCTGAGTGCATGTGGTTAGTTTAGTGTTGCAATGATGTATCCCGAGTATGATATGTCTGGAGATTGTTCGTGTTCCACCTTAGGTTCAGAGATAGGTATGTTGTTTGCCCACGAGAACGAAGTGTGGAGTGATAAGGTTCAGTAGTGTACCGTGTGGTTTGGCTGGCCCAGGGTGATAGGTGAGAAATCGTAGAGTACGATACCTGTGACCGATGTGTGCTTTGAAAGAAAAAATGCAGAAGATGTCTGCATGGTTGTGGGAGTTATCAATAACTCTCGGGATTGGGTTTCCTTTGCTCAAAGAGGCCGTGACGTGGCAGTGGTCTGCCTAGCAGGAGCTGGGTGAGTAAGCGCAACCTTGTGAAGCGAGGTCTGGTCGCAATGGTAAGTGTTGTACCAGGTATGCGGATCGATGGTATTCACATGTGTGAATGAGGTCTGAGCATTGAAAGTTTGGTGTAGCGGATGGTATGAGTACCGTGATCGTGGTTGACAGCAGCTGTGTGACTGTAATCGACGTGGCCTCAAGGTAGGACTTACAGAATTCTTAGAGGCTAAGTGTTGATGAGTATTGGCAGTATGCCGAGGTCGGATCGTGATTTCTTTTTGGCCTTTTTCTTTCCTTTAGATGGAAGGAGAGAGAGAGTTTTCTTGTAGACGACTATCTGGTGCGAGTTATTTCATCTCGGTTGGATAGAGATGCCGGATTCTGATTTGTTCAGGTTTTGGGTGTGTGCTGAGACTGTGGAACCTCAATGAAATTGTGCTCGTGTTATGACTCGTGTTGTGACTCGGGAACTTGTGTCGCTGTGATTGGGTGATTAGAAGGTGGATCCTTCATGGCTTCGACATGTGGTACGAGCCGCTCTACATCTGAACGCCCGTTGTGTGTGTGTATGGTTGTGCTTCTAGCTTATGGCAGAGCAGGGATTTTGTTAGAGCAGTGCGGCTGTGATATGCGTATGGTGGGCTTCTGGTAGACTTCTGTGAGTCTGGCCTTTTGTTATATTTGAGGACTTGGAACTGCTTAGAGTTCTTGGAGTCGAGGAGTGGTTGCTAACTGTGGTAAGTGTTATGCTTCGGCATAACCGTTGTTACATGGGTAGTGGTCCAAAGAGTATAATATTGGAGAAGTCTTGGTTAGCGTTGCCCATTCAATTCGACATGATTGTTTATTTAGTTGAGCCGTGGTGAGTTCTACATGAGAAACTTGCTGTATGTAATAGGCAAGTTTTGGTTGGAGTTTGGGGTTTGAATATTTTTCTATTATGGACTCAAGGGATGATGTATGTCTTCTGTGTTGGGGTTGATGTTGAATGACCATCATCGTGTTTACTTTGTCGGACGACGGTACTCCTATTTGATTTACGGTTGATCTACAATCTGATATCAGTGATGTGAAAGCGAGATGCTGAGATGTGTAGTGTTGTGCGGCTACACGACATACATGGTCGGGTTTGCATAGGTTGTTGGATAGCTATGAAATGTTTTCTCTGTGTGACGTGTTTGGTTAAGCGACTCGTTGGGGTTTGGTGACCTTGTGGCTTTGATGCTGGATCGATTTTTGGTTGTGTGAAATCTTGTCTGGGATAATGGTGTGTCACCTGATGTTTCTCTTGAGTGAGAATAGTAGTTCGTGATGGAAGATCGAATAGAGGACCAAGGTTTGAAGGTTTGATGAGGTTTGTTCTCTGGTATTCCAAGTGAGTTAAGTGAGCTTCTTTGTGGTGAGTTTCTCTCTGGAGCCGAATGTTGTGTTATTAGAACTCAAGTAGAGTTTGTGCCTAAAGCATGCGATCTCATGTGGCCGATGTCAGGGCTCAACGTCGTGTGTTTGGACTTGTAGAGATGGTCCTCAGTGTGCTTGGTGAGATGTGATTAAGCTAGTTTGTGGCAGTGGGAATGACGTGGTAGTCTCTATGTTCTGGAATAGAGCGTGTTTAGGACTAGGTTCTTTGACGGATTGGTCTTGTGTGATGTGTTTATCGCCGGAGCGATTTCAGTTCGACGAGAGTCAGGTTTTGAGGACTGGCCGTGTGAGCAGGATTTTGATCCAGTGTTTCAGGGATGTTTCCTAGATGACAGTGATGTTAGTGGCACTTGCACGTGTGGCCAGTTTGTGTAGAGATTGAATCTTCAAATCGTGTTGTGTTTTCCTCATGTGACGACAGGTTCGGGGATTTCAATTGCCGAGGCATGCTTGTTGTTGTACGGTATTGCTGGGTTTGTATCATAGCTTATTGATGGTTGCGGAATAGTGTTGAATTTCAGGGGCAAAATTCCTCAAGGAGGGGAGAGATGTGAGACCTTAAACCCTTTCCCTTTTTATATAAATGCATATTCGGTGTTTTGACGCCTTTTTAGCATTTTTTCTTTAATATGCATATATGTGTTTCGATACCTGTTTTGGTTAATCTGAGCATGCGGGGTTGCTTCCCGGAGTTGTAGGGAGTTTCTGAGCAAATTTTGAAAATTCAAAAAAAAAAAGATATTTTGGAGGCCTATAAATATCTGGCGTGAGATATTTTCAAAAGATATTTTCAAAACTTAACGACTAAGTTTTCTCAAAAATCTCTCTGTCTTCTCACTAACTTCTTAGGGGCCCGGGGCTCTATTTTCAACGATCCAACAGTGGATCCTTGCTATTGGCTTCGTGGTCTACGCATCCATCCGGACGAAATTTGATTTCGGCGAAGGTCGAATTTGCACGTAGATCAAGGCATCGGGTTTTTGACCCAACGAGGTAGGATCTCAGATTCTACTATTGTATAAGGGTGTTATATGTAATCTTATGCAATAATACCCGATTAAAAACGCATGAAAAGGTGATTTATGTTCTAGATCTGGTATTTGCTTAAAACTATTTTTTGACATTTTCGGTGGATGGAAGGGTGTTTTGAGAGTTTCGTTCGAGGCTTTGAGGTTGTTTGGGGTTTGGTTATGCTCGTCGGTATCAAAATCGATGTTTGAAGGCTCTGATTTTGGGTTTATACATGTTTTGGGAGTTGGAAAACTTGTTTTTGGGCAAAACTTCGAAACTGGGACATTCTAGAGCTTCAGTGCACGCTGAAGGGCGCTCAAGCGCCCAGCTGGCACCTAGCGAGCGCTGCATTCTGGTGGACGGGCGCTCAAGCACTCTGCAAGCGCCTAGTGAGCGCCAGGTCCACAGGGCTATTTTTGGGTCATTTGTTGTTGATCATATCGCCCGCATCCGGACTCGAAATTGGGTGATTTTTGTGTTCAAATTGAAGCTTTGGAAGTCTTCTTTTCAATGACACCTCTCTCATCTTAAAATTCCTTTTGTAGAAAATGTTATGACCAAAAGAGTGAAGGTTTGTCAAGATTTCTTAACCATTTTTTTCACCCATTTTTGGCCGAATGTGTTGGGAAAGGTTATTTTTCATCCTTAGTGGAACTTTTTATCATATTTCATGTTCCTAGGGAGTTTGTTTGTGGGTATTGCATGTGACCCGGGTGTCGGGACATGATAGTGATGGTTGGCCAATTACGCTACATTCAGTTGTATGCTTTTCACCGATTGAAATGCTTATATGTCATGTTTTGTGTTCAAACATTGTTTACTCGGATAAAAGCATGTTTTACGCTTTTCTTGATTTATTACATGATATAACTTGTGGAGATTGGATTTTCAAAGGGTTTTCTTGAAAACGGTAAAAAATGGTGGTTTTGTGAAAAATCTCAACATTTTATATTTTGGAAGTTTATAGCTCGCCTTCGGGGTTGAGTTTCAGTTTTTAAATGTTTTGTTGAAAACGGAGAAAAAAATTTTGAAAATATTTTATTTGATCTCCATGCTGATTGATGGATTTATATATACATGTATAATGTATATTTGTGAAATGGTTCAATTTTTTATAAGATTATCTAGATGTACCAGGATGACGTGTATTGGCACGAGTTTCCCTCGGTGTAAGTCCGAAAATGTGCGCAGTGTAGGTACCTTTGTACTTCGGGGTAGTTCCCGTAAAGAAGGAGTGGGTGCTCTTTTCCATCGGGTTGTCGGGCCCGTAAAGTTAGCTCTTACGTTATGGTGCTCCGTATAAAACCTGTGTGTATCTAATAGGTCCCATGATGTATGGGGATTAGGTACTGGGCAGGGATCTATCGTTGTTAACTATGTCATGTGGTGGAGTTGGTACATAGGATCATACTCTTCTTTTTCGCGATCGTACATTCCTCGAGGAAATAATATTTTGATTACTGTTTTTTCTTAACTGTGGTTAGTTATTTGCAATATTTGTATCACATGGTTTGAAGAATGCAAACAGGGTTTTATGTTAATAAAACCGTTTTGGGAGGCTTGTGTAGTCTGATGGGAAAACTTGAGAATTTTGGATGAAAAACTTGTTTTGGTTTCGTGGTTGAGTTCACTCCCACCATATGATTGCATATTCTTGCTTTACAGCTTATTATCTGTTTCTATTGGGCTTCGACTCACGGGTGGGAATTTTCTATAAAACAAAAATTCTCTGTGCCTTCTCACGAACTTCTTAGGGGCCCGGGGCTCTGTTTTCAACGATCCAACAGTGGATCCTTGCTATTGGCTTCGTGGTCTACGTATTCATCCGGACAAAATTTGATTTCGACGAAGGTCAAATTTTCACATAGATCAAGGCGTCGGGTTTTTGACCCAACGAGGTAGGATCTCAGATTCTACTATTGTATAAGGGTGTTATATGTAATCTTATGCATTAATAACGATTAAAAATGCATGAAAAGGTGATTTATGTTCTAGATCTGGTATTTGCTTAAAACTTTTTTTTTGACATTTTCGGTGGATGGAAGGGTGTTTTGAGAGTTTCTTTCGAGGCTTTGAGGTTGTTTGGGGTTTGGTTATGCTCGTCGGTATCAAAATCGGTGTTTGAAGGCTCTGATTTTGGGTTTATACATGTTTTGAGAGTTGGAAAACTTGTTTTTGGGCAAAACCTCGAAACTGGGACATTCTGGAGCTTCAGTGCATGCTGAAGGGCGCTCAAGCGCCCAGCGGGCACCTAGCGAGCGCTGCATTCTGGTGGACGAGCGCTCAAGCACTCTGCAAGCGCCTAGCGAGCGCCAGGTCCACAGGGCTATTTTGGGTCATTTGTTTTTTAATCATATCGCCCTCATCCGAACTCGAAATTTGGTGATTTTTGTGTTCAAATTGAAGGTCTGGAAGTCTTCTTTTCAATGACACCTCTCTCATCTTAAAATTCTTTTTGTAAAAAATGTTATGACCAAAAGAGTGAAGGTGTGTCAAGATTTCTTAACCATTTTTTTCACCCATTTTTGGCTGAATGTGTTGGGAAAGGTTATTTTTCATCCTTAGTGGAACTTTTTATCATATTTCATGTTCCTAGGGAGTTTGTTTGTGGGTATTGCATGTGACCAGGGTGTCGGGACATGATAGTGATGGTTGGCCAGTTACGTTACATTCAATTGTATGCTTTTCACCGATTGAAATGCTTACATGTCATGTTTTGTATTCAAACCTTGTTTACTAGGATAAAAGCATGTTTTACGCTTTTCTTGGTTTATTACATGATATAACTTGTGGAGATTGGGTTTTCAAAGGGTTTTCTTGAAAACGGTGGAAAATGGTAGTTTTGTGAAAAATCTCAACATTTTATATTTTGGAGGTTTAGAGCTCGCCTTCGGGGTTGAGTTTCAGTTTTTGAATGTTTTGTTAAAAACGGAGAAAAAAATTTTGAAAATATTTTATTTGATCTCCATGCTGATTGATGGATTTATATATACATGTATAATGTATATTTGTGAAATGGTTCAATTTTTTATAAGATTATCTAGATGTACCAGGATGACGTGTATTGGCACGAGTTTCCCTCGGTGTAAGTCCGGAAATGTGCACAGTGTAGGTACCTTTGTCCTTCGGGGTAGTTCCCGTAAAGAAGGGGTGGGCACTCTTTTCCATCGGGTTGTCGGGCCCGTAAAGTTAGATCTTACGTTATGGTGCTCCGTATAAAACCTGTGTGTATCTAACAGGTCCCATGATGTATGGGGATTAGATACTGGACAGGGGTCTATCGTTGTTAACTATGTCATGTGACGGAGTTGGTACATAGGATCATACTCTTCTTTTTCGCGATGGTACATTCCTCGAGGAAATAATATTTTGATTACTGTTTTTCTTTAACTGTGGTTGGTTATTTACAATATTTGTATCACATGGTTTGAAGAATAAAAACAGGGTTTTATGTTAATAAAACCATTTTGGGAGGCTTGTGTAGTCTGATGGAAAAACTTGAGAATTTTGGATGGAAAACCTATTTTGGTTTCGTGGTTGAGTTCGCTCCCACCATATGATTGCATATTCCTTCTTTACAGCTTATTATCTGTTTCTATTGGGCTTGGACTCACGGGTGAGAATTTTCTGTAAAACCATTTTCAGGTGTTGATGTGGATGTGGAGTAGCTATGGTGGTACCAGCGGTGGCGGAAGACTTTATAGTTTTCCTTTTTGGTATACCTGTTCCTAAAGGCAGGTTTTATACGCCTTAAGGTGATATACTGTATGCATGTTGGAACTATATGTCTTTTATTTATGAGAGATACACTTCGTTAGGTATTCTATTGGTTTCAATAGACGAATTTCAATATATAAAAACCTATCTTTTCATATAAAACTGGTGTTTGATGGATTTTCATGTGACCTCGGGTTTTGGGGCGTGACATCTCTTGACCTGGAACCTTGAGGTAAGTTGAAAACTTGAGTTCTTTATTTTCTTTGTCGATTGAAAGTCTATTTGATTGTTGATCCTTGACTACTTTAAAATGTTCGTACTTGAATTTGAATTGACTTGAATATTGACTTGTATCGGACGTTGGAGTTTGGAATTTGAATTGAATTGAAGTTGAGACTTGTTTTGAAACATTGGACTTAACTAGGTTAGACCTTGACTTGGATTGGATGGACCTTTACTCTTTAGACAGGACTTTTGAACTTGGATGAAAATGAACTTTGGATTTAACAAACTTGGGATTTTTGTTAAAATGAAACTTAGATTCGTAAAAAAATAAGGATTTTGAAATTGAATTAATGGTGGATTTAGATCTCGAGTTTGGGCTGCAAGTGGGATCATGTCTTGGAAGCGGGGCATATTAGAATTTAAATTTGAAATGGAAATCGTGTTTAGATTGAACACGAATTGAGCGAATTTTGATTTTAAAAGAACTATGAGATTTGAATAAAATGAGTTTTAGATATGAATCCATTTTGAAAACTAATATTGAGATAGAATTAAAACCATGTTGAGCTTCAAATTTGCGTTTAAAATGAGTCTTGGATGAATCTCGATGTTTTAAAACGGAGGTTTTGAATTTTGACGAATTTTTGGATGGACCTGCGATCAAACTTTGAGATTTTGTTTAAAACAAGCTTAGATACGTAGAGAACAAATTCCAGGACAAATTTAAATTTTTGGATTAAGTTGGGTTTGATTTTGAATTCAGGGATGAATTTTGGTAGATGTCGAGCTAAACTTAATTTTGAAAATCTTAAAATTTTGTTAAAACGTGGGTTTGGGATGGAGTTAGGGGCTAGTTTGGATTGGGAAACGGAATTAATGGGTTAGGACGTTAATTTCCTGTTGAATTAAAGTTTTGCATAGGTTGACTCATGAAAACGGGGCCAAATGGGGTTGAGGCTAGGTTGGGACAAGTTTGAATTTGATTTTTGTTGAGACAAATTTTTGACGACATTTTAGTTGAGTCCTCCATTTTGTGCTTTTCGAGGTTTAATTTGGGATGGATTCGAGATAGATTAGGGGAAATGTTGAAAGGAAGTTGAATTTTGAACTTGAATTTTGATCGGGGTTGAATTCAAACTTTGCAAAACTATTAAATCAAAAATTTGAGTGAAGTCGAGTTCGCGTTAAGTTTGGAATTAGGTCCTAGCGGATTGGTTTTGATTGGATTGAGTCGTTGTCGGTTTTGAAAAGGGGTAGATTTTTGAACTAATGAGAAAGATTTTGACCCTTAAAGCGTAGGTTGATTTTGAGTCTTGTTTCAATGTTGTTTTGATTATCGTTTTCAACCATCTTGTCACGTATTTTGATTTTAATCTCGTCATTGTTTCTATTTGTTTCGCTTTAGTTATTTTGTTAATTCCATTATTGTTTTTTGTTTACTGATTTGTTTGTTTTGTTCCGTTTTAAGGGCGACTTCGCATTCCAGGTTTTGGAGGATCCTCAAATGTCCTGGAGTGGTACATGGCGCTCCCTCCCCGCAGTCAAGAGATGTTGATCGGGCCGGCTTTGGTAGCTTTGTCACCCACTGGAGGGGACCAGCAATGACCGGGTCACGCTTACGGCTTTGATTGAGAGGTGGTAGGACACCACCACTACCTTTCATCTTCCCACGTTCGAGGTAACTCTTACTCCTCTTGATTTCTCTCTCATCGTCGGGATTCGGGTGGGCGGCGACCCGATCCTGTTTGATCCAGATATCTGCCCCAGCCCCGAGGCTCTTCTACATCTTCTTGGCCATGTGCCTCCTTCCATCGACAAGGGAAGTATATGATACACGTGGCTAAATACGACCTTTTGCCATTTTGTCTGCTCTGAGGTCCACCACTTCGAGTGGATGGCACGTGCATTCCTTCTCTATATGTTTGGGACATCCTTATTCTCGAATTTAGAGAATAGGGTGCACCTCCACTATCTCAGTGCCATGGTGGTGGTGGACCAGATCGGCTCCTATAACTTAGGAGGAGCTGCACTGGCTACTTTGTATGGCTACATGAGCGCGACCACGAAGATCTCCGATCTGAGCGTCGGTGGGTACTAGCGCATTTGGGTGGTATGTTTGCTTTCTTTTCTTTGTGTGCTTTCCTTTTCCATTCCCATATCTGCAAATCTATTTCAACTACATTGACACTTTTCTCGATTTTTTGCAACTCTAGGCTTATCCGTTCCTAGGCATGCGCCAACCAGTGTACTCCTGTGACAACTCCCTCGTGATTCCCCAAGCACTCTGATGGGCTAGACGCCATCGAGGTATGAAGCATGGTGGGTGTAGACACCCTAATTTGACCCTGCATAATCTTAGGCGAATTCGATGATGAAAACAGGTGGATTAGTGCCTCCGTACGATCCTCGGGAAGTGAACCAAGCTCGGTATTTGAACTCAAAACCTTCAAATCAATGAAATTTTAATGAACCACCAAAACTTACTGCCCAAGTAAGGCGACCACCAACTCTCATCATGGCGACCGCCATAGAACTTTGTAGAAACCCTAACCCAAACTGGTGACCGCCACCTTTCATTGTGGCGACCGCCAACTTCAAATGGCCCGACGTGTCCCAAAACGTGGCAACATCTCATTGGTTGAAGAATTCTATAAATACCGTATCCCAGCATACGTTTTCAGTACGAATTTTGAGTGAGAGAGACTCTGCCGATATATCAAGCAATCCCAAGCTCCGACGCCGAAACCCTGCCGAACCTCTGACTAACGTTGAAGTCTTGCTTGGATCACCACCCGAGGATTGGCCCATCGAAGCACATTCCCGACTTAAGAATTCCACAATTCAGGTACCTTGTTTGAATTCCCGATCCTTCTAACCCTATTCTCTCTCTTTTGGGGTGATCAGGTTACATTTAATTTCAATTCAAGTACTCCTTCTTATTTACATAGTTAATCTTGCCTTTATTTAATTGCTTTCATTTAGTTTTATCCTCTAATCCGTTGCTTAATTCACACATTCACACTAAGCACATTGTTGTTTTCTTTAATATATGGATCAAATTAGTGCTAATATAATTAAACGATACGACAAAACAATGTCGATATTGTTGTAATTCAAAACACTTACATTAAAATGGTTATAATCATCAATATTATACCCATTTAATTCTAGCATTTCATTTTTTCTCTTTGTTTTTTCTTTAATACTAATACTCTATTTTATTTTCTTCTCTTTCTAACTCTTTCTTTCTATCTTTTCCCTTTCTTTTAATGTTAATGTAGTTTCTTTTGCTAACATTTTATTTTCTTTTTCTTCTCTTTTATTACTAGCTTTAAATTCCCTTATAATGTCCTTTTTTTTTCTTTTAATATTCTCTTTACTAACTTTAGTATTTCTTTTCTTTAATGTTACTACCTATTTTTCCTTTAAAACTCCATTTTCTTTCTTTTAAAGCTTTGTTTTCTTTTCATAATATTTTATCTCATCTTAGCTTTCTTTCTCTTTATTAAACCCAAAAATCCTAAAAGGTCATTTAAGCTAATTTTCACATTTAAATGTAATTTTCTTAAAATGAGAATAGCTAGGTGAATAGTTAAGTTTTCTTTTAGTAAATGAACATTTTCTAACCTTTTCATTATAGCATGTTTTTCTTTCATAAACTTTTTTTTTTCTTTTTCTTTAGACCCTTAATTTCTCTTTTTCAGATAGCCCTTATTTTCTTTTGTTAGTAAGTTTTCTTTTAATATAGAATTCTTATGCATTTTACATTTAGTATTAAATGCCAATCTAATGTATATTTATGCATGTTTTGGTTATTTTTTTAAATGCATGTTTAGAATAGTTTAACTTATTTTTGTAGCAAATTCATGTTTAGGTAATTTTAGTATCTTTTAGTATATTTTGTTCTTTTAGAAAAATCATGATAGTTAGCTTATTTTTGTGAAATCGCATGTGAATATGTTCCATGTATCCTTTTAGTTAGAAATTGCATGCCTTATAACCTATGATTTTACCTCTTTTTAGATTTGAAGTGTTATGTACATATGTTATGTATTTTTTATATTTAATTTTGGATGTTCCCTCTTCGCCTTCACATCCTTTATTTGTATGCATTTGAGAAATTCTATTAAAGAACCAATGATGATTAGTAGAGGCCAACCTTACGGTTGGACGAACAGGGTACGTAACACCTTTCCCGATTCGTACCTTAGCTCCCGAACCCTTTTTCTCTGGTTAACGTTTTCAAGATTACTAAGCCATTTTTTTTTCTTAGTTTTTCTCTAAAACTAAGTGGCGACTCTATTTTTAATAAAAAGGGATTTTCAAAATTTGATTTTCAAGGTGTTAAAGTATTTTCTAAAATATCTTTTGAATTATCTTATTTTTGATCCCTAAATCCCAACGACACAGTATTTTCTGGTGATTCTGCTGGGGACTGGTTTATAAAATCAAATAAGAGGACTAGCCTTGAAAATATCATTGGTTCTTAATAAAATTTCTCATTTGCATTGTCGCATGCATATGCATTGTTCTTCAAACCCTCCTGCCTGGTCGACCTGATACCCCGAACGTTAATCCGTTTCGGGAATTGTTGGGAAGATGGGCAACCCTTACTGACTATACGCTACCATAGGTGCAGTAAAAGGGTTCGGGCGTACTGTTTGACCATGTCCTGCACCACTTCAGGCATGAGAGGTATATACCAGACTCTATTCAGAAGGTACCCTTTTCAATTGACCAAAATCGGCCTTTTGCATATAGTGAACTTAGAACCCCCCAATTAGGTGCTGCTAACCCTAGTAGGATTATGTGTTTTTCTTT
The DNA here is from genome assembly GCA_034768845.1 of Heliamphora exappendiculata. Lineage (NCBI taxonomy): Eukaryota > Viridiplantae > Streptophyta > Magnoliopsida > Ericales > Sarraceniaceae > Heliamphora > Heliamphora exappendiculata. The sequence continues at coordinate 15,194 of JAOTRH010002834.1, forward strand.
ATTGTATATTTTGATTGTATATTGTTAGAATTGTTTGTTCGGATTAGACTAGTTCCTTCCCCGGTTTCGGCCCGAGTTTCTTGTTGTCCTTTGATTAGATTAGTTTTGCCTTCGAGTTCTTACCTGGGTTTTCGTTCTTCATCATGTTCGTTTTTTCACACCATAGTTTTCTTACCGTCATCATGCCTGTGTTTTCTCTTAACTTCTAGGGTGATTTCTCTCTCCTCCGGGTTCTTTTCGGGTCGTTAGTTCCCTCCCCCTCGATATAAACTCATTTCTTTCAAACCCTTGTCATACCCATGAGAGTTAGCTCTTTATCGTCATGCTGTCCATTTTTTCTTAGAATTTTTAGGTCGAACCAGCTCTGTCAGCATAGCTTTATTTTCTTGCCGGAGTGTTGTCCATTTTAGGTAAACCTTCCCCCTAGAATTTAGTTGATCCCCTTTTTCAGCCATCATAGTGATTTTTGAGTCATCCTGTTGTTATGTTGCCAATATGAGCCCGACAGGGGAATTGTTATAGCTTCCATGGTTATCGGTTCATGATCTATTGTTTTGGAAATTCAAGATATCTGTTATCTGCTATCAGAATATCTGCCTGGGAAGTATCTGATACTGGTCATTTTGCTTTTGGAATTCAGGTTTCTCTGTGGGATTATCATTGAGTCTAGAAAAATATAGTCAACACGTGTCTGGAAAAGATCAGTGATAGGAAGACTTTGTAGGATATCTGAACAGCCGACTGAGTCAGTTGAAATGGCAAAAAATGAGATGAATCTAGCAGCCCTAATGAGGGCGATTACTGATATATAGAGAGCTGTAGAGCAACAGACCCAGGCTCAAGTGCAATGTCAAGCACAGATTCGGGCAATTTAGGCTCGTATTCCTATTGCGAATGGACAATCGGATGACACGAATGAAAATGGAGAGTACTTTTGGGATGACAACTAGGTCCCTAATGGACCGCAAGTTGTTCCACCACCACTACGGAACCCTCGTCAAGTGATAGTCGAGGAGGAAAACACTGCGCAGTCTAGAGAGTCTGCATTGATTGAGAAGATCGACCGGATGGAGAAGGTCCTCAGGAAAGCCAAGGGAGTCGAGAAATACATGTTAGATGTAGATGGACTATGTTTGTTCCCAGATGCTAAATTGCCAAAAAAGTTTAAAATGCCGGACATAAAAAAATTTAACAGAACTGGAGATCCCCGAATTCATCTCCGAATGTATGTTGGTACCCTGTCGCCAATGGGAATTGATGACCAGTTGAAGGCTTAGCTCTTTCACCGATCTCATTCTAGAGTAGCCCAAAAATGGTTCTTTTCCCTTGATGTAGCTAAAACCAGAACTTGGGAAGACATCACAATGGTTTTTATCAACCAATATAATTACAATGTCCAACTGGATGTAACTACCTGAGAGCTCGAAACGACCCGACAGGAGAATAGGGAATCTTTTGTCGACTTCCTGACCCGATGGAGGGGTAAGGCCGCCAAAATGACAAACAGGCCCACTGAGAAAGAACATGTGAGGATTGTGGTTAAGAATTTGCAGTCTCCGTTAAAGCGCTACCTCATCACGCAATAACTTTTCACCTTTAAATAGTTTTTCGATGTTGGGGTGCAAATTGAGGATGCTATCCAATCTGGTGATATCGAGAAAATAGAATTCAGTCAAAAACCACCAAGAAGGACTTTCCCCACAAATAACCAGAACCAATCCACTACCACCAACCTCGTGTCCCGTTCAGGCAAGGTGAACCTTTTAAACCCTTCTTCTTCCACCCATCAAACAAGAAATCATCAGTACTTAAGCGATGGTCAGCAAATGCAACAACGGCCGCAAAGAACTTTTACCCCTCTCAACATCCCATTATCCACTGCCTTAAGCCGTCTTGTAGAAAAAGGACTCATCAAGGTACTAGATCCCATTCCAGTGCCTGACCCGCATCCCCCGAGATACAATGCCTCTCAATACTGCGCCTTCCATTAGGGTCACGGGCATTTAACTGATAAATGTATGAGGCTCCAACATGAGATCCAGAATCTCATTAACAACAAAGTGATCCCTCCCCCATCAGCCACCCCAAAGCCAAATGTCACAACCAACCCACTGCCAAATCATGCCAGGCAAGCTGGGGTAAATTACATGTCTTTGAGGGAATCGGAGGACCCGGGTCAACACATCTGTTCAGCACACCTACCTCGCCCTCATGTTTTAATAACCGAGGATCAGACAGCATGCTCGTTCATGATGATTAGAGGCAGTCGAGACAGGATGGAAGAATGGAATGATAATGTCTAGGAATGGTATCGACCGCTAATCCAAGTCTATCGATAGGAGGAAGAGCACAATGAAGAGAATGACTGGCCATTGGACTACCCAACTTGGCCTTATGGGTTTGGCCATGTACTTGTTGGAATCACCCTTCCCTAACTTTTTAAGGAAGAAGTATTCGTTGACGACATGCAATCCTATTGGTTGGTAAGGATTGTGTTGAAATCTATTGGGGTCGAGTGGACTAATTTCTAGGCTACCCAGGAACAGCAAGTGAATTTTATTGAAGAAGACATCTGGGAAAGGGCATCCGTTAGTAACCTAAACGATTTGTTGGCGTTTGAAAGCCCTCTGCACATAGACGAAGTGAGGCAAACTAATAATGTGATGCCAGGCTCATGGGATCCCGAAGACGGCATAGAACACCTAACTAGAATTGGACGACACTTTAAGCCAGCTCAGCTAGAGAAGGGACAGCCAAGTGAAAAAGGAAAAGAGACAGAGCAAGGGGAGGAGGATGATGCTATTTTAAGACAGTTGAAACAGACGCAGGCTAACATCAGTATCAGGGGCTTGTTGATGGCATCACATAAGCATAGACAAGCTATTTTGAAGGTGTTGAACAAGGCCAGTGTCTCAATAGATGCAACCCCTGAGCAGCTTATTGGACTTATTCTGCTAGCCACCAAACCAAAAGTCATCACCGTCAAGTGCCAAGAAAAATGGGTCCTAGTAACCCTCATTGATAATGGGTCTGCCTTGAACGTTTGCCCATTGAGAATGGCCGTCTGCTTAGGGATGAGGCCAGACCAGTTCACTCCCGGCAATCAAGGGGTGCGAGCCTATGACAACACAAGAAGGGATGTACTAGGACTATGTCGTTTACCATTTTAGTGGGACCACTGGAGACGTCAATTGAGTTCCACGTGCTAGATGTGCCGGCCTCCTTTAATCTGCTGGTGGCCAGGCCGTGGCTGCATGACTCAAATGTCCAGGCAGTACCATCTACCCTTCACCAAAAATTAAAATTAATAAAGAACGGGGTAGTTTTGACCATTCATGGAGAGGACAGTATTCACCTTCCGAAAGGAGGAGAGGGCACAACTCTATTAGAAGTTTAACATAGTGAAGATGATGTGTTGCTCAGTGGTTTTCAGTTCGATGAAGCACAGGCTGTTCAGACATTAATGAATGAAGAAGAAAGGTATGTCAACCTACGAGCTTTAATGATGATGAGGAAAATATCATTTTTCCCTGGCATGGGATTAGGACGTAAGCAGCAGGGAATCCTGGAACCCATTCAAGTATTGCCGACTTCACACCGTTTTGGTCTTGGATATAAACCAATAGGAGAGGATCTGGAAGGGCTTAGGAAGGGACGAAAGGCCAATTATTCTGGGACACTCAATAGATACTTCGTCAAGGAAGGGGAAGATTTTCTGTATTGTGGCTTCCCAAAGCCGAGGATCGACGAAGAAACCAATCAAAAGCTGCCAGGGTTGGAGATATTTTTCTGCCATCGGTTGTTTGACACGAAAGAGGAAGAAACAATGGAAGGAGAGAAGGAACAAAAGAAGGTTCAAGAAGAAGAATGGACTGACAAACTCGACGGTACCGACCTGGGAGTGTTGTTCAATGAGAATATGGCTCAGTTGCGTATAACCAAATTAGACTGCTTCCTGATGGGTTTCAGCACGCCAGCCGACTGCACCAAGCTTATCGTCAATGCTGCTGCAAAAGAAATGAAGAATTGGACCATCAAGTTTTGTAATGAGCAGGTCGCCTATCCTGAGTCCGAATTTGAGTCAGAGTCTGTAGTTGAGGGCACATCTGTTGGTGCTCCTCTCTCTACTTTTACCATCGAGTTTGTAATTCTCATTGTTCTTAATGAAATAAACGAAGTTTTCGGTTACTCTTCTTTGTTTGATTTATTTCATACGCTTTCTGATGATTTTGAATTCGATAGGATATCCCTGAAGAAATAAAACTTTTAATAAAAAGAGAAGAAGAAATACGTACCCAACCAATAATTGAAGAAACTTTGTCAATAAATCTAGGTAATGAAACCAACCCGCAAAATGTTTAAACCGGTTCTTCTTTATCCTCAGTTGAACAAGAACAACAAATAACTCTATTAAAAGAATTCAAATATGCATTTGCATGGTCTTACGAAGATATGCCTGGAATTGATCCTGATATTATCCAACACCACATTCCCCTATACCCTGATGCTAAACCGGTCAAAAAAAAATTAAGACGGATCCGGCCAGAGTGGGCTCTGAAGATCAAAGAAGAAGTTGCCAAACAGATCAACGCTGGATTCCTAATAGTAACCGAGTACCCAAAATGGGTAGGCAATATAGTGCCAATTTTAAAGAAGGACGGTCGTATCCAAGTTTGCGTAGATTTTTGGGACCTCAATAAGGCCAGCCCGAAGGACAATTTTCCATTATCGCACATTGATGTCCTAGTAGACAGTACAGCGGGGCATGCCTTGCTATCATTTATGGATGGCTTCTCCGGATACGACCAGATTTTGATGGATCCCGAAGACAGAGAAAAGACGGCATTCACCACGCCTTGGGGCACCTATTGTTATCGTGTGATGCTGTTCGGTCTGAAGAATGCAGGGGCAACCTATCAAAGGGTTGCCACTACCTTACTACATGACATGATACATAAGGAGGTTGAAGTGTACGTGGACGATATGATAGTCAAGTCTAAGGATCGAGATGGTCACATCACAGCACTGCAAAGGTTCTTCGAGAGGATTTAAAAGTACAAGATGAGAATCAACCCACAAAAGTGTGCCTTCGGGGTTACTGCGGGAAAAATGCTTGGGTTCATGATCACTCTACGAGGCATTGAAGTCGACCCTTCAAAGATCAAGAAAATTCTGGAAATGCCTCCTCCGAAGACCGAGCAAGAAGTCAGGGGCTTTCTGGGAAGAATCCAGTTTATCAGTCGGTTCATCACAAAGTTGACAACTACCTGTGAGCCGCTCTTCCGCCTGCTGAAGAAGGGAGTCTAGTTTGAGTGGGATCAAAAATGCCAAGATGCCTTTAATGCCGTATGATAGTACTTACAAAATTCACATGTTCTAGCTCCTCCCGAACCTGATAAGCCACTGATCCTCTATTTTTCAGTGATCGATTTAGCTATGAGATGTATGCTGGCACAAGAAGGAGAAACTAGAATAAAAAAAGCCGTCTACTACTTAAGAAAGAAGATGACCGGGATAGAAATACGGTACACATTGCTAGAGAAGACATGTTGGGCCTTAGTTTGGGCGTCCCTAAAATTGAGGCATTACATACTATCTTTCACAGTGAATATCATCTCTCGGATGGACCCGTTGAAGTACCTATTCGAAAAGTCGGCGTTAACAGGAAGGTTGGCTCGATGGTTGCTATTATTATATGACTTTAATCTCCAATATGTCACCCGAAAGTCAGTCAAAGGCAGAGTACTGACGGAATTTTTGGCCGATCAACTAGTTGAAGGAGATAAAGATACAAAGTTCTAGTTTCCCGATGAACAACTGATGAAAGTCAGGGATGACAAGTGGACTCTATATTTTGATGGTGCATCCAATCAATATGGCTATGGAATAGGAGTCCTTCTTATCACTCCCGATGAATCACATGTCCCGTTGTCTCTAAAGCTCAATTTTGAAGTCACCAACAATCAGGCTGAGTATGAAGCATGTTTAGCCGGATTGGAGGCAGCTTTAGAACTAGGGGCAAGGAAGTTGGAAGTCATCGGAGATTCAGCACTGGTGGTTTCACAAGTGAGAGGAGAATGGAAGGTCAGGGACATGCATTAATTCTCTACCATCAGGAGTTAAAAAAGTTTATATCGTACTTCGATTTGGTGATCTTCACCCATGTGCCAAGACTACAGAATAAGTTTGCCGATGCACTGGTCACCCTAGCATCCATGATTGACATACCACCTGGAGTTCGGATGAAACCTTTGATAATAGAGCAGAAAAGAAAGCCGTCATATGAGATAACAGCCGCCATTGAAGAAAGCACTGACGACCTTCCATGGTACTTTGACATTCAGAACTTTGTAGAGAAAGGAGAATATTCCAAGTTTGTCAGTAAAAAGGACAAAAGGGCAATACGACGACTATCTGCGCAGTTTATCATTTGTGGTGGTAGACTGTACGAACAAGGACATTCTCAAGTCAACAAGTTATGTGTAAACACTGAAGAAGGTCAAGAACTGATGAAAGAAATACACGCGGGAGTTTGTGGGCCACACATGAGCGGAAATATGTTAAACAAGAAAATCCTATGGCAAGGATACTTTTAGACGATAATGGAGACAGACTGTATACAGTTTGTGCAGAGGTGTCATAAGTGTTAGATTTACGCAAACCTTATGCACGTTCCCCCGTCTCAGCTATACAACTTAACGTCACCATGGCCATTCTCAGTATGGGGCATCGATGTGATTGGCAGACTAAAATCGAAGGCGTCCAATGGATACGAGTTTATCTTAGTGGCCATTGACTATTTCATCAAATGGGTAAAAGAAGCCTCTTACTTGGTATTGAAAGCCTCTCATGTTGCTAAGTTTATTAAGCAAAACATCATTTGCCGATATGGAGTTCCCCACGAAGTCATATCAGATAATGGCTCACATTTCCAAGGGTTGGTCCTAGATCTTTTCAAAGAATACCGAATAGTGGCTCATAAGTCCTCACCATATCGACCGCAGACCAATGGAACAGTCAAGGCAGCAAACAAGAACATTAAGAGAATTCTGCAAAAGATGATCAACTCACATAAGGATTGCCCAGAACACCTGCCATTCGCACTTTGGGGATACCGAACGTCAATCAAAACCTCAACAGGAACAACGTCATACTCTCTAGTGTATGGGATGGAAGCCGTACTCCCCATTGAGATGGAAATCCCCTCACTACGAGTAGTGGCCAAGGCCAGGATTCTAGAAGCAGAATGGCAGAGGAACCGAATGGAAGAGTTGCTCTTGTTTGATGAGAGAAGGCTGAAGGCTCTATTTCATGTACAAGGTTATCAAAGGAGGATAGCCCGAGCGTTCAATAAGAAGGTCAAAACCCGGGATCTTAGAGAAGGAGATCTGGTCCTTAAGAAAATCAAAGCTCCTATCTTCGACCCGAGGGGCAAATTCAAACCAAACTGGTCCGGGCCGTTTCTCATCAATACCATCATGACCGGTGGTGCAGTCATTATTATGGACTTGGATGGAAATGCGTTCTCCACTCCAGTTAACCTTGATCAACTCAAAAAATACTATCCTTGAGGTAAAAATAAGGAGAAACTAAAAGCTCACTGAGTTGAAAATCAAAAAGGCAACTGAGGCAAAAGTTAGAGCAGCCCGTAAGGCCGAAAACCCGAAAATGGGGACCTTGGCAAAAGTTAGGGCATTACAAAAGGAGAGCGACAATACCCGAGTGAAAATTGAGCCTGAACTACGTTAAGGCCTGATTCCACTTTTTGGGATACGTAGGCAGCTTCTTCCAAGAAGTCCGGCCACATTCTTTGTTTTTCTAGCCATCTTTGAATCTGTGTAAAACCAATACAAATTAATTTTTGAATTCTAATAATAAAGTCATTAAAGCTATGGATAAATTTAAACCATCTTAAACATCAAGTGGGAGTTTTGTCATTATTTCGATCGGAGTTACAAAGTTTTGAATGAAAAGGAGGGGCACGCAAGTCCCTAACTCTAAAAAAAAAAAAGAGAAAAATTGTGGAATTTTCAAAACAAAGAAGAGGTTCTCAAATCCTCCTCCTTTTCGCCGCATGTTTCCCCTCTTCTTTATCCTTTTTCTCCTTGTCTTGTGTCAACCATGTCCTGTATTCAACAGAAAGTTCAGGGCATTGCAGCTCCTGCATCTCCATACACGAACGAGAAGGCCAGGCATCCCAATACTCTGCTAGAAAAGGAGCTCGCAGTGCAGAAGAAAATAGACGACCTCGAATGATGAGAGATATGATCTGACTTCACCCGAACTGCCGCATGATCCCATAAGGACAATAGAAAGTAGTCTGACACAGACCAATCAGCAGAACGCCAGGGTGGTCCATAATGGTCAGAGCCATAGTAGGAATCTTCCACCAAGAACACTGCCGGGTAATGTCTGGGCCAGCCAGAGTAGAAAGATACTATCGCCAAGATGCCTCAGTGTCACATATTTGATAACGCTGGTGGTAAAGGAAAGCAGCGGCATTATGCCTATCAGTGGGAGACTTCTGTACAAGATTTACCTTCTCCATCAGCCAGATCTATAGTAAGAGTTAAAATAGTAAGAAAAAGACTTTGCAGTATGACGGAGAACTTGGTATAGAGGAAGATGTTAAGCTCACTTGGAGAAGTAAGGGGCTGCCAGCAAAGGTGGTGGTTTCGCCACGGTGAACAGCGTCAAAGCCCAGCAATGTCTCGGCCAAAACAAGGGGCACGAAGTCTCTCCCCATCCACATTTGGTCAGCAATGTCAACCAAGACACAATTAACCCGCCCATCAGAAGGGACAAGTAGATACTGGGCAAGGAGGCAGAAGCAAAGTGCATAACGACACCGCAACTGAAAGTCTAGATCATTTAGGTCACCAGCAGGATGAAACCTCTCAATAAGCCATGAAATGTCAAGACAGTCACCCGAGGTCAGATGAGAAGCCTC
>JAOTRH010002844.1:0-24143 GCA_034768845.1 Heliamphora exappendiculata
TAACTACAAAAGCACGAAATCATAAAAATATCTTTTAATGTTCTTCCATCTTTAATATAAATAGTTAGGATTTTCTTGCCTAATATAGCAAATTTTTTCTAAAACTCTTTGCATAAGCTTCTTTTATAGACTTTCTTTTAGAAATCTTTTTCATGCACATTTTATTTTGTATATTTTTTATTAAATCATCATGTTAATGCACGTTAGATTGAAAGCATGCTTAGAATAGTTTGATTTATCTTTTGTCACAAATCATGTATAGATAATTTTGGCATCTTTAGTCTAATATTTGAACCTTGCTAATTTAGGTTATTTTTATGAATATAGCATGTGGGAGTGCTTCATGTATCCTTTAGATAAAAATTGTATGCCATAGGATTTAGAATTTTTCTTTTGACACTTATTTATTTTGGATTGTTATGTACATATTTTATGTATTTTCTATACTTGATTTTGAATGTCCTCTCTTCACCCCTATTTTTTTTTTTTTATATGCATTTGAGAAATTCTACTAAAGAACCAATAATGATTAATAGAAGCCAACCTTATGGTTGGGCGAACAGGGTGCCTAACACCTTTCCCGATTCGTACCTTAATCCCCGAACCCTCTTTTTCTCTTGTTTACGTTTTAAAAGATCAGTGGCCATTTTTGTTTTTCTTATTTTTTTTCTCAAAAACTAAGTGGTAACTCCATTTAAAAAAAAGGGGTTTTCAAAATTTGACTTTCAAGGTGTTAAAATATTTTTGTAAACATTTTTGAATTCTCTTATTTTTGAAATATTTTCCAAAATTCCTAAATTCCAACGCCACAGTATTTTCTGGCGATTCTGCTAGGGATTGGTTTTCAAAATCAAATAAGAGGGCTAGACTCAAAAGCATCATTGATTTTTAATAAAATTTCTCATTTGCATTTTTCTATGCATGTGCATTGCTCTTCAAATCCCCCTACCTGGTCGACTTGATGCCCTAAACGTTAATCCGTTTCGAGAATTATTGGCAAGACGGGCAACTCTTACTGACTGTACGCTATCATAGGTATAGTAAAAGAGTTCGGGCGTACTGTTTGACCATGTCCTACATTACTCCAGGCATGGGAGGTATATACCCAGCTCTATTCAAAAAGTACCCTGTTCGATTGCCCAAAAGCAGCCTTTTGCATATAGTGAATTTAGAACCTCCCAATTAGGTGCTACTAACCTAAGTAGGATTATATATTTTTCTTAATTGAATGTTTTGATTGTATATCGTTAGGATTGTTTGCTTAGCTTAGGATAGTTCTTCTCCCGGGCTTGGCCCGGGTTTTTCGTTATCCTTTGAATAGATTAGTTTTTTGCCTTCGAATTTTTACCTAAATTTTGTCCTTCACCCTGATCGATTTTTCACATCGTAGTCTTCTTTCCTGAGTCATGCATGTGTTTCGTTTTGGACCCTTAAGATAATTTCCTCCCCTTTCGCATCCTTCTCGGTTTGCTAATTTTATACCCCATTTTTAACTAGGCTTGCTTTCTTCAAAACCCTTCTCTTTCGACCCGTGAGAGAAAGTTTTGTTTTTCTATCATTATACCGCCGATTTTTTCTTAGAATCATAGATTGAACCAGTCTCTTGACGGTTAGAATAATCTTCTTGTCGGAACGCCGCCCATCTAGATAAAATCTTTCTCTAGAATTTGGTTCATCTGTCCCCTTAATTCTCATTCTGGGTTTTCAGATGTTCAGTTGTTATGCTGCTAGCATGAGCCCGATATGGGCATTATTTCTGTTTTGACTGTTTTGGGTATCTGAGATATTTGTTGTCTGCTGTCCGAATTCTTCCAAAAAATACTTGAGACTGGTTATTCTGCTTGCACGACCTAGGTTTTTCTATGGGATACCATTGATCTGGAAAGAATACAGTTGACACGAGTTTGGGTAAGATCATAATCGGGCATACTTCGTAGAGTGTCTGAATCTACCAACATTATCGAGAATGAAGTTAATCTGACAGCCCTAATGAAGTGAATCTACTATCGAGATACAGCGGGCCGTGGAGCAGCAGACCCAGGCCCAAAGTCAATGCCAGGCGCAGATACAAGCAATTTAGGCCTGTATGCTCGGTGTAAATGGGCAGCCAAACAATACGAACGAGAATGGAAAAAACTTTTGGGAAGATAACCAGGGACCAGAGATACCGCAAGTCGCAGTGCCACCTCAGGTTCCCCGCCCGATTGTGGTAGAAGACGAAAATACTGCCCAGTCTAGGGAATCTACGCTGGCAAAAAAGATTGACTAGATGGAAAAGGTGTTGAGAAAAGCCAAAGGAGTTCAGAAATATATGCTCGATGTAAGGGGACTCTGCCTGTTCTCATATGCCAAATTACCAAAAAAGTTCAAAATGCCGAACATGAAAAAATTTAATGGAACCAGATATCCCCGAATTCATCTCCGAATGTATGTTGGTACCCTGTCGCCAATGGGAATTGATGAACAGTTGAAGGCTTAGCTCTTTCACCGATCTCTTTCTGGGGCAGCCCAGAAATGGTTCCTCTCCCTTGATGCAGCTAAAGCTAGAACTTGGGAAGACATTGCAACGGTTTTTATCAGCCAATATAGTTACAATGTCCAATTGGATGTAACTACTCGAGAGCTCGAAATGACCCGATAGGAGAACATGGAGTCTTTTGTTGATTTTCTGACCCGTTGGAGGGGTAAGGCTGCAAAAATGACAAATTGGCCCTCTGAAAAGGAGCAATTCTAGATCGTAGTAAAGAATCTGTAACCCCCCTAAAATGCTATCTGATTACACAGCCGCTCTCCACATTCGAGCAATTGTTTGATGTTGGGGTTCAGATAGAAGATGAAATCTAATTCGGTAACATTGAGAAAACAAAACCCAGTCAGAAACCACCAAGGAGGACTTTCCCCGCAACCAACCAAAATCAACCCGCCGCAACTAACCTCGTGTCCCGCTCGAGCGAGGTGAACCTTTTGAACCTTCTTCTTCCACTCATGAGACAAGCAACCTTCAGCAGCCAAGCGATGGTCAGCAAACACAGCAACGGCCATGAAGAACTTTCACCCCTCTCAACATCCTGTTCTCCACTGCTTTAAACCGTATGGTAGAGAAAGGACTCATCAAGGTACTATATCCTATACCAGTGCCCGACCCGCTTCCTCTAAGATGCAATGCCTCTCAATACTGTGCCTTCTACCAAGGCCACAGGCATTTGATTGAAAAGTGTATGAGGCTCCGCCATGAGATCTAGAATCTCATTGACAACAAAGTGATCCCTCCTCCACCAGCCACCCTAAAGCCGAACGTCACAACCAACGCACTGCCAAATCATGCTAGGCAAGCCGGTGTAAATTACATGTCTTTAGGAGAATCGGAGGACCCGAGTAAGCACATCTGCTCAGCACACCTACCCGCCCTCATGTTTCAGTAACTGAGAACCAAACAGTATGCTCGTTCATAGTGCTTAGAGGCAGCCAAGACAGGATGGAAGAATGGAGCAAAAATGCCTGGGAATGGTATCGACTGATGATCCAAGTTTACCAACATGAGGAAGAAGAGCGCAACGAGGTAGATGATTGGCCATTGAATTATCCAACTCGGCCTTATGGGTTTGGTCATGTACTCGATGGAATCACCCTCCCCCAACTTTTTGAGGAGGAAGTGTACGTCGATGAAATGTAGTCCTATTGACTAGTCAAGATTGTGTTGAAATCTGATGGGACCGAATGGACTAGTTTTTGGGCTGCCTAGGAGCAATAGGTGAACTTTATCGAGGAAGATATGTTGGAGGAATTGATAATACATGGGCAATCGAAGATGCCAAGGAAAGAAGGGAAAGCGCAGCTGTTAGTGACCTAAATAATTTGTGGGCATTCGAAGGTGCTCTGCACGTAAACAAAGTAAGACAAACTGATAGTGTGATGCCGGGGTTACAGGACCCCAAAGACGGCATGGAACACCTAACCAGAAGTGGACGACACTTTAAGCCAACTCAGTTAGACATAGGACAGCCAAGTGGAAAAGGGAAAGAGGCAGAGCAAGAGGAGGAGGATGATACGGTATTGAGACAATTGAAAAAGACACAGGCTAACATCAGTATCTAGAGCTTGTTGATGGCGTCGCATAAGCACAAACAAGCTATTTTGAAAGTTTTGAACAAGGCTAGTGTCCTGATAGATGCAACCCCTGAGCAGCTTATTGGGCTTATCTTGCCAGCCACTGAATAGAAATTTATTTCCTTTTCTAATAAGAATTTGCCCACTGAAGAAAAAAGTCACAACAAGCTGCTTCATATTACCATCAAGTGCCTAGAAAATGGGTCCTGGTGACCCTCATTGATAATGGGTCCGCTTTGAACGTTTGCCCATTGAGAACGACTATCTGTTTAGGGATGAGGCCAGACCAATTTACTCTCTGCAATCAAGGAGTGCGAGCCTATGAAAACACAAGAAGGGATGTACTAGGACTGGTGTCGTTTGCCATTTCAATGGGCCCACTAGAGACGTCAGTTGAGTTTCACGTGATTGACGTACCAGCTTCCTTCAATCTGCTGCTGGGCAGGCCGTGCCTACACGACTCAAATGTTCAGGCAGTGCCGTCTACCATTCACCAGAAACTAAAATTGATAAAAGATAGGGCATTTTTGACCATTCATGGAGAGGACAATATTCACCCTCCGAAAGGAGGGGAGGGCACAACTCTGCTAGAAGTTCAACATGGTGAAGACGATGTGTTGCTCAATGGTTTTCAGTTCGATGAGGCATAGGCTGTTTAGACGCTAATGAATAAAGAAGAAAGGTATGTCAACCCATGAGCTTTAATGATGATGAGGAAAATGTCCTTTTTCCTGGGCATGGGATTAGGACGCAAGCAGCAGGGGATCCCAGAACCCATTCAGGTATTGTCGACTTCACACCGTTTTGGTCTTGGGTATAAACCAACGGAAAAACATCTGGAAGGGCCTAAAAGGGAGAGAAAGACTAATTATTCTAGGACACTCAATTGATACTTCGTCAAGCAAGGGAAAGATTTTTCGTATTGTGGCTTTCCAGAGCCGTGGATCGACGAAGAAACCAATCAAAAGCGGCCAAGGTTGGAGATCTTTTTCAATCATCAGTTGTCTGACACAGAAGAGGAAGAAACAATGGAAGGAGAGAAGGAGTAAAAGAAGGTTCAGGAACAGGACTGGGCTGACAAGCTTGATGGGGCTAACCTAGGAGTGCCGTTCAACGAGAATATGGCTCAGTTGCGTATAACTGATCAGACTGCTTCATGATGGGTTTCAGCGCACCCGCTGACTGCACCAAGCTTATCGTTGATGCTGCTGCAAGAGAAATGAAGAATTAGTCAATCGAGTCTTGTAATGTGCAGGTTGTCTATCCCAAGTTCAAGTTTGAGTTGGAGTATGTAATCAATGACACATCTGTTGCTGCTCCTCTCCATGCTTTTACCATCGAGTTTGTAATCCCCTCTGTTTTTAATGAAATAAACAAGATTTTCGGTTACTCTGCTTTGTTTGATCTATTTCATATGCTTTCTGATGATTTTGAATTCGACGGGGATATCCCCAAAGAAATAAAATTTTTAATAAAAAGAAAAAAAGAAATGCGTGCCCATCCAATAATTGAAGAAATTTTATCAATAAATATAGGTATTGAAAATATCCCACAAAATGTTCAAATTGGTTCATCTTTATCCCTAGTAGAACAAAATCAATTAATAATTTTATTAAAAGAATTCAAGGATGTGTTTGTATGGTCTTACGAGGATATGCCTGGAATTGATCTCGACATTGTCCAGCACTATATCCCCTTATACCTTGATGCTAAACCGGTCAACCAAAAATTAAGATGAATTCGGCAAGAATGGGCTTTGAAGATCGAGAAAGAGGTTGCCAAACAGATCAACGCTGGATTCCTAATGGTGATCGAGTATCCAAAATGGGTACCTAACATTGTATCAATTTTGAAGAAGGACGATCATTTTCGAGTATGCGTGGATTTTCGGGACCTCAATAAGGCCAGCCCGAAGGACGATTTTCTACTACCGCACATTAACATCCTAGTAGATAGTACGGCAGGGCATGTCTTGCTGTCATTCACGGATGGATTCTCCGGGTATAACCAGATTTTGATGGATCCTGAAGATAGAGAAAAGACGACATTCACCACGCTTTAGGACACCTATTATTACCGTGTTATGCCGTTTGGCTTGAAAAATACCGGGGCAACCTATCAAAGGGCTACCACTACCTTATTGCATGACATGATACACAAGGAGGTCAAAGTGTACGTGGACGATATGATAGTCAAATTCAAGGATTGGAAAGGCCATATCATAGCTCTGCGAAAGTTCTTCGAGAGGATTCGAAAGTACAAAATGCGACTCAACCCACAGAAATGTGCGTTCGGAGTTACTGCTAGAAAGATGCTCAAATTTATGATTACTCAACGGGGTATCGAAGTCAACCCTTCAAAGATTAAGCAATTCTAGAAATGCCTCCTCTAAAGACCGAGTGGGAAGTTAGGGGCTTTCTGGGTAAAATCCAATTCATTAGCTGCTTCATTGTAAAATTGATAACTACTTGTGAGCTTCTCTTCCGTTTGTTGAAGAAGGGAGTTGAATTTGAATGGGATCAAAAATTCCATGACGCCTTTGATGCCGTATAACAGTACCTACAAAATTCACCTGTTCTAGCTCCTCCCGAACCTGACAGGCCACTAATTCTTTACTTGTCAGTGACTGACTCAACTATGGGATATATGCTAGCACAAATAGGAGAAACTGGAATTGAAAAAGCCGTCTACTACTTAAGCAAGAAGATGACCGGGTCAAAAGTACAATACATGCCGTTGGAGAAGACATGCTGGGCCTTGGTTTGGGCTTCCCAAAAATTAAGGCATTATATGCTGTCTTTCACAGTGAACATCGTCTCCCGGATGGATCCATTGAAGTATCTATTTGAAAAGCTGGCACTTAAAGGAAGGCTAGCCCGATGGTTTCTGCTATTATCCGAGTTTGATCTCTAATATGTCACCCGAAAGTTAGTCAAAGGCAGAGCAGTGGAAGAATTTCTGGCCGATCAACCAGTTGAAGGGGATGAAGATACAGAGTTCCAGTTTCCTGATAAAAAATTGATGAAAGTCTGGGATGACAAATGAACTCAATATTTTGATGGTGCATCCAATCAATATGGCTATGGAATAGGAGTCTTTCTTGTCACTCTTGATGAATCACCTGTTCCGTTGTCCCTAAAACTCAATTTTGAAGTCACTAACAATCAGGCTAAGTATGAAGCATGTCTAGCTGGAATGGAGGCAACCTTAGAACTAGGGACAAGGAAGCTGGAAGTCATCGGAGACTCAGTATTGGTAGTTTCACAAGCAAGAGGAGAATGGAAGGTCAAGGACTTAACCTTAATTCTCTATCATCAAGAGCTGAAGCAGCTGATATCGTGCTTTGAATCAGTGATTTTCACCCATGTGCTAAGACTGCAAAATAAGTTCGCCGACGCACTGGCCACCCTAGCATCTATGATTGACATACCGCCTGGAATCCAAATGAGGCCCTTGATAATTGAACAGAAGAAAAAGCCAGCATATGAGATGGCAGCCGCTATTAAAGAAAGCATTGACGGCCTTCCATGGAACTTTGACATTCAGAACTTCATAGAGAGGAGAATATCCCAAGTTTGCGAGTAAAAAGGACAAAAGGGCAATACGACGACTATCTGCGCAGTTTGTCATTTGTGGTGGAGGGCTGTACAAACGAGGACATTCTGATGTCAATAAGCTATGCGTCAACAATGAAGAAGGTCAAGAATTGATGAAGGAAATCCACGCAAGAGTTTGTGGGCAACACATGAGTGAAAATATGTTAGCCAAGAAGACCCTACTATAAGGGTACTTTTGGATGACGATGGAGACGGATTGTATACAGTTTGTGCGGAGGTGTCATAAGTGTCAGATTCATGCAAACCTCATGCACGTTCTCCCGTCTCAGCTGTATAATCTAACGTCACCATGGCTGTTGTCAGTATGGGGCATCGACGTGAATGGCAGAATAACACCGAAGGCATCTAATGGACACAAGTTTATCTTAGTGGCCATTGACTATTTCACCAAGTGGGTGGAAGCTGCTTCCTACTCGGTATTAAAAGCCTCCCATGTTGGCAAGTTCATCAAGAAAAATATCATTTGTCGGTACGGAGTTCCCCACGAGGTCATCTCGGATAATGGGTCATTATTTCCAAGGGGATGTCTTGGATCTTTTCGAGGAATATCGAATAGTGGCTCACAAGTCCTCACCATATCGGCCGCAAACTAACGGGGCAGTTGAGGCAACAAACAAGAATATCAAGAAAATTATGCAAAAGATGATCAACTCACATAAGGATTGGACAGAACACCTACCATTCGCACTTTAGGGATACCGAACGTCAATCCAAACTTCAACTGGAACTACGCCATACTCTTTAGTGTATAGGATGGAAGCTATTCTTCCCATTTACGTTGAAATCCCTTCTCCAAGAGTGATAGCCGAGGTTAGTATTTCAGAAGCAGAATGAAAGAGGAACCGAATGGAGGAGTTGCTCTTGTTCGATGAAAGAAGGCTATAAGCTCTATTTCATGTACAAAGTTACCAAAGGAGGATAGCCTGAGCATTCAATAAGAAGTTCAAGACTCGAGATCTTAGAGAAGGCGATCTGGTTCTTAAGGAAATTAGAGCTTCTATCTTTAACCCGAGGGGCAAGTTCAAGTCAAACTGGTTGGGATCGTTTCTTATCAAAACCATCATAACCGGTGGTGCAGTCATTATCATGGACTTGGATGGCAACGTCTTCTCCACTCCAGTTAACCTCGACCAACTCAAAAAATACTATCCCTGAGGTAAAAATCAAATAAAATAAAAATAAAAGCTCGCTGAGTTGAAAACTGAAAAGGCAACTCAAGCAAAAGTTAGAGTAGCCCGTAAGGCCGAAAACCCAAAAGGGCGACCTTAGCAAAAGTTAGGGCATTACAAAAGGAGAGCGTCAATACCCGAGCGAAAACCGAGCCCAAACTACGTTAAGGACTGATTCCACCTTTTTGGGATGCGTAGGCAGCTTCTTCAAGAAGTTCTGCCACATTGTTTGTTTTTAACCATCTTTGAATCTGAGTAAAACCAATGCAAATTAATTTCTAGATTTTGATAATAAAGTCATTCAAGTTTGGAATAAATTTGAACCATCTTAAACATGAAGTGGGAGTTTTTCATTACTTTAAGCAAGACTAGAAAGTTCTTAAATAAAGGGAGGGCACACAAGTCCCAAACACTACAAATAAAAAAAGAAGAGGAAGAAGCTGTGAAATTTTTCAAAACAAAGTGGAGGCTCTCAAATCCTCCTCTTTTTTCCCGCTTATTTTTCCTCTTCTCTGTCTTTCTTTTCCCTATCTTATGTCAATCATGTCCTGTACTCAGCAGAAAGATCAGGGCACTGCAACTTGTGCATCTCCATCAATGAGCGAGATGGCCAGGCATCCCGATACTGTGTTAGGAAAAGAGCCCGTAGTGCAGAGGAAAACAAACAACCTCGAATACTGGGAAATACGATCTAACTTTTCCCAAATTGCCGCATGATCCTGTGAGGGTAGTAGAAAGTAGTTTGACACAGACCAATCAGCAGAATGCTAGGGTGATCCATAGTGGTCAGAGTTATAGAAGGAATCCACCACCAAGGGCACTGCCAGGTAATGTCTGAACCAGTCAGAGAATAAATATATTGTCGTCAAGATGCCTTAGTGTCACATATATGAAAATGCGGGCAGTAAAGGAAAGAAGCCGCATTGTGTCTATCAGTGAGAGACTTTTGTACGAGATTCACCTTCTCCATCAGTCAGATCTGTAGTGAGAGTTAAAACAGTAAGAGAGACTTTGCAGCATGACAGAGAACTTGATACAGAAGAAGATGTTAAGCTCACCTGGAGAAGTAAAGGGCTGCCAGCAAAGGTGGTGGTTTCACCACGATGAACAGTGTCCAAGCCCAGCAGTGTCTTAGCCAAAACCAGGGGAATGAAGTCTCTCCCCATCCACATTTAGCCAGCAATGTCAATCAAGACACAACTGACCCGCCCATCAGAAGGGACAAGTAGATACTAAGCCAGGAGACAGAAGCAAAGGGCATAACGGCATCGCAGTTTAAAGTTGAGATCGCTGAGTACATCGGCAGAATGAAACCTCTTAATAAGCCACGGGGTGTCAAGACAGTCACTCGAGGTCAAAAGAGAAGCCTACATCCTGGATAGGCCATAAAATTGCTTCACCTGCTGTCGAACTGAAAGAAATGGAGTAAAAACAACTGTAGAATCCCGTGGAGTCAAGTCCAAGATGGAAGCAAACTCCTCCACGGTGGGGCAGAGTTCTTCAAAACCAAACCGAAAGACATGAGACTGAGGATCCCACAGTTGTGCAGTAGCCACTAATAAAGGTCTGTTAATCTTCACAGTCCTCAATGAGAAAGGGCGTTAAGGCCAAAGGGGGCAAAGTTCAAACGTTCGATATGAGAGAGTCCCTCAAACCATAAAGAAAAGGGATTGGCCATCTGAGTCCGAGCAACAGCAAATGGGGTCTCCAAGATAGTATTTATAGGACAGAAATGGGCGCGAAACCAAAAATTCGACAAAAGGGACGATCAATATGGCAACCGCCATCTTGGAAATGGCAACCGCCAACTCCAAAAAGCACAGTACAGTGACATCAGCCATTTGACCAGGTGACCGCCATGTTTAAACAAGCAACCATCGGGTTAACATTCGTGGAAAGTGGCAACCGCCATGTTGTATTATGGCGACTGCCGTGTTAGGACATTGCTGGTGCAGGTCAATTTACAGTTTGTGTAATCTGTGTTAGTTGTGTCATCTAAACTATGCGTCCATGACAGCTTGAGCAGTAAAGTAAAAGAAAACCATAGAAGTAGATGGAAATAACGTAATAAATGGCGCGAAGGCCCATAGTATATCAGAAAGCAATGAGAATGTATTAGAATAAAAACTGGGACACCCAGGCCCAACAAACAGCAAAATTGGGGCACACAGGCCCATGAATCAAATAAGTGTATGTAAATATGTCAAACAGAGGCGCGCAGGCCCATCAAAATAAATGTATTAGAATGAAATAGGGGAGGGGGGAAGCTCTCTCGCTATGCCTAGGGTGGACCCGGCAGGAGGAAGGACCAGCCTCGTCCGAGCTGTCGTCCTCGAAGAGTCTATAAAAGTCTTCGCTATCGTCGCTATTGGAAGAGGAGACAACTTTGGACTGGCTCCAAGAAGATGAAACAGACCCTCTGGAACGAGCCCGAGAGGACGCTTGGGAACCACGGCCTCTAACTGGGGCTGGGGCCGGGACTGGAGCAGGTGGCAGCATCACGCCGGTGGCCGGAGCTGGAGGCTATCAAAAGAGAAATAAGACTCAAAGCAGAATAAAGATAGGAAAATACAAAAAAATTGAAAAGAACACATAAGCTACTCACGGCGGCTACTGGTATGAAAGTGACGCTGGCTACCAGCATCAAGGCATCCATCTGCCAGACCAATACTCTCAAGCCGGTAACCATCAACATCGCCCGGTCTAACCAAGCCTGATCAACCTGTGGAAGAGAACAGTTCAGAAAAGACTAGACAGATAAAGAAATAATAAGCGACCGAGGGAAAGGTATAAGACAAACCTGGCCGATGTTAGCCCTGAACTCCGATTCCGGCAGAATAGGAATCGGCAGAGAGAAGGGGAAGCCATATACCACGGTCTGGACATCCCATGGCAACTCTAGGCCCCTCACGCCAGCAGCATCCTCAACAACAGCTCCGGTAGTCACTCCAGCAGCAGCTCCAATAGTTGCTCCTACAGCAGCCGCAGCATCTCCAGCACCAACATCTGCATCGGCGGCCCCCGGTGCTCGCCTCCTCCTATCCCCAACCGGGCTGGGACCTAAGGGACCCATCAGGTGCACCCAGGCCCAGGCCATGTAGTCCTCCTCTGCCACCAGCAGCTCTGAAACTGAGGTCCCCACCGTCTCCAACTGCAGATCGACCCGACTCAAATACTCAGTCCGACGCATACATGCCGGAGGAACCACCGGGATCCAAAAGTGATCCAGGCCGAGTGACTGGTGAACCACTCGCTCTTTTAGATAGTACTCCCGCCCAAATGGACCCTCCAATGGGATCTGCCTGGGAGTAATATCCCAACTGCGCATCAGATCTGTGCCAGCCTGATCCTCTACACCCCTCTAGACATCCCAGTGGACCTGCAAGAGTTCAAAATACAGTACAATGCAAAGAACAGTAAGACATACAGTGTGAAGTAATCAGTACAGCAGACAGTGCAGCAAACAGTGCAGTAAATAGTATAATGCAGAAAGCGTTATACAGAAGCAAATAAAGATACCTGGTCGGGAGTCAGCTGGTCCAGCGAAATTTGAAACCGGTCAATGTCCTTCCCTCCGACTTTCTTTCCCTTCAACCCACGGGACCATCGGGCTACACGGGAAATGACAAGAGGGTCTGCTGCAGAGTTCGCCGAGACGTGAAGCCCGAGGAACTCATAGGTCCACAACTGCAAAGAAGAAGATGTAAGCTAGCATAAATAATAGATAGCAAAAATAGATAAAAAAATAGTAGAAGCTAAACCATACCTCCCAGACCCTCCAGTATCCCCCAATGCTAAGCTCCTGAGAGAACCAGGTCAGTGTCCTCATAAAACTGTAGAGGGTAGCCAAAGCAGCGCCGCCCCAGTCGTATGAAGCAACCCGATCAAGATGAGCCAGGCCGCCCAGGTAGTGTAAGTGAACGGTATTCTCCTTGTTCGAAAACAAGGAGGTACCAAACATATACATAAGAAAGCCTCGGGTGACCCACTAGTAGTGGTAAGGCTCGGTGCACTGGAAGTGTCAAAAGCGGTCGAAGAACTAGGTGTATCTGACTCGATCCCAGTCCATTTGCGCGGGGACAGCCCCGAGGAAGTACAGTAGTGCGTCGGTCGACTGGGATATAGACGGATCAAACGGGATGGGGGCTTCTCCAACCCGGATGCCGATAATAAGGGTAAAGTCCAGAGGCATCAGAGTAGCCTCGAAGGTGGTGAAATGGAAGGTGTTGGGGGTATCCCACCACCGCTCAGCTAGGGCTGCCAGCCATACCCGATCATTGCTCGTCCTACCCAGCAGGGTTATGAAGCGAGCAATGCCGGAGGCATCGATATAAGCCCAACTAAGAGCATGGAGGGCATCATACCACCCACTCTTTCCTTTTACCGCTCTTGTTTCCCTTACAAGTTCTTTAAGAACTAATTGAATTTTAACCAAGGAACAACTTGTATTGTCCCAACTAGTAATAGATCTAAAAAACAAAAGGGAATAAAAGTGACACGGAATATACGGACGTTGGGGAGAGGAAAAGACAAACAGAAAATGCCAATGATGATATACGAAATGATGATATACGCAAATGATGTGAACCACAGATGAAATACGAAATGATGAAGTACTTAAATTTCAATTGATGATATACGTAACCAATTGGACAATAAGGTTCACTATATTAGCCACATAAAGTTCTTGAATATCTATTGCCAAAAACTTCTTCTTCTCTCTTGTTTATTTTTTTAAATAAGGTATGGCAAATCCTAGCACACCACTGCCGGAACCCTATAATGCTGCTACTGCCACCACTTTTTTTTTGCGGCTAAAACCCTGCAAAAATCCTAGAATATGTTGCCAACTCAAACCCTAGCCGCCCTCCTTATGCAACACAAGATTTCAACACAAGATTTCAACGAAAGATATTGATTGATTGATCTCAAAAGATATTGATTGATCTTCAAAAGATATTGATTTCAATGCAAGATATGGATTTCAGAATCATAACAAAGTGTGGCCTCCAACAAAATATTGATTGAACCTTCTTTTTTTTAAACAAGGGAATAAAAAAAAATGGACACAAGTAAAGATTAAAAACAAGGATTTGACAAGAATAAAAAATGACGCTAAACAAGAAGGAACAAAAATTCAAGAGAGAACAAGGATCAAGAAAAACCAAGAATTAAGTAAGACAAAAACGATACCTAGAAAATGCTTCGACAAAAAATCCAAAATAAAGAACGTAAAAGGATAGATATACTTGATTTGAAGCTTAAGTTTTGATACCAAATGATGTGAACCTGTAAGGATTTGAATCCCCTTGAACCCACGAACAGATTGAAATAAACCCAAGAACATCAAAATCAAGTCAATGAACAAATCTTAACCCGTTGAACTCTTGTTTCAAGAACCAAGATTGTAACTAGGATGCCACAAGGAAGAAACATTGATAAGTCTTTTAATTCACTCAAGAACTACAAGAGAAACTTTCTCTCAAAGAAAATTGTACTTCACTTTATTTTATTTTTGGTAATTAAATGCAACATAAAGAAAAGAAAAAATGTACATGATTCCAAGGGGCATACCCCAGGCAAATACATAACTTACCAAACAAAACAAATGAGGGGAAACAAAAACATGAACCACATAACCCCTGCTTGGAAGCAGGGGAAATGAACTAACTAAACAACCACCAAGATTACAAACCACTAACCAACCCCGCTAGATAGAACTACCATCCTACAGAGCCAAGAGACCGTTGTTTCTTTTTCTTACCACTAGACTGCTTAACCTGCTTACCCCCTGCTTCTGCATGGAGGGAGAGAGAGGGGCTTCATACTCCTCGTCAATCGGGGTCCACAAATCAGGAGCCTCACTATTTTCCTCATCCAAAAGCGCAAAGGAGTTTGAAGAGATAGCTACATATGCCCCTTGCTCCCTGTCACCCACCTCGGCTGACAATGTAAAATCCACAAAAGGTGCATCATCTCGAAACCCCTCAGCTACATCTAAAACAACTGGCAGGGTCGAGACTTGCTCAGTTCTAGCTCTCTCCACTGGGATCAGAGAGCTAGAATTCCCAGTAACCAGTTTATCATGGGTGATAATTCTACGATTCCCAACTTAAATCCACTCACCATGGCCATCTTTCCCATTACCAACTTCAATCCATTCAGCTTGAACATTAGAAGTCTCTACACTTGCCTTTTGCACGGACTGCACAGTAAGTTTACAGTTACTAGTATCGTGACTGAAAACGTGACAACTCGAACATATGTCAGGAAGACCTTGAAATTCCACACGAATAGTAACAGATTCACCTTCACATCTAATGAAGATCTCATGCTTCAAAGGGATAGCCGCATCAATCTCAACACATACTCAAGCATAGGAAATACATAGCCTAGATTCCGTAACCTGATCCAAGAACAAAGGCAGATCCAAAACACTAGCAATTCTACTTAAGCACTGCGCATTCCAAAATTCTAATGGCAAGTCATGGAGTTTGACCCACACCGGGATCTTAGCCGTGGCTTTCTTAGCTAAACATAGACAACGTCTCCACCGTTTAAGGATAAGGAGTTTACCCGAGAAATGCCAAGGATCCCTTTCTAACACACTTTCCATAGCCTCCCTACTTTGAAATTTTAAAGAAATAAAAACCTTTATCATTGCCAAAAACATAAGTTAACCCGAATTGAGTCCATAAGGTCTTGGTTGTTGGCTTGACCAAAGCAAAGGCCAGGTTTACATCCAGGAAATAACCTACAAGGCATGCTTCCCACTCCTTATCATTAATAAATTAACTACCAATATCAACATAAGCTTCATGCTATGGATTCCTTACTTCAATGTACTCAAGGCAGGAGCTAAAAGGGCTACGGTTTGTCAACAAAGATGCCCAGTTTTTAGCCTGAGGCGGGCTAGGCTTTTTATCAAACATAGCATGCACAGAACTATGCCCTTCTCCCACTTGTTCAATGCCCAAACTGGAATAACCAAATCCACTACCCAAACAACCTTTGCCATACTGGGTACCTTGTCCACGGAAACCTCCACGGTTCCTTAGCATGGCACGAGGACCAACAACACAAGAACATGATTCAAAAAGGTCCATACCTGGGTTTGGAGCAGTATCCCCTAGCGTTATGTGTTCGCCATGGAAGCTACCTAATTTAGCCTAAATGTCTGCTATACGTCCCGTGCTGAGAGGGCTTAGACCTTTTCGAGCTCAGTTCAATGCCTCAATAGCAACTCTTTCAAAACAATTGTTTGCCTCAACTAAAACAGGGCTAGACGAAGCTTTAACACCATCGCCAACCAGTCTGAATGTGTCATCGGGTAAGCTAATGCCCTGACTGGCTCTGTTACCTGATCCCGTGCTAAAATCCCCCAAGGAAAGGATTGAAGAGCTACCCAAGGCCATGATTCTTGAGCGTGAGATGAACCCCCTGAACTTGAGATACCCATCGCACCGTCCCTTGCTGGCGACCGAGCTCCACTGTTGACACTTTGACCAAGCCATTTAGGGGTCTTAACCTTCGTGTTCTCTATTGAAACCCCAGCGTGAGAGGGAACCTCAACCTTAGAAACAACCGACACACCACCCTTCCCCTGATTTTGATTAGCAGGAACCCCAGAGATTTTTTCCACTTCGGCACTCGCGGACTATTTTTATAAGATCTCCATAGAGTGACATGGAATGGCTAACGATACTTGTCAGGTTGAATTCGCTGCTTAGAAACTGACTCACTAAGCACTGAACCCTTACCTAGATCCTGCTTTGGAGCCATACAAGAATAGTCAGTCTTCATCGTCAGTGTTAGAGAAGAACCCTAGCACAAAAAGATATCGCACCTTCACTCTCCCCGTATTTCGCACCTAGTTACTATAGCGCTCACCATTTAGGGCAAAGAAAAAAAGACCCATTTTTTCACTTTATTCCTGTCAAAATAATACATGGAGGCTCCTTTATATAGGAGAAGATTGTAAGAAATTTCTTATTTCTAAACAATATGGGACAACACATGCTAGCCAAAACTAAATCTAACTAAACCCAATCATGGGCTGGCCAAAATAACTTAGGCCCAAATCGTTATTCTTCTTATAATAATTAAAAGCAAAATCCAACAAATTAAATAATTCAATAAGCCCATAAGCATGAATATTAAATTCCAAAATATTAGGTTGTGCTACTCTCCATAGCTTGTATCACATGAAGTGAAACATGTTCTTCTTCTTGTGATCCCATCTTAAACGGTGGTTTTTTGTCTAATAAATTGGCATGCATGGTCCAGATAGATTACACCAATCCTTGAATTACGTCCTTTATCTTCTTTGCTCTTGATCTTGTGATTGGCCCTTTTAGGACTTGCAACGAATCTCTAAGACCACCTTGATTCTCATCATTAGGGACTTATTGTCACTGTCCTCATATATCAAGTGATTTGTCCCACCTTAAGACTCATGATGCTTTTGCTGGTGTCAACCAGCGAATCTATAAACCATTTCAAACACCGGGGACGTACCCAGGGTGTATAAGCCAAAATTATTTCAAACACTAGGGACGCACCCAGGGTGTATAAACCAAATTTGTAAGACCGGGGATGAACCCAAGGTGTACAAGAGAGATTCATCCCAAAACATTTTCAAAAAATGGCAATTAGGGACACCCTAGACTTAGAATCAAGAAAGACAATCTCAATACAGCCCATCCCAACAACGATTTGCACAGATGGACTCCAATATGTTAGGATGCAAGTGACAATGTCAATGATGTTTGGTATGGATCTCAAATACAACCATCTACAGTATGACATCAACTAGCATGGTAAGATTCATGGTACAAGTATGTGAAGCACAAGTTACAATTCTCAAGATATAATTGAAACATGAAAGCATGAGTTCTAAATCATCAAACGTTCACTTAAAACACTAATCAACTAATCCAAATCAATCATCATATAAAACTCAGGTCTCATAGCCAAGGGTACTCAAACGTACAGTTGGTAACTTTTAAGGCCAAAAATCAAGTATTAAATTAAAAAAGCTGACAAAGTTTTAGGGTATCTAGATTTAGAATCAAGTTATAATTTTTAAACACAATTTAGATAAAAATATTTTCTACAACTCTCGTGTGTAACATCAAAGCCAAAACCTAAGACAAAAAGGTGAACATAACATCCTAAGTAAAAATAGTTCAGTACTTTTCTCAAGATTTTACCAAACACATGCGTCTGTTGGTTTCGGTTTTGGGATATCGATCAAGTCCAAATGAGCCCATTTTTGAGTATGTTCTAATTCAATATATTCCCTACAAGTCTCATGTTTAGCGCTAAGGGTAGTTGTTTGAAACAAGTTAGACTTTTTGGCCATTTTAAAAAGTTGGTTATGTCAGCCTCCAAAACTCAGCCTCCAAAATCGAGGCTTTAAGGTCTGATTTTTAGGCATCAAGTACTTCCATACGTTTTCTATAATGTTCATGTAGACCACTTTGGAAATAGTTCATTAAAAATAGGAGTTTTGGGCTACACAAAAATATGTGACAGAAGTGTCCTTTGAGAGCTGAAACTCAATAGAGAATTTCAAAGGGGTTTTGACATATCAAAACTCAATAATCTATGTTCATTTTGGGTTGATAGATAGATATACATGTTATCCACAATGTTTATGTTTTGACCAAAGTTCGGATATCACTTTAAACTAGGGTTTCCAAGTTGGTAGTGTTGACTTGTCGACAGATGATACACTTTGGTAAAATTACAATATCTTGATTACTAACTTTTGGATGAAAGATAACACAAAAATATAAATCTGACCATAAAGAACATGCTTAGATCAATTTTTTACATTGAGTTATGGCGTTCCAAAGTTTAGGGCAGAAACATCTATGTTCTCAAAAATCAAGTCTCTTAAGGTCAAAGTCTTGTACTTATGTTATATCAAGTTTTTATTCCATATTTTTACGTACTTGTGTTTTTGACTTTAATATCAAGGCTTCAAAACACTTAGAATCCATCAAACTAAAAGATTACAACATACAACAACATCTCATATCACACATAAACATAATAGCCCTAAATTTTCAACTACGACGCCTTCTCGGTTTGATTTCGGTTCTTGATTCTTAGAGTGTTTAAAGGGATGTGTTGGGGGATATTTTCAGGGATATTAGACATAAGATTTTGAGGTTTTACTTACATATTTGAGAGCTCAAAGGATGATGGTATGGAATGACTTAGCTTTTAGAGAAACACCACTCCTTGATTCCTTTTTCTTCTCCTCCTTCTTTCTCTTTCTTCTCTCTTAAACTTGTGGAATACTTCAAGAACACTCAACCAAGCCTTTTTCTCTCTATATGCACAAAAATATGAAGGGAAGAAGAGGGTGTTTGGCTTGGTTTATACAGAGAAGGGTTAGGGAACACAAAAATTAATTTTGAGTACTTTCTTCCCTTTTTCCCTTACACTTCACATGGGTTGATTTGATATGACTTGACATGGTGGAAGTTATGAGGCATATACATCAGATATGGGGAAGAAAAATACAGCTAGGGGGCTGTTTGGATGACAAAAACCTGACCCCACATCAATCAAGAAATTTTGCATTGGTTTGTGTGCCAACCAAGCCTTTCTCTCTCTATATACACAAAAATATGAAGGAAAGAAGAGGGTGTTTGGCTTGGTTTATATAGAAACGGGTTAGGGAACACAAAAATTAATTTTGAGTACTTTCTTCCCTTTTTTCCTTACACTTCATATGGGTTGATTTCATATGACTTGACATGGTGCAAGTTATGAGGCATATACATTAGATATGGGGAAGAGAAATACAGCTAAGGGCTATTTGGGGGAAAAAAACCTGACCCCATATCAATCACGGGGTTTTGCATTGGTTTGTGTGCCATTTTGTGCAAGAAAATGCATTAAATTTTTCTTATTAAGTACCCAAGAAAAAAAATGCATTAAAAGTTAATTTGATTTATGTTTTTGGTGTCTTTTGCTATTGAGACATATTATTTTAGTATATTTATGATAAATATAGTATTCCCATATATTATCATAGTTTTCATAGCAATTGATTAAATAGAAGTAATCTTTTAAGTCAAATTAAGTTATTTATGTAATATATGACTTTTTGACTTATTTTGAGGTGCATGAACTTGAATAATGATTTGTTTATTTTTGTTAATCTATAACACTATATTATTATGTCTATTACTTGTTAAACAAGTAGTGGTTCTTCATAAGGTTTGATTTAATACATTTCTCATCATTTTAAGTTAAAAAGAAAGAAAAAAGCTACTTTTGGCACTCTTCCCAAGGTGGTCGACCACTAAGGGATAATTTTGTTAATTTTGATGTTATTTTGTCATTTACTACTTAATTGTACTTAAATTCTTGATTTAAAGTATCCATGTGTCAAAATTTAAATTTTTAAGACTTTTTGCTGTATTAGGGGTAAAATTGTCATTTTACCATATTTATGAGAATTTTTTATTTTCAACTTATTATTTCATAATATTTACTTCATTTAGAATGTTGGGAGACTCTCTGGGTGTTATGGTTTTATTGCCTGAGTCGTGAACCTTTTTGGGGTTTTTGGGCCGAACGTTGGATTTTTTATTCGAGTTAGAGTTTTGAACCTCTTCTGTATTCTATGGCCTCGTAGACTATCCGTCACTAATACTAGGGTCCGAGCATGGTCATTACAATTCTACCAGTCTTGACTTCATTATTGACTTAGACTTTTTCCCCCACCCTAATCTAAACATCTCTTCTACTCGAATCCATCCCATAGTTCTCCGCCACATGTCCAAACCTTCGAATGCCTTGCTCACACATCAATTTTCCAACTCAAAATCCACTCTCCCTTCAGTCTCTCATACTGAACCCTCTTTCTTTACAATTGTAAACAAAAACCCTTTATGACGGCAAGTCATGTCTAATGGATCCTGAAGCCTTCAACCTCCTCTTTCTCATTCAAATATTGTTGCGTGTAAATGGGTTTACCAGATCAAACGTCATGTTGATGGATCCATTGAACAATATAAAGCATGTTTGGTAGCAAAAGGTTTTCATCAACAAAAGGGTTTATACTACTTCGAAACATTCAATCATATGGTTAAACCTACTATAATTTGGACTGTCCTTTCTATTGTTGTCTCAATGGGTGGTTCATTTGCCAATTGGATGTTCATAATGCATTTCTTGACGAATTCTTAAATGAAGAAGTTTTAATGCATCAACTGCCTGAATTTGTTGATTTGGATCATCCTGACTTCGTGTGTAAGCTTCAGTGGTCTCTCTATGGTTTAAAGCAAGCACACCAAGTTTTGTTTTCTTGCCTCACCACTTTCCTACAGTCCCTTAACTTTTATGCCTCTAAATCTAATTCGTTGTTACTTATCTATCATCATGAAGGTATTCGTATATATATCTTGATTTACGTTGATGATATTCTCATTACTAACACTTCATTGTTCCATATCTACTGTATTATCTCATCTCTTGGTGAGGAATTTGCCATCAAGGACCATGGCACCCTTCATTATTTTTTGGGGGTTGAGGTTTATTCTCAAACCAACTGACTCTTTATGTCCCAACAAAAATACATCTAGGATATCCTCCACAAATCAGGAATGGTCCATTCAAAGCCCGTTTTCACCCCACTCTACACTACATCAAAGTTGACCGCCATAGATGGGTCCCCTTTTATTGATCCATGTCTATATCGACAAATTGTTAGTTCCCTTCAATATCCTCAACTCACAAGGCCTGACATTGCCTTTGATGTCAACAAAGTGTGTCAATCTATGCATTCTCCCACAAATGACCATTGGCAAGCAGTGAAACGGATCCTTCGCTATGTAAGGCAGACCTATTCCTACGTGCTTCTTATTCAAAAATCCATCTCTTCGCAATTGCAAGTGTTCTCTGGTGTTAACTAGGCTGGATGTATAGATGATTGCAAATTCACTAGCGGTTATGCTGTTATCTGGGGTACTAATTTACCTTCCAAATTCTTAACGAATTAGAAACCTAAGTATCATGTTCTAAAGCCAGTGTTATATAACCAGTCCTACAATCAGTGAAGAAAAATCAATATTTTTTAGCTTTCAAGGACAAAAGTGTTCCTTCAAAGCAATCAACGAATCTTATTCATTTTCTACAAGACAGAACTATAAAGAACTGTTGCCATCTGGCACACAATACTGAGAAGTATTTTCTAAGTCCATAATACTATGCAAGAGCAAGACTTACCAAAAGTGCAATACCACTAAACTCTTCTTCGCTATCTTTAGATCTAAAGGCAACAATAACTTTTCGAAGGTCCTCATATGTTGTAAACTGAATGGCACCATGAGTAACCTGCTGAAGCAACAGAAAAACAAGTTAACTTAATTGAATATAAAACATAAGATGACTTCTGCAGTACCCAGACAGATTGGTTCCCATAACTTTTGCTACCATGGTTACCAATTATCTACCTACATAAGCTATAGGTGAAATTTCAAATAAGTAGCTTTAGCATGCAGTAAGTGGGTTGAATAACATATCTATGTAAAGCAATCCGATGCATTTTATGACCAATTGTTCGCATCATATAACTACGTCTGAAACATTTTATAGATAAGAAAAATTGTTTGCATAAGCCTAATTGAGCCACTGTCCTATTACTGATCCAACAACAAAGTAGCATTATTACTTTAGATCTAAAGCCAACAACGAAGTAATGTTGCATCTCAAACCATATTACTGATATTTTCTTAAAACATGATTTTTTGGATGCTTCCATCTATTTAACCTGCTTCATGTATATGCTGGAATCATTGACCCCATTGTTAATCACAAGGGGTAAGCACTTCCCACTATTGTTTTGGCAATTTCAGGTTTATAATTCATGGACACTAACTTGTATGTTTAGCTCAATCTTTTTTTCTTCACTGATCTTCTTCAATTTGGAGATTTTGTGCATTTCGTTAATCTCACTTTTGGACATGTTTATCCAAGCTGATGTCCTTTAAGCTATGATGAAGTAATATCTACCAGTTCTAGATAAGAGAGATAGAATTTTGTTTGCCACTTATTGCGTACCTATTGAGAAAAAATACGCACTTAAACATCTGTTCTCACCCTATTTTTCTGCTTCATTTTTCTTTTAGGTTTTTTACTCTTGATTTTTTGTCTTGAGATTTTTGTGAAGGATTTTTTCTATAAAAAAAAAAATTGCTTTAATTAAATTCTACCAGATTAGATTCTTGCTTCTATTTCGGAAAATAGCACATGAAACTGGTTGAAACATAGTATTCCTTGAAATTTCCTCATATTTGAGCATTTCCAACTAAATTTTAAATAACAACCTGGAAGATATAAACATAATTTAAAATGATCTATTGATTTGGCTTTGCACTATATTGTTGTCCACTCAATTACTATAATTAGTTTGCTTGGAATTTCTTTGATTAAACGAGTGTGGACTGGTTGTTTTGTGGTTGCTTTTTTTTTCCCTTTCATTTACTGCTAAGTTGTTTTTTTGGAGTTGACAAACAAGGTTTTATGCTCAGAGTTGGTTGACTAATTCACACTAATGTTTGATTGTCAAATACAACATTTCTAATAAATTTTATTAGTAGATATATTTTTTCAATTTTTATGGTATGAAGAATTTTCATACTATAATTGTCACAAGGCGTTCTCATATTAATATTTGTCCTTTAAAATTATACAAATTTTACCTTGAGTAAAAAAGAACAAGCATCACAACTCGTAAAATCAAATTCAGAATGTTCGCTAAAATTTCTAAACTGGAAAATCCTTATTCTTTCATCATGCATGCTTTTTTTTTTGATGTTTTACTATCTCATAATATTTCCACATTCCCTATGAATGTTAGGTCCTATACAAAGAATATGGTGTTATAGACAATGATACTCCATTCTTTAGTCCTTTTCTTTTTCTTTGTATGCCATTCTTATAATATGCTTATTCCAATTGAGGATTATGATACCATGTGCTTAAAAATCTTCATTATTCTTTGAGGCCATGTGAGTATATAATATACATACCATGCAATGTACTAAAATTTAACTAATTTGTTGAGTGGAATTTAATTGGTGGTTGTATTTTGGGATTGCTCTACACTTGAGTGATTAGTTGCTATTTTTTACTGGATAATTTTTTAAAACAATTTTTAATAACTCTAAATTTCATTTTTTTGGGTAGTTAAGTTGGGAAATGGGACAATGACACCCTAGGGTTC
>JAOTRH010002855.1:0-24141 GCA_034768845.1 Heliamphora exappendiculata
TTTATCCGTGATGAATATCAGAAAGGTGTTGTTACATTTGGGTCTATCCCTACAGGGGAACAGGTGGCTGATATTTTCACTAAATCTTTACCGGATCCGTGTATCTCCTATTTATGTAACAAGTTGGGCTTGGTAGATATATATGCTCTAGCTTGAGGTGAGTGTTAATAGCTATATTACTATTATGTTATTATTATCCGGCGTGTGTAGGTGTATAATTATAATAGTGTTCTTTAAATTGAATATAAATAAGAGCTCGCCTACCCATTAAGGTACGGCTTTCCATTATTCTTAACAATATGCACCCACCATATGCGTCATAACAGTTGTGCATGATGTATGAATCTATATAATTAAATAGGGAAAGTTTTGTAAAAATGTATTCTCTCTCTTCACATATATTCTGAATCAATGGTTGAGATTAGCCTAAAACTACATCTTACGATCAGAAATACATCCCACCCAAAATGTGTTCTCTCTCTTAAACATATAATTTGAAAGAACGGTTAGAATTGAATAGATGAGATTTAATAGCTAAGATTAGCCTAACTAGGATTTTCCTAAAGGCACTTTCTTTAGCTTTTATTTTGGAAAGTACCTTTAGACACGGGCAACCATAGTATTTGTATATTTCAAAATATGGGGGTGTATTCAGCAAAATTATATGTGCATTTAGAATCTCCCTTCATGTTCACAGGGATCTAACAAGAACTTTTTAACGTGTTGGTTGTTGCTACCTAATGCACAACATAAAACTGTGGTATCGCATAGTATGTGGTTGTCCTCTTTTTACCTTTTTCCTTTCAAAGAAGAAAGGAGGGTTGTGTTTGGATATCCGTTTTTGGAAGAAAAAAAATTCTTTTTTTTTTTTAAGAAAAAGATCAAGATATCAAAAACACGTGAAAAATGAAGTCGCCACTTTGTTTTTGAAAAAAACCAAGAAAAAAAAAATAAGCCATTGATCTGTGTTACCATTAAAAAAGGGTCCTAGGACTAAGATACGAGATAAAGGTGTTAGGTACCCCTTTTTGTCCAACTGTGAGATTGACCTCTACTAATCACATTCGGTTATTCTTTTAAATTTTTCAAAAGTAACAAAGTACAAAAAGAAAGTTAAAGAGCGAACATACAAAAGAAAACAAGGAAATCGAAAAATCCTACCTACTATGTTTTTAAAAGAAAAGAAAAGTACCTAAGAGTCATGCTAAAATGTTTTTTATATCCACCATGCCTCATTTATTGAAAAACTGAAAGAAAATAACATTCAAGACATGGTTTCGGCTATTAGACTAACAAAAAAGACGCGGGCGTAGCAATCAGAGGTTGCAAGCGCCATGAAAAATGAACATATATCGGCTGTGAATCTAAACATCGCGGTCGTTACTATTAATGAAGAGAAACTCACGGTCGTAATAACTAGAGGTTGCGGCTATTATATCCAAGGAATCCAGTATGATTTTACAATGTTCAATGCATGAATATACCTAATATATAGAAAATATGTGACAACAGATTCAACTTAACGTTCCTAATCAAATAGTTTATCGTGGCAACATGGATTTAAACGTGTCATATTGAAACTTTGACTGTATATTATGATTAACAAGATACTAATATAATAAATGAAAGAGAAAACCCTAGTCGTAATAATCCTGGGAGAAAGAAGAGCGGGACTGCAAGTGTTACGACGGCCTATGGGTACCTAAAATGGATAATCTCCCACGAGTGCCGGGTTGAATGAATGGAGGTACACCAGGAATCTTCTGTGCGTCTAGTTTATGCTACTAAGACTTAGTTTGGTCCAACTTCTGGTTTATTTTGTTATTAAAAACGAAGGAAGAAACTTAGTTCCAAATGCTTCACAATCCTTAATAAAGCTTCTTCATAATTTCGTGTCGAACCTGGTAAACGAACAAATAGGTGATGATCTTTTTGGAAATGCCCAACAAAAGACGATACCTCAAACTCGACTCGAAAACGGTAGAGATGGTCTTGTGATATGGTGAAGGTATGCGTCCAGAATGTAGCCAGGCAGAGTATCAACAAAGTATCGGCAATGTATTGGGATTAGAGTCAAATTCCATAAAATGCAAAGAGTCACTCTCTCCTGAAAATGACTGAGAATGTCAGGAATTTAAAGATTTTAGGGCGCTGACGACGCCTTCCAATACGCTGCCACGCATTAGGAATAGAAGGTTCTATGAGAACGACGCGGCCATGAACATTGAACATGACGGCTGTGAGGAATAATTAGGAAACATCATGGTCATATGGTTCAAAGGTCACAACCGTTTGTAGGATTGAAGTATCATAATAGCTGTGAGGTTCAAAAGAAACGGCCGTTTGTGGGATCAAAACACCATCACGACCGTAAGGTTCAAAGGCAACGGTCGTGTGGGGGATCAAAGCAACCACACGGCCGTTAGGTTCAAAGCTAGACACTGAGACGTTTATGAAGGTATGATGTGTTTTATTATCTTTGAAGCTAAGTTTTGGTTTTATGATCACTTCAAAACATCCTTTAGTATAATTCCATATATTTTCATCATCGGAGAACACTCGAGGAGCCTAAGATGAGGCTTGGTCAAATTGGGGTATCTACAAAAAAAAAACATTTTATATGCGAAAGAAAAAGGCATAATTTTGTTCATAAAGAAAATGTAAATCGAAAAGCATTATTGTGTGACCAATTTCAGCCTATAACATAAAAGAAACGCCTCAACGAAGCATAATTGGCCCAAAATGTCACGAAACACAAAACAAAATGCCATGTCCACAAATTAATGAGGCTAGCATCAATATAAAACCAATCACCCTATAATGGAACAAAAATGACTTTTTTTCCTTCCAAAAACAAAGAAATATAGGTCGCATAAAGTTAGTTAATAACTGAGTCATACCGATAAAGCAGGAGCATCTGCAGTCTTAGGAGTTGCCAACTTCGCAGAAGATCCATCAAACTTGTAGGAGCAC
This sequence comes from Heliamphora exappendiculata, assembly GCA_034768845.1. Lineage (NCBI taxonomy): Eukaryota > Viridiplantae > Streptophyta > Magnoliopsida > Ericales > Sarraceniaceae > Heliamphora > Heliamphora exappendiculata. The sequence continues at coordinate 2,974 of JAOTRH010002855.1, forward strand.
TCCGTATATGCAGAACCAATACCGACTCCAGCACCAAAAGCCACTGAAGCCCAGCGGGTAACAGGACTCCCTGTCAAGACAAAATAAGAGTAAATCCCTTTAGACATTTATTCCCTGCAATCAAAAATTGTTTCCCCCTAATGCAGTGGCATTAGGCTGGCTAGAGAAAACCAAAGTAACCTATAGAACTCATTAATTAATATCATTTTTCTTACTTTTCCTTCAAAATTATCTTTTACTGTAAAGTGGCGGAGACAAACTTGGTGCACTAATCATGAGTCCAACCAAATATGAGATTAGTTGAAATGACCATCTACATGATACTATGTTTTTTTTCTTGTACAGGATCTAATGAGCTGAGATTTGTTAGATGCATCCAACTTTGTTTTGTAGCAGCTTTTTGTCTTTAGGTAAATATGACCAAGAGTGAGATCATTCATGTGGGGTGTGTGGATAATGTCGAGGCCTAAGCCATGAACCTTAGGTGCGAGGTTGGGTCATTTTATCTGAGGTTGTCTTTGGTTCCTCTTTCAAATCTAAGGCAGTTTAGGACCCAATGGTGGAGAGATGTGAGAAGAGATTAGCTACTTTGAAGAGTCAATATGTTCCAACAGAGAGTAAATTAACCCTTATCAAAAATACTTTATCAAGCCTGCAAACTTACTTTTTATCATTATTCACTATTTTTCTCTCTCGGTGGTTCGTCTGTTGAAGATGATGATGACGAGGAACTCTTTTAAAGGGGAATGGGTGAGCAGTTTTGGTATCATCTTGTTCATTGAAATGTGGTTCTATTGCCTAAGGGGTGGTTTGGGTATTAACTATTAAGAATTTCCCCTAGTTCAATAAGACTTTATTTGGAAAATGGTAATGCGGATTCGCTCAAGAAAGAGATAGCTTGTGTAAGAGAGTAGTGGTTATTAAGAATGCGTCTGAGTGGTAAGTAGTCTATGGGTCCTATTAGAGGAGCATATGATTGTGGGTTAGAGGAAGGCATTACATAGGTATGGGAAGATTTTCTTCCTTGATTCACTTTCATAGTGAAAAAATGTGAGAACGGTGAGATTAGTTGGACACTTGGTGGGGGGCCCTTTGTAGCAAGTTTTTTTAGATTTGATTAGAATTGCGATAGATAAGGGGACTCTCGTGGTGGAATACTAGTCTAAGGATCATCGTGTAGGAGTTTAGACCCCTTGGTTCAGGAGATCATTGACTAACTAAAAAATTGGCTTAGTTGTGGATTTGTTTGGGATGCTTTCTCGTTTTTTTTATTATTTTATTTCTGTTCAAGCATATAGTGAGGATCCTTTGGTATGGCATGGTGCTCCTAATAGCTTGTTCTTGGTGGCAACTCTTTATAAGGGTTCTATTAGCGATGGTGAATCCAACTTTTCTTAGAAAAGTGTGGCGTGCATGGGGCCCTAAAGTAGCAGTTTTTGCATGATTCTCACTATTGACAACTTGAGAAGAATGAGCAAGATTTTGTTGGATTGGTGTTGCATGTACAAAGAGATAGGACAATTGCATTTAACCAAGCTTATTTAAGCAAATAAGCCAAAATAAGGCAAAAATTATCCAAACGAACCAAACTTAAACGAAGTGGCTTATTTGTGTCCCCCAAACAAGCCAACTTATTTGCATTTTGGTTTATTTACTTATAAGCAAATAAGCAATAAACAATCCACCCAAACAGGGCCAATGTAAACGAGAAATACCATAAAAAACAAAGAATTAAAGGTGGTATTCCTTGTATTGATTTATGTAACTTTGATATGTCATATCACAGAGTTATTAATTTCGATCCACTCTTTAAAGAGTGGACAGACTCCAATGTAATCTACAAGTTTATCTATGAAAAACTCTATTAAACTTTATTTCTAAATAAAAAATGTCTGAATATCTCATTTACTTACAACACTTCCCTTATCATCTGTTATTATTTCTTTTTCCTCACTACCCTTTTTAACACTCATTATTACATTTCTTAAGATCTCGGATAATTCCCGAGAATCCAAAATAACAGATCCTCTCCTCTCAACTTCATCTTTCCTAACTCTAACCTCCAAAACCGACAAACCAGGATCGAGCTCCGTAATATCAACTTCGCCTCTACGTACATCTATCTCAGATACACTTGGGCAATCTCTACGTTCATCAATAACTTATCCACATTCTCTAAAACCTCCTATCAAAAGATCTCTCCTATCCAGCAAACCCCAAGACATCGATTAGGACAGAATAGGAACAGCTCTATTAGGAGCACAATGCCAAACATCAACATGTTCTCTCATGTATTTTTTCGACAACACGACAATCGATGGCGGTCTCATTAAGGAATCATCGAGCATCTCACGTGTAAAATACTTCAAATACCCCTTCATTTTACAATATGTAACACCACGTTTAATATTAGAATTTTCAAGGCGATACTTGAACCACATTGGACCTGCCTATCGTTAATCGAACAATATCCTTTCTCATAAAAGACTAACTCGCACTGACAATCTACAGGAAATACATAGTACGCCTGCAGACTATCCTTGCCATTTAACCTCCGATCATAGATATTTACTCTGACCAACCCACTTGCGTTGGGGGCACATAAGGGTGAATATTTTATCAGTATTTTACCTTAATACTCTTATAACTGTATCTCATTCTCAACCGAGAAAACAAATTGGGCAACGCAAGTTCGATACAACTGAAATTACTTGCTGATACACTTTCTACAACGCCTGTTTTTATGTCATCCACCTCTATTAACCTAAACATTACACAAAACCCCAGAAGTCAAAATACCCTACAAACAATACAAACTAAACAGTTTTAAAATACATCTAACTCCTTAAAGTGTATTTACACTCTTTCTCGCTCACGGAAGCTGCAACTAAATATATCGCACCCTTCTGAATATTGCCAACATTTCCTAACAACGTATCTTTGTAGTCCGTCCTAACATCAATAGGACAAAACCGATCCACAACTTCTATTTCATGTTGCACATATTCTTTGTCCTTCCCACTAACAAGCTTGAACCGCATTTTCATCAGCATCCGAAACCGATCCGACTAATCAAGATCCATAATCCAAGTCTCGAGATTACCCTCTCCAACACTAATAAATATCTTTTCTGGTGTCGAAACAGCATCTGATGGAGAGTTGTCATTTACAATGAATAATAAAACATGATGCACCACAGGTTCTTCCTTCGCACCAGGCCCCAATTGCACATTCCCAATTAATTTTATACCCTTTACCACAATTTTGTCTGATTGGCGATCAGACCTCTTATTTCCCAATTCAATACCGTTAAGCAACCTCAATACACCTTTGTTGTTAAAGCTGATGTCCCTTAATCATTCATCATATATTTGTAACTTCTTTACTCCCCTCTTATTCCTTTTAATGAATCTGGTAATATTCTGCATATAACGTCTGCAGATATATGGGCAGAAAGGAGCACGAGACCCGTAACTATGCTTAAATCCACTAACCGCCGACGTTCTCATTCTCCGATTTAAAAGGTATCAATCATTTTATCAGTATTTTATCTACCTTAATACTCTTTTGATGGGGTTAAATGCTCCATCCCTATTTTGAAAGAGTGGGTGCTTTTGACACTTTGTGATTTTGGATTCATATAGATTTTTCTTTTTTCCATATTCATTTAGAGTTTTTAGGGGAATTGCACATCCCACGGCCATGCCGGTATAGGGGCTTCAGTATAGGTGATTTTTTGATATTGCCTTAGTATACTTCGTGCGTACATGATTACACTAGTTTGACAATTAAATGACATTACTTTTACCTATAAAAGAAAAAAAGAACTAATCCAATTTCTAATTTGATTTACATGCTTGTTAAAGAAAAAAATTTGGAATTTATGGTTAAACTTGAACAAGAAACACGATGAAAAACATGCATTTAAAAACACCATAAAGATTGATAGAGCATTTCTTAAGATCCCTTTGTCCGGAAGATGTAATAAGACATAGAACTTCTTGCATTTGTTTAGTCATTTGATGATTTGATTCCATATAAGATGTAAAATGTAAACAACAACAGCCAACTCTATGATCTTTCACTTGTAATCTACACCAAGCATAACCCCAAAACATCTATTCCTCTGGTTGGAGAAGGGGATCATTACATGTTTCATATATCATCTTGAGACATCAAGTTTCCACAACACTTAAATAGGATACACAGGTCATATAATCTCTCCACATGAGTCTTACGACTCGTTTCAAGGCATAAGCTCTCTCCTTTAATGACAAGAATGTCAATGGGCTTACAACTCTGCATCTGAAATTGATGCAGGATACTCTTCATATAAGTCCCTTGAGACAAACCAAGAAGATTTTTAGAACAAGCCGAAAGGATCTTAACTCCGAGCACATGGCTTGACTTGCCACTGTATCTTAAATTGTGCCTAGCATTTTCCTAGTTTAAATGCATGACAACATCCAAAATGAATAGAAGCAAACACCTTTATAAAACCAGTACATTTTTTGTTAGCAGCTGATGCAAAAGCCACTCTCACAGTCTTAGGCTCTACATGATCTGCAGAATAATCATGAAAGCATCCCCCCACCCTTTCAATATCATAATGACTAGGAATAACTCTATGCATCTAAGGGTGGTCATGAGAATTTTCATCCATTGAAACTAGTCCATCGAGAGGCAAGGGGCTCCTGTTGTCCGCAACAGATTGAGGAATTTCTTCCTCTTTTACAACTAGATTGTTGGTGATATGCCTTCTTGTGAATCCTCTCCATCCCGGAGAACTCCACATCTCTACTCACCTCTCCTTCACTACATAACCTACTCTCTAGGAAGTCCACATTAACTTTACAATTGGCAATTCGGAATAACATTTAATAGGATTAGCAAAATCCTATTGATTGCAACTTTAATTGTCCAAGTTGTAATGATAGTATCTTGTACGTGAACCGGTAGAACCTTTTAATTGTCCAAACGGTAATGATAGTATCTTGTACGTAAACCGGTGGGACCTTTCCTTAGCACGAGAGGACTAGGAAGGACGTACCTCTGTTGCACCTGTTATCGTGCCCAAGGTATTATGACCAAAATAATTGTATTCAATTCACCAAAAAACAAAAAAAAAAAAAAAACGATCACCAACACCACAAAAAATCAAAAGCTAATTATTTGTGCATCAGCTTTATATTCTCCATTTTACTTACCACCAAAATTTAAGCCAAAGCAAAGCCTCCTGCTTTCACCACCCCCCTCCCCACCCCCCCAAAAAAAAGCAATAGGCGAAGGATTTAAGCCCCAATCAGAGACAAGTTGGTCATTTTAAATCCGTCTTAGAAAAAAATTCTATTTGAGTACAATTGTAAAGAGTCAATGCTCAAGCTGATTCCAGAACAAAAATGTACTAGCACCATACATTTTCTGAAATTTGGGCAAGCAAATATGCCTAATGGGAAAAAGCGTAAAATAACATAACCTAAATGGAGTAAAGCATAGCAATCTTTCAATTTAAAGTTACACATATAATACATTATATGATTAAACTCACATTTCAGCAAGTTTTAAAATTAAGATGGTCACTGATTGCTGATATAAACAGCTTCCTTCTCTTGCCAAATGTGCACGTAAGGGCAGTAAACAACTTCCTTTTATATCCTTGTGTGCACGTGTAAGTAAGCCATTTTGCATGAACAACTATAACATATTTAACAACAAAACCAATGCCCACCCTCCCTCCTCCAAAATCTAAGGAGAACTTTCAGCAAACATATTCCAATAAATAAAATTTAGACTTAACCCACAACCCTGATGCAATGAAATCTAAGGATGAATGTATTAGAGAGAGAAAAATTCCCAAAGTTGGGATACGAGAGCTTATGCTCACAAATTTACTATCTCAAAATGCCAAAAACTGAATATTAGAAGTCCTAAGAACTATATATATAGACTTAGGACAGCAACAAAACTAAAGAGACAATCACACGAACCATTACTACACTATGAACACAAACATTGCATCAAACCCTTCTTTCCGATTTAATTTTCAAATATGTGAATGTTAAAATTTAAAACTTGAGATCAAGGGTTACAATTCCCATTACCAAAGTTGCCAATTCCAAATTGAACATACTTCTATAGGATTTGGAGAAAGAAAAGAGAAGATAATCTTAAACTCATAGTACAAAGAATAACATAATTCCCTAATTGATAATGAACAATCAAGTGGGATATCACATACACTATAACAACAAGCACATTAAAGCCAAAGGAAAGACATAATGTCATCTATAAGTTTTGGAAACGATAAAAATGACCAAAAGGAAATTTTTATTCAATATTTTTTTATTTAATTTACAAGCATAAATACAGTATTAAAATACTAGTGAAAATTAAGCAGACTAAATCCAATTATGCTATTTAATCTAGAAAACCCAATCTTTGGCAATCAAACAAATTAAACAAGTTATACGGTTCAGAGTCCCAGATTTAAAGAATTGTAAAGATATGCTTCTAACAATGCATAAGTTTAGCCAGACCTTGAGTTCTCTTTGCTATAAATCCTAAATCTAACTTTAATCTTTTCAAGGGGGATTCATGGGGTTTTGTTGCAGATGAATTTATGGTAAAATTTGATTACTAAGAAGTGAAAACAAATAAGTACCAAAATGGAGCTCCTCAAAAATCACATTTTCAGTTTATTAAAGCTGTTTTTGGCCAATAAGAAGAAGCAGAATGTCTGCCAAACAAGTTGATTTGAAATTTTTTTTCTCCTGTTATTATGCTACTTCTCCTCTCTCTGTCGGTGTCTTTGCTATATCTCATTTGTGTTAACCTGCAACTAGACAATAGATCTTGTGCCTGAACAATAGGCATCCTCCAAAATGACAAAAAGGTGCTCATGAAGGATTAAAAAGATGGTCTTTGTCAGGCTTCTAGATGTAACAAGAAGTGCTCATAGATAGTTTGGTCACTTCGGCATGTCTTGGATTTATACATCTAAAAGTGGGAAATGATTGAATGGCCACCTAGATGATCTGGAGATCTGACTCAATTACTCCTCCAAAAAAAATGCTACGTTGAAACTGATATTGTAAATAATCGTTTATCTTATCAGTTACTAAGGGGAAAATTATTATTAGATAGAGGGGGGTAAAAAAGGGTACCAAAAGGGGAAAAGAGGTCCACACAAAGAAAAGAAAAAAATAAGAAAACAAAAAAACAAAAAAAAACGAAAATCCAAGATTAGATCTCACATATTGCCCTCCATTCCCTATAAATAAAAAACTAAAGGAAGCATATACCAAAACCCAAAAGAAGATGAATTCTATATCATATTCCACAAACTCCCAATAACCCATGAGGCCGTGACTTATCCTCAAACGCAGTTGCACTCACCTCCAACCAACTTTCCGCAATCACGCAACATACTACACAATTTCAAATTAGTTTAGACGATTCATTAGTTATTCCATTAAGACAAACATAGAAATCACAGTTATTTTCTCCCCAAAATCCATTTGGAGAGCACTGCCAACTAAAAAAACACTAGCATAACAAGAAGCAATTTAGGGACCTTCGCAGTTACTAACCTACATTAATGACTAGAAACTCAGACAGGAAGAAAAGTCTGAAGGGGCTTTAAGTGTCTTCCATCACCAGAAGCCATCAGAACCAAAACTTATGGTCATGGAGTTTGGAGACTAAGGAAGAGAGAACAAAACACAAGGAACATAATTGCTTAGTGGAAAGCATATATGAAAATAATCCGAGCAACTTTCATTGTGGAAAGATGATGAAAATAATTTAGAAAATGCTTGTACCCTGCCAATTTTCACCTTAGAAAACAGTTTCCACAATGAACTTCAATCTGTAACATCAATCGAGACATCCAAAATCATATTCTAATTTGTTTTCTAATAAACAATAAAGTTTCAATACATTCAACTTGTACATCCAATCCCATAACGTCTTTGCCATCCCAACTATCCGGATCTTCCTCAATCACCAAAAATAAGAACGCATGCCCGCAAACTATATTTGAAATTTGGCTCAAGACAACCAGACAACAGCTAGTCCACCACACCTTACGCTTACATCTAAAACTAACCACTCGAATTTAAATCAAGAAGAAATTTTCCAGAATTAATTAAGCGATTATTATTCTACTTAGAAACTCAATCCGCACATGTAAATCATGCTTCAATACATGACCCAGAACAGTGAATCAATTCCCGGCAAAACCCAAGGAAGAGGAACCCTTTAAAATATGATTAATCAAGACGCTCCTTTTGGCCAAAGAGAAAATGTAGAAAAAGATAAAGCAATTGTCTCTGAATCTACAGAAATCCATTCTTCTGGAAACATAAACAGCACAATAGGTAAAATTTAAAGGTAACCTTTTCTTTTTCTGGAGTTTTCTTGGGGGGAAACGGGGGAGGGAGTGGAAAGCGGAAAACTTACTGAAGAGAAGGAGACCGCTGAAGGCACCGGCCAAGGAGGAATAAACGAATCGCCGGACACCCAAATCGAGACAGGCGTCCCACTTCGCATTCAGATCGAACTGCGGGGAGATTTCATTGTTTTCACCCATTTCTTATTCTCTTTCAATTTCTTCGGTCTCCGCTGTTTGCGTCTGTGGCAGGTTTCTCCTTTAGTTTAAAGCGAGGGTTCTCTTCTCTATGAAGCTCCTCTGTTTTTATGCATGCTAACAATTATTCATATGCACTTTAAAAATAGTTATATTATAAAATTAATTTTAAACAGTGAGTAATTTTCTTAATTACTTAAAAGAACAAAGTATTATAAAATATTTTTATCAAGCTCACTTAATTATAATTATAAGAAAAAATAAAAATATATATATTAATATTAAAATACGTTAAACTAACTATATTTTTTAACTATGTATATTGTTTTTATGCTTTTACCATTACTATTTTTTATCAAAGAGAAAATTTTAAATTTTAAATGAAAAAAGATGACAGCTTATTAGTGAGATAGAAGAGATAAAAAAACAAAGATAGCAAATGTGCAAACAAATCTTAGTCCATGTTTGGTTTAACTTTTTTTAAAAATTTTTGTTGAAAATTTTTTTAAAAAGTCAATTGATATGGCCTCAAATAGCTTTTTTCATATTTTTTTATATTTATTATTTTATAAAAAAAAGTCAAAAAATCAAAAAATTTAGAAGAAAAACTAGTACAATCACAACCTTAGCTTTTGAATATGCCACGTAGACAAATGTTACATTAAGAGTGTTATAATTTGTAGTATAAATTTTTTTTTACAATTTTTTTTTATTTTTTATTTTTTCTTTTTCCTTTTTCTTTTTCTTTTTCGGTCTTTACTAGTAAGGTTCAATTTGTATTGGGATACAAATGAAATCAGTGGACCAATCATGATACAGAGCTCATAGATTATATACATTTTTTCAAAAAAAATCACTAATTAATTATTTAATTATAATACAATAGTATGTTATAATAAAACATATGAAATTGCAAGATATTAGCTCTTGGGGCAAACTGCCAATATTCTAAGATTATATCTATGATTTTAATTAAAAATAATCCAGACAAACAAATGCTGAAATAGGCTCTAGATTAAAATTTTTTATATCGAATAATCAAAATAAAATTCGGTAATACTCCCAAAGTTAATTTTAAGATTATAACTTTCGAAATCTGATTAAATAATTTCTACAACAATTTCTAGTCAGTAATTTGCCACGATTTTTTGACTTCTAGTCAAATCTCCAACGATTTTTTGACTTCTAGTCAAATCTCCAATACAAGCCTTCTATTGTATTCTCAAATTGTGATAACACGGTACGTATTTATTTATTAATTTTTCTTTTTAGTTTAATATTGTGGTATGACAAAAAGATTAGAGTATAAGTTTTAATAATATGAAGAATCATGAACGAATTAATAAGTTTTGGAATAATTGTAAGATCTAAAATAACGATAAATTTTGATAACATGCCGATGGTAAAAGTTGAAATGAGGTAAAGGTTGGAGATTGGGGTTTAGCCTAAAGAAAATTTGTTGAATTTCAGGTTCAGAGATTACCGCTCAAGCGGTGGGGGTCCGCTCGAGCGAGCTATCGGGATAAGTTGAAAAGTTCGCGAGCCTTGGGGAAAAATATGGATATATACATACAAGTCTCTTATGTTTTAACCCACCCACATGAGACTTTTCTCATCACCTCTCTTCTTCCTTTCTCTTATCTCATCTCTTCTTTTCTCTTTGAGAGAGAAAGAGCCACCATATCTTCGAACCCTAAACCACCATTCTTAAATCTTAAAGATTAAGGCTTGATCCAAGGTGAGCAAGGTGAAGATCAAGCTTTGGAGCGAGAAAATTGAAGATGAAGCATTGGGAGAGCAAGGAAACCCTACATCCAAACCCTAGGAGAGAGATTTGAAGAAATCACAAGCTCTCGAGCAAACCCAAGGTAAGATTTAGATTATCTCACATGTCTTGCGTAGATTTGGGTTGATATTTTCTGTATATGAGTAAAAATTGAATCCATTGCATGCTTAATTAACCTATTGGTAGGTTTGTGTGTGTGTTGGGTTAATTTTCATAAAAATGGAGAGTTTTGGGAGGTGATTACCTATGAAATTGATGATTTATGGTATCAAGAAACGGTTTTGAGACTTGAATCTAGTGTTTTTTATTTAGAAATAAAGATTTGAAGCATGTTTGATAAAGGGTTATGTGTTTGGAGGTTTGAAACTCAAAACAGGACAAAATTTGAGATTTTTTCGGGTGCCAGTGCGCTCAAGCGGAGCTCTATTCACTCGAGAGCTCACATGGCAGAGAGTTGGGCGCTCGAGCGCCCGACATCTGCTCGAGCGGACTTACTGCGCAGGGCCAACTTCTTTTGATTATATCTCCCTCATCCGGACTCCGAATTTGATCATTTTTATACTCAAATTGAAGCCATGGAAGTCCTCTTTCTAAGAAGACTATTCTCACAAGAAAATTCTTTTTGTAGAAAAAGTTATAATTAAAATAGTGAGGGTATGTCAAAAGTTTTTAACCATTTTCACCTGTTTTTAGCCAAATATTTTACAAAAAGTTATTTTCATTATTATTAGCCCTTTTTACTAAATTCCTAGTCCCTTGAGTTTATGGCACATCTATAGGTATATCTAAATTGAGTTGGGATGCATGCATTGGACCTGTTGATTGGATTTTTTTTTTACAACGAAAGTGAGTTTCAAATTGATATATGCATATATACATGATGGGTGTGAACCTTTTAAAATGATGTGATCCTCTTGATATCAACCTTGTGTTATGGGTATTTGGTAACATTGTGATCTATGAAAAATTGGTAAACTGTGATTTATGAGAAACTGTTTAATGAAAGTTGTGAAGGTAACTTTGGGTTGGAATCATAATGATGTATTATGGTAATGAGTGGGAGAGGAACCGTTTGTGGGTTGAACTCTCAGATTGTGAAAATGAATCTAATTAACCTAAAATGAACCATACGGATTGATGTGGAATAAGTTGGGTTAGCGGCTCCGCGGTGAAAGACTGAAAACTTGCGCAAGATGAGAACCACATGCCCACAGGTTAGTCCTCAAAATGTGATATTGTGTTGTGGTGAGTTATAGAACTATCTATTACCAATGGATTCGCGTAGTCTATTGGGATTAATAGGAAGGGTTCCAATAAGCAGCACCCGACACCGGTTCATTAGAGGTGATACAGTTTTGTGAAAATCGAGAAAGAAAATGAAGGATTTATAAATGGCAAAGAAATGGATAAAATGGAGAAAAATTTGAGTGTGCGTGAGTATGTGTGAGTTAAAAAGAAATGATTTGGTGTAAATGTGCATATTTATTTAGTTACACCGATCACACCTTACAAATAATGCATTATATATTAGTTAATCTTTATCGTACGAGTTTCGGCTTATGTATATATGTCAAATAATTTCAGGTTCCGAAGAGCGGGGTGACACCAAAGCTATGGAAACTTTTGGGAAGGACCAGTAGAAGAAGCTATGTTGTCTTTTGTTTTTGTTGTACATTAAACTAAGGAAAGCGATGTATTGAAAGGGATAGTTAATATTGTATGTTACTCTAAATATTTGTGTAAACCTGAAAATGTAATTCTGAAACGTGGTTCGTCCCGTTAAATCTTAGAAATGATATGCACCTTACTTTCTTATTTCTTGGGCATCACTTATGGATATGGCTTATATATGGCATGTTTTGGGTTTAGTTCACGGATCCGGGTTTGGGTCGTGACAGAAATAATATCAGAGCTCTAGGTTCGGATACCTAGGAGCCGTGGAAAGTGAGGACGACTTTTGTATGAGAATTGTTTGATGATCCATAGGCACCACTACACTGCATGGTTTGTGTGCTTGCATTGGATTATAGTTGTATTATCTTGCACATGTTATGTGTTTATATGAGCATGGAGGTTGAGTCTTGGGGTGATGTGGCTTGCCATTTGGTGTCCGATCAACTACTTTGGGGTTCAAAATAAAAAAACGTTGGACCGGCGTTCTTTCTATGAGAAATCTGAATTAGTTACCCGGATTGTCGCGTTACTTCGAGGCTTTCCCTCGGTATGTGTTTATGTGTTAGTGTTATTAAGTTTGAGTAGGGTTAGCCTCATTTGTGCTTAAAATTGAATCTATTTGGGATGGGAGTTTCGATTTGTTTACGAATTATGTATTGACGATTGTTTTCTTTTCGTATAGTGACGCCTCCTAGGCAAGAAGGAGATAGATGTCGAGGTTGCAATCGCGACCGAGGGCGCGGGAGAGCGCCAAATCCTGAAGAAGGGGATATCAATGTTGGAGGCAATACTACCAAGATCATTATTTTTGTAAAATAATTTTCGGTAAAAAATTAACTGGACGAAAAAATATCAAAACGGGCTCCAGATAAAAATTTTGACGTCGAACGATCAAAAATAAATCCGTGCAACCAAAGTTTTGAAAGACCGTGCAACTAGATTAGATCTACAAGAAAAATACCTCTTGTAGATCTAATCTTCAATTACGACTTATTTTCGAGTTGAAGCTCTTGTCAGATCTTCTACCGTATTCCCTTATGCGATCCTTGAACGTAGTGTGGGCTATGATCCTTTGAGAACTTGTACCGGCAGAACCCCGATATATATTTTAAGTCTTGAAAGACAAAAATAATATATCAAGAATGATATGAAAATTAATTCTAAACTGGTTCAGCCTACCCGCATATATATAGGACTACAGTAGGGACCTGGATAGTAATTATGAGTAAGACTTTCAGTGGAACACAGATACCTACGGGCGGTTTCTGTAATTATGAAAAGACGCAGCAATTTTTGCAATTTTCATAAAATACTGAATTACAGTTCACACTACTAAAGAACTATAATTGCACTCTGAACCATAATCTCAAGACCTTTTTGCATTGAGCTCCTATTATTAAATACTTACCATTTCTTCCCACGTTAAGATTTTCGATACCCGCCAATTAAATTTAATTACTAAAAATTTAATTTAATCGGCATCTTGATATTCCTTAAGCTCTTCCGCTTAACTTATTTGACCGCCGAATAATTAAATCCACCTATAGAGTTTGGTCCGGTCAAAACTTATAAGCATCCTTAAGGGGGTATCGTCAATCTCCATCATCGAGACGTAGATTCCGTCAATAATTAATATTTATCATATAAATAATACCGCTATCGAACTCATCGGGAATATAGACTCATATAAGATCGCACCATCTAATGAATCAAAACAACGAATATTAAATATATGCAAATCAATAATTATTTCAAGATTAAGATGATAAGTACTATTCATAATAAACTTGGGGTGTGAATTAATTTATATTGCCAGTAGTCAGTACTAAATTAATTATCCCAAATGTCCTGTTCAATACACACAAAGTGTACTGACACAGAGAGTCGAAACAATAGACGACGCTATTATCTATTCCCCGCAACCAAGACAGGCTTACTAAAATTTTGTACCAAAGTCGTACCGATGGTATATCCATTTTCATCTAAACTGTGAGCATAAAACTTATATTCTGTAAGAACCTAAAATCTAGTCTTCTGTGTGTAAGCCGTACCCTACACACCAGATTAAATACTATACAGAATATCAGACATCCATGCATAACAAATAAATGATATACATACATTGCTCATAAAGACTCTCATAAAATGAAAAACTAATTTGATTAAAAATAAAATTAAATACTAAAAATATAATTTTCAGTATACCAACCATAACAATCTCCCACTTATACTCAAAATCATATTGCCATACATCTGACTCCCATGCCATCTACATGACTATCAAAAGTCTTAGCTGGTAAGCTTTTTGTAAAAGGATCTGTAAGGTTGTCTCCTGATGCAATCTTGGTCACAGTAACATCACCTCTCTATACAATTTCTCGTATCAGGTGATACTTACGCTAAATGTGCTTGCCTTCCTTATGGACCCTTGGCTCCTTCGAGTTTGCAACCACTCTGCTATTATCACAGTAAAGTGTAACAGCCGACTGAACAGAAGGTACCACCTCTAGATCCATTAGGAAGTTCTTGAGCCAAACGGCCTCCTTGGCTGCTTCAAAAGCTGCCACATACTCGGCCTCCATGGTGGAATCAGCAATGCAGGATTGCTTGATACTCCTCCAACTTATAGCTCCACTTTCTAAGGTAAACACATATCCTGAGGTAAACTTAATTTTAGGAGATTTTGGTTAAACTATGGGTGCATTCCTTTAAGACTGAACTGTTGGCTGTTGGATAATTTAGATTGTGATTGGGAATTGAGAATCGGGTAGTGCCTGAGTATATTATGTTGTTTACGTTTCAAAGGTGATACTCAAATTTGGGATAGTCCGAAAAATAGAGGAGACTCTGCCGAAATTTTTAAGAATTATACTTAGAATATTTTCAAAGTTTTGAAAGGAACTTCTTTTAAACCAAATTAAATCTAAGTATTTTTCTTTAAAGAAAGTTTTAACTATAAAATTTGATTTTATAAAAAAGAATCTCCTTAGTTATTCTATAAAGTTGGGTATCAAGTGGGGTTCACGTGTCTTGGGTCGAGGGCGTGACATAATAGTATCAGAACTCTAGGTTTGATTACTTATGAGCTGTGGGTGATGATGATTGTTGTATATGAATTGTTTGATGATTATAGGCACCACTACATGATATAACTTGTGTTCTTGCATGGGTTTGCGACTGAATTATCTTGCGTGTGCTATGTGTTTATGTGTGCATAAAGGTTGAATCTTGGGAGTGATATGACTTACCTTGGGCGTTTAGTTAACTATTTTTGGGTTTGAAGTAAAAAAGCATTTGGCCAACATTTTTTTTATAAGAAATTTGGATTAGTTACTTGGATTGGCATGTCATTCCTAACGGTTCACCTCGGTATGTGAACGTTTGTTGACGTGATATTTTTCGGTTGTGATTTATGTGTTAGCTAATTATCGAATGTTAGGTATTCGAAGAAAGTTTATAAATATCCTCTAAGGAGAGAGTTAGATTGAATTTAATATTGTTAGGTTTATAGTTCCTACTACAGGAAAGTTATGATTATGAGGTTGGAGTTAAGCCGTAGCTAGGGTGTGATATGAGTGAGGGTTGATAGTTAGAAATTTGAACTTGGGAGTTGAGAGTCGATTGCTTTCATGCGTAATGGAAGTTATTACCATACTGGTTACCGAGGGTGGTAGTTAGTTGTTGTTGGTAGGCTAGTGTTATGGCACTATTGTCTTTGTGCTAGTGAGGCACGAAGACTAGTTAATTCTTCTGTCATATATGTTTTTTTTTGTAGTTAAGTTGGGGAAGAGGGCAATGATACCCCAGGGTTCAAACCCGGAGGGAGTATGTGGGGCTTACAAGCTCTGGCTACAGGAGCTGCCACCAACATCTGTCAGATACGTTATGTGCAATAGAACACTATCTTGAGGAGAATTATATTAATAATGTTTTAATGGTTAGGCGTAGTGATCTTTGTGAAATAGATGATTTGGTGAGGTGGTATCATGATAGTGATGTCTTTGGATAAAAATCTTGGTGAACTTTGATATAGAGCCTTATGTTTGGAAATAAAATTAGATTTTTTTTTTGTAATTAACTATGACATAAAGAGAAAAAAAATTACATGTTTACAAGGGACAACCCCAGGCCTTACAAACCCAAAACACAAGAAAACACCAAATCTAAACCCAAAGGATCTACCAAACCTGGCTTTAGGCTAAGCCGGAACCAACTAACAACACAAACAACAAGGCTAAAAAAATAAAACAACTTACAACATGAACAAACACCAAAAGAAAAGTAATAGCTATGACTCTTGAGTATTTGGAATATTTGGACGACCTAACCCTCGTAAGCTAAGGAAGTATTTAATAGATTAACACGGAAGATTGAGGGCATGGTTTCCTCCTTTCAATAATAAGTTTTTCTTTTCGTGATTTTTACAAGACTGAGGAATTTGATTTGGTGTCAAGATGCTTTTTTCGCGGATAAGACCCATATTAATCGATGGTTCATCTTACTTCTATATGAGTGGAGTCACTGTTTGTTCATCTAGAAGATTAGTAGAATATAGAACTTTGTTTAAAATTGTAATGGCCATCCTTCGTGATATTGTTGCCTGCGCGAATTTAATCAAACACTGATTCGCACAATGAATTTCAAGAATAATTTCCTGACCGTCGAGTAATATTGAATTTGAATAATTGTGATTGTGGGAGAAAGTATTGTCGAGAAAATAAAAGTCGGTAGAAAAGAAAAGAGTCGACCTAAAGGATGTTGCTGTTGAGTTCTTGGTTGAGTACCGTGGACGGTAAATCGTGCATGGAAGTTCTGAATTTGGTACTAGACCTGAACACAAATATGCAAAAGATTTGTGAGAAATGTCAAGGAATTATTGATTCAATCTGAAAAAAAGAAAAATGCTGGTTACCTATTCAAAGAATAAAGTCGTCTGTCAGTAAAAAGTATTCTTTTGGGTAACCTTGTGGTCATGACATATCATATAAAGTTCTTTCGAAATAACATTGGAGAAATAATAATGTTACCATGAAATAGAAGGACATAGAATATAAAGATTGCTTAAATTATCTAAGATTTGTTTGAACTATGATGAGGGTCGAATTTTGAGAACAAAATTCCTTAAGGGGGGAAGGTTATAGTGACATGGTACGTTTTTATTTTAGATAATTATTTTCAACACAATTAAATTAATTGAAATGATTTTAATATCATTTAAATTAAGTTCAAACTATTTGGAGGTTAAAAATAAGGTGAAATTCACATATTAGGGAATATACATATATATACTTATATTTATATACATTTAGGTATAACATGAGAATAGAATAATCTAGAATTCTAGAAAGAAATTCAAAAGCAATAAGAATAAAACAAATAGGGCCCTAGAGAAACCCAGACCTTTCTGGATTCTTCGGCAAACGCCCCCCAATTTCCTCTTCTTTCCCTTTTTCTCAAGTGCGTGACAAGCTTCTCATCTCCTCCATTTTTTTTCTTTTGGTTTTTCGTTACTCTGCTCTCTGGAGTAAGAGCGAGTGAGCAAGCGAGTGAGAGAGAGGGAGGAGATGCTGGGGAAGACACCTGCGATATGATATAGCCTGGAGCCGTCGTGGGGTTAGCCGGTGGGATGACTGGTAATGAACGGGGAAGCTCATAGCAGTGGTGGCCGAAACCTTTTTGTTAAGTGCCGTCGCAGTTCCTTCTTCCTCTTCATAGCTCCTTCATCCGCCGACGCTTCTTTCTCCTCTTTTACTACCAATAAATGCGAGGATTAATGTATGGAATCAACAAATCAAGGATAACAGCTAGGCCATAGGTTTTCTCCTTCTCCCGTCGGTATTTTTTTTTTGTTATCTGTCATGGGTGTTGAAATTCAAGTTTAATATCAAAATTTTTCACTAGAAATTGATGATCTTTTCTTCAAACTAAATATAACCAGAGGAGAATTGAGGTGTAATCAACTCGAGGGAAATTTTGAAGCTTTGTGAAGTCAGAACCCAATTTGGCTGAAACTCAAGGAGCAAAACTCCCTGGTGGCCGAAACCCTAGGTGACATAATTGGGTAAATTTTGAAGCTCTCGAAGCTTAACCAGGTAGGATTTAGACTAGTTTCTATGATTTGTGTTGATTTTGGTGGATTTTGGCAATTAATTTTATGAAAACCCTAATGATCTAAGCAATTAAACAAAATTCTAATAAATTGGTGGAATGTTGAGGTTAAATTTTAAAGAAATGGTTTGTCCCGTTAGAATTGGGACAAAGAAGTGACAGCTATAGTAGAGTTATTAAACAAATTGATGCGTTAGAGAGTTGGAGTTATAATTTAACCTGAGATTAAATGATTCCAATTGCGTAGGTTGTTAATTTGTGAATTGAGTATTAAATTCAAATTTAGTTGACAAGATTTGGAACTTAATAAGTATATCCCTTGAATTAAGTAATTCACAATATGTAAAATCATAAGGAAGGGAAGAGATTAGGAGAGTATTATGAGTCTAAATAAATTGTGATTGGTGATTTAATTTTAGAGTTCAATAATAAGATTTGAATGATTTACTAAGGTTCTCATATGATTTTAAAAAGAAAAAAAGGGGTTTGATCTAGATTCCTATTAGTTTGGAGGGAATGACAAAATGGGAGGACCTGAGATGAGAACATAGATTAAAATTTTTTGATTTGTGAAATGATCTTTGATATATATTGTAGACTATGGATTTAAATTTATGATTTAAAATTTAATGGCTTGAGACTTAAGTTTTGAGAAATTCAAATTGAGTTAGGGTGACGTTTTGTTAATGTAGAGAAAATTTGAAGTTGAACTAGTTTTAGAAAATTGATGCAAATGAAAAGAAATTTAGAGAAACTAAGGGAACTTGGAACTATTGAACCTATGAAATAGTGATTTAACGATGGAATGTCCGGTTAAGTAAAGAGAATAGAGACTTTTGATTTGATTCTATGTTTACTTAGAAGGGGAAGACAAGATATGAGTGTCTGATTACGAATGTGAACCATAATTGAGTATGCTAAATATATATTTAAGTTCTTAACTATTAAGTTGGTAAGTTGTGAGATTGATTTAAGTTTTAATGAACAAATAGTTGTTCGAGCTATTGAATCCTAACTTTTACTAAAGCATGAACAAAAAGGACCCAGCATGACGAATACTTGAATGTAGAATTGTGACTGAAGAAATGAAACTGAAGATACTAAATTAAGTTTTGCATTATATAGAAGAAGGTCATGATAAAGAGGGTTGGTTACGAAATAGATGGATCATTTGTTATAACGAAATTGATAATTACGATTGAATGTACGAGTGTTTGTGTAATAACCCGATTCGAACCCTAGTTGTAACAATTCGATTTATAATAACCCGTGTAGTGATCCAACCCAGACCCTAGTAGTAGTGACGGTTAGCTAATGAGATCTTAGATTGTTAAAAGGATGAAAATCCTAACACAACCCAAAACCTTAATTCGATTCGAAAACCCTAAAAAGATCTAATACTCAAGAGAGAAAACCCTAATACTCGGAGAAGACTCCTAACATCCTAAATGATGTAAATAATATGAAATATTAGGTTAAAAATAAAAAATTATCATAATTAGGGTAAAATGACCATTTTGCCATGGTACAGCAAAAAGTGTTAAAAAACTTAAATTTTGACACATGGGCACCCTAAATCAAATATATAGATACAATTAAATAAAAAAAGACAAAATAAGAATAGAAATGGCAAAATTACCCTTGCATGGCCAGCCACATTGGAATGTGTGCACAAAAAAATTCACTTTTTGCCTTTTTAACTCACAGATGAGAAAAAATTGTACAAATTAAGCATTATTATGAACCAAGACATTTTATATAAGTAATATACATAATAATATAATAATATAGGTCAACTAAAGCAAAGATATCATTATTTAAAGTTCCTACACAATAAATAAGTTAAAAAGTCAATTCTTGTCAAACTAGCTTAATTTGACTTAAAAGTTTACACCTATTGAATTCAATTGCTAAAAAAATTATGATAATTTATGAGAATACTAAATTAATCGTAAACATACTAAAATAATAGGTTTTAGTAGGTTAGGACACCAAAAAGATACACAAAATTAATATTTTTGGCGTTTTCTTGCACAATATGGCACAAAACCTAGTTTAAACCCCAAATTAATGCAAAATAAGCTTTTGGTATCCCCCAAACAGCCCTAGCTGAAATTCCTAGCTACCATATCTGGATTGTGTAAGTCTCAAGAGCCTCCCACCTCCCATGCACCGAATAGGATTTAAGAAAAATTGAATTAAAGCTTCCCAAATCATAATTACTCCCACTACCCTAGTTTTCTATATAAGCAAGCCAAACACTACCCTTTCTTCTCCTCATTTTTGTTGATATAGAGAGAGAAGGATCAGATTTATGTTAAGTATTCTTCAAGTCTTGGAGAGAAAAGGAAGAAGAAGGAAGGAGGGTTCAAGGAGGAAGGTCTTTGGAGACCTAACTTACATAAAGCCAAGTCCTATAGTCATCTACCATTCTTTAGGTCCTCAAATAAGTAAGTAAACTCCTATAACCCTCTGTTATTCTCACATATAGATCTTCTTCAACTCATCTCTTATAATACACACAAGAATAATAAACAAAATCTCACCCAAAAAGGTGTTGTGATGGTAGAACAAGGGCTGTTCATGTGTAATCTATTGTTGGATACGTTTGCATGTGATTATTTTTGAGTTTAATAGCTTGTATATGTTTTGAAACTTTGATGTATGTATACATTACATGCATTGTCACGCCCCAAACTCCGGGTCACATGAAACACCATAAACAACCATGTAAACACCCCACCCGATGTTCACTCTTAGAATAAAACATACATGCATTGTATGTCATCGCCAACCGGCTTACAATACATAAGGCTCCAATGCCAAAAAGCTTATATTACACGGTTCCAATACCATAAAAGAACATGTAAACATATGTTAGCCCAAGGGCTTCTTTAATTGATTTTGACGATTTTTTTATAATTCATTTTCTATATATAATTGTCTTTAATTGAATAATAATTCTTATTTCCAAATGAAAGTGTTAACCCAAGTTGAACAATCAAGGTTGACA
>JAOTRH010002866.1:0-24141 GCA_034768845.1 Heliamphora exappendiculata
GGCTGTGGACTGCGCTGGCGCTAGGGGAGACGCGACGGCAGACGCGAGTCACAGACGGGATGACGGCGGACACCTCAGATCTCGGGCGACGCGACGGCAGCAGTGGCGCTGTGGGCTGCGCTGGCGCTGTGGACGACGCGACGGCAGACGCGAGTCACAGACGGGACGACGGCGGACGCCTCAGATCTCGGGCGACGCGACGGCAGCAGCGGCGCTGTGGGCTGTGGGCTGTGCTGCTGGAATCATCTCATTAAATGCAAATGAGGAAGGCCTGTTGGAGAAGGCAACAAAATAATGTATTTCTTTTGGTGAAAATATTAATTTGAAGATGCCATGACAGTGGTGGGAAAAAAAAAGGGAGAAATAAATATGCCATGACAGTGCTATTTCTCGAGGCACCACCAGCTACAATAGTTGGGCACAAGGGTTGCATCCTATCATGTTCTAGGAACCCACATTTGGAATATGCATCTGCAATTGCATTACTAACACTTGGGATTATAAAATCATACCCCAATTTCAAAACCAACCCATGAGCCTACTTAAAAAACTTTAAATGCTTTAAATAGGCAATTGAATTAAACAAACTAATGTAAGTATAAACATCTATTTTACATTATTTTCACACATTTTAACAAAGATTTTCAAAGCTTCGTAGCTATCTCTTTAGCCACGAACAAGTTTCAACTATTAATGCTCATCTTCCACTTGTGATTCAAGCTTCACTCACTCATAGGAATTGATTACATTGACAAAACTGCTAGCAGGGTGATGTATCAAGGAAAATTAATTCAAACTACTATTTAGTATTGGTTATTTATTCTGTTAAATTTTTAGGAATTGTGAACCTCAGAATTTTGAAATTTGCTTTAATTTATTCTATAGTTTATGCGCACATTATCTGTTCTAAGTTTTTTATGCTCGGATTATGAGAACACTTGGGACTTGGGTCCTAAAAAACAAATTCATCCTTATTTCAAGCTCTATTACAAAAAACAAAAGGACAAAAAAAGAAAAGAAAAGAAAAGTCATTTTCAACATTCTATCAACAACAAAAAAGGAACTCCTTGAAATTTGCTTTAATTTATTCTAAAGTTTATGCGCACATTATCTGTTCTAAGTTTTTTATGCTCGGATTATGAGAACACTTGGGACTTGGGTCCAAAAAACAAATTCATCCTTATTTCAAGCTCTATTACAAAAAACAAAAGGACAAAAAAGAAAAGAAAAGAAAAGTCATTTTCAACATTCTATCAACAACAAAAAAGACACACCTTGTACAAAACCACAACTAAAAAAAAAGTTCTTTCTCCAAATTCTCAACCATCCGTTAACTATATGTGTCAACTGTGTCAACATTCTCATGGTAGGTTTTTAGTATAAACGATACATCCCAATTGCTTACATTGACGGAGTGCCTTGTTTTTCATGTTATTTTTTTTTTACTTCATATCTTTATTATCTTGACATTGAATTCTTACTTTCCAATTCATAAATCTTCAAACAAGTATGAAGCCTTATTACACAAACAAACAATTGAATCCTTGTTTTTTCCTTGCTTTATTTTTTATATTACTTCTAACATTGAAACATACAACTTATTACATCAACAAACCTAAATTATATATTGATGCTCAAAATATGCTTACTTTGTTGTTCAACATACCTTTCTTTTTGCTATTATATATGTTGCTTACTCTTAGCCCTTTCATAGTGTGATCCTATTTCCAATGGAAATCACTTTCTATAACATGGTGGTTTATCCAGTGTGTGGATGGTTTTTTCTCTCCAATTTATGCACCGCTTGGCATTGATATCTTTGCTAAGAAAATTCATCAACACAACCCACTGTTTCATCATACCATTCAACAATGCACACGGAGTTCCAGTACAATGAGGGTAGGTTTGATATAGTTTTATTCTTTTTTTTTCCCTTGTATGTATTTAGTGAGCTCTTTTCAACTCTAATTCAGAATTTTTATTTATTTAATTTCCTCTATTTAAGAGAAATGAGAAAATCAGAACATTTTGATTTAAAAAAAGTTAAAAACCACATAAGAAGCCCATTATTTGAGCTTTCAGAGCATTTTACTTGAGCTTTCATAAGAATGACTTTTTTTATTTTATTTTTATTTTTATTTTTTTTTTAATCGGGAGTACAAGGACAACAGAGAAGAGAGAGAAAGAGGAGAAAGACTTGAATCGCTGACTACCGGATCAAGAACTTATGTAGAGGTTGTGAACCACAGAATTATCAAGATTTTTTTCTTTATCTCTTACTTAAAGAACGGATAACAATGTCAAAAAGCCCCTTATGGCATCATATTTAAGTGGTTGATAATAGTGGTTTATGATTACAAAGATCATTAATTCCTGGGCTGCTTTGTCCTTTTTATTTTCCTTAGTCTTTCCTCTTTTCTTATTTTTCTTTTTAGTGTGCATTTTTTTATGTTTCCTTTTCACTCCTTCACTAGGCTCTTGGTTACAAAATCCCAACATTATATCATTTAATCTTTTGCACTTGTTGTAACGACCTGATTAGGATCCTAGTTGTAAGATCATATGCAGAACTTAATATTAGTAGCAATTAGCCAACGATATTTTAGGTCGTTAAAACGATTAAAACCCTAACTCAACCAAAACTCAATCCGACCCAAAATCTCTAAAAAGACATAATAGTAGGCAAAACCTTAATACCTAGAGAAAACTCCCAACATCATAAACTAAGTAAATAAAATAAAATATTAGGTTAACAATAAAAAATTCTTACAATTGGAGTAAAATAACCATTTTACCCATAGTATATCAAAAAGTCTTAAAATTTTAATTTTTGACATATAAATACCATAAATCAAATATTTAAATACAATTAAGTAGAAAAAGACAAATTAACAACAAAAATAACAAAAATACCCCGTAGTGGCCCACCTTGAAATTTGTGGCAAAAAAGTAACTTTTTGCCTGTTAAACTCAAAAATGAAAAAAAACTGTACAAATCAAGCACTATTATGACTCAAGATAATTTAAATAAATAATATATAATAATATAGGTCAACAAAAGTAAATAAATTATTATTGAAATTCTTACACACTAAAATAAGTCAAAAAGCAACATCTTATCAAACTAACTTAATTTGACTTAAAAATCTACACCTATTTAATCAATTGCTATAAAAATTATAATAATTCATGAGAATACTAAATTAATCATAAACTTACTAAAATAATAAATTTTAGTAGATAGGAACACCAAAAAGATATACCGAATTAATTTTTAAGGCACTTTCTTGCCCAATATGTCATAAAAACCTTGTTTAAACCCCAAATTAATACAAAATCTGAATTTGTCTTCTCCAAATTGACCCCAGCCGAAATCTTTGATGCCATGATTTGAAAATATTTCTTAAATAGAGCAACAAAAGCCATGCACCTAATAAGAATGAAGAAAATTTAAAGAAAAAGTTTCCATACTATGATTAAACCCACTACTCATTTGTGAGTGTTATTGAGTGTTCATACAAGCCTGAGAGAAGAAAAAAAAAAAAAGAGCAAAGAGAATCAAGGACTTTAAAGCTAAGTTCCATCATCCTTTAACCATTAAAGCTTCAAAACAAGTAAGTAAACCTCTAAAATTCTTTGTTAATCTTACACAAAATTCTCCATCAACTCATCTCTTTAGAACGCGATCTAAGTTTAGATCAAAACATAAAAGTTATAGATAACATATATATCTTGCTGTCCACCAAATATGTGCCTAAAATATTGATATTGGATGGGTCAAAACACATCTGAAAGTCGTTATTGTGGATATGTGAGTAACAGAACCTTCTGCCACTTGTTTTTGTGCTACTAAAAATTCACATTTTTAGTGATCTAATCCAAAAAGAATTTTATGAAAAATGTAGGTAATATATTGAACTATTTAATGTCCAAAAATTAGACCTAGATACCCTCAGGCGATCCCTCAAACTATTTTTAAACCTTCTTTTATAAACAGATTCTATTGTGTGTTTTATACCTTATTGAACCTATTTTACAAAATAGTTTATATCACTAAATTTGTTTCAAATAACTACCTTTATCACTATTCATGATATTTGTAGGGGACGTGTTAAATAAGAACATATCCAAAAATAGCCTTGTTTTAACTTGATTTGATACTCTAAAATCGAGATCAGCGGAAACACTTGTTTTGTACTTTTCTCTGTAAAATGTTAAATCATTTTTACTTAAATGAAATTATTTACCTATTTGTCTTAGGATTTTACCCTAGTGTTAAATATAAAAGTTGTAGAAAATCTTTTTATCTAAATAAATTTCAAATGTAGAACTTAATTTTAAATCTAGATATCCCAAAATCCTGCTGTCCTTTTTAAATTAATACTTGAAAGTTGGCTTTTAAAATTGTTAAGTGTGTGGTTGAGTACCCCTTATTGTGAGACTTGAAGTTTGTGTCTTAATTAATTTGAAATGAATGATTAATATTTTAGAATGAATATAAGATTATTAGAACTCATGCTATAAAAAATTGAACCATGTCTTGAGAGTAATAATTTGTGCTTCATATACTTGTGCTTAATGCTTTAGTGAGCTGTACCTTGTACTATGCTATGCTTCGTTTAAGGACATGTTATTGATAGTTGTACTTGAAGTGCATATTGTACACCATGGGCATTATCACACTTGGATCTTAGCATAATGGAGTCCATTCTATATAAACCATTATGGGTTGGGATATGTTGAAGTTGTTCCATTTCTCGGTTCTGAGTCTAGAGCGTGTTTTGAAAAGTTTTCCCTATATACATCTTGGGTGTGTCCTCGGTGTATGGAGATTACTTATTATGGAACTGGTTTGGCACCATGGGTTCGTCGCTAGTATTCTGATTTTGGTAGCTTAGACTTTGGGTTGATATCAACACGGCACCTTGGATCTTAAGGTGGGTGACCCTGTAATAAGTCTATTATGACAATGACAATAAGTCCCCGAGGCAATGACAATAAGTCCCTGGGAGCAATGACAATAAATCCCAAAGTGGCACTCGGCCTTATGCTGTTGCCATTTAGCGGTAAAACAGTTGTGGCATGAAGGCCCGCGACAGATTTACTATTCGTAATGAGGCTTGACGATGGCTTTGGTGATCAATTGACCATAAAGTCTTCTCTGGTAATTTTTGGCATGGAATTCATGTTATGATTCTGGATATTTATCGGGTTGGGCTTTTGCATTCCATCCATGGCATCACATACTTGTATGTTTAATTACTTATCTGCATATCATGCTATAAATTGTCGAATTTGTCTATCTCCTTGACTTTAAAATATACTAAGTGTTGAATGATATGCGTGTGTGGAAAATTTTGTGCCGTAAAATTGGTTAGAAGGTTTAGAGTATTTTCTTCTAAGTCTTGGCTCATGGCATTCGTGCCACGAGTGAGGGAGTGGAATTCTTTGAAGAAGTAATCCCCGAAGAAGAAAGCTACGAACACCAAGGTGAGTTCCAAGAGTAAATGAATCCCAACGATACTTGTTGAAGATTCAAGTCTTCTCTTTTGTTCAGTTTTCTGGCGCTTATTGTAACTTTTGTAAATCCTTGGTGAAACTGTAAACGTTTATGTATTTTGGTTAGTTCAGAACTCTAATAATGTACTATTTATTATATGTAACTATAAATGAATGGCTAGAATATTCCTTTTATTTATACTTATGTATGCCTCGACGTGCCCGGAAGACGGGGCGCCACAGTTGGTAGTAGAGACTAGGTTTAGTGAACCTTTAGGCATTGAGTTATGGGAGACTACGAATTCTGTAACGTAGAAGTTCTGGAGAGTGCCTATATTATTAATTTATCACTTATAATTCTAAGAACTTAAAATTCTTACCTTAAGTCTCTCTTCTCGATCTTCTTTTCTCTTTAGATGGCATCCGATGCAGAACCCAAGGGAGAACCATGGGCGGCATTAGAATTTGTGGATTCGAACCCAGAGGAACTACCAACAGAGGAGCGGGACCTGATAAATGCTATCCCAGTGACATGGGTATTTTTCGAGTCTGACGAGGACGACAAAGAGGAAGAAGAGATTGTTATCATTTACAATCCGCTGGAGGCACCACTGCCGGAATCAAATGAAGATGAAGTTGCGAATGCAACTATATATCGAAGCCGTTAAGACTATTATAGGGATTATAGCATGGGAGAATGAGTTTATACAAAAGTCTTCCCCGAGAGGATGCGAAAGTGGAGAAAGCCTGAGTCTTTTCCTTGCTACATAGGTCTGCTGAGAGTTTTAGAGAGGTGTGATGAGACCACATTCTGTCTAAAGATACCACCAGGGTTTAAGAATTGATTTGGAGTTACGCTGGACGTCAAGTGGCTGCAAACCAAAAAACTGAGAAATGAGCAAATGATCATTAACCACGCAACCTGGCGATCGACTTCAATAACCTTGAGACCTACGAGGAGATCCCGGTAGCAACAACCGATAGGCCTCGCATGGGACTGGCTAACATCTGACATGTGGAGGTGCAGTGGCATTGCTATGGCATTTATGAAGTAACATGGAGCACGATTCTGTCATCCGTTGTTGCTGCCCGCATTTATTTTAGTTAGGCATTGTATCTTTTCTTTTATTTGAATGTTGTATGGGTGTTTTGTGAACCTTTTGAAGCCTTGTATCGGTTATGTGTTTGAATTTGAACAATACGAAATGCAAGTATTTATTATCAACATCTCCATAAGTTATCTCATAATCTCAAACTTAACTCCTCAAGATCCCAAAACATAAAAATAATCACAAATATCAAAATAATCCCCAAAACCATAACACTCTCCCCTTTTTTTTATTCTAGGATAGCTGGTAGACGATCGAACAACTGGCAAGCTAACGGGTTGATAGATGACGAAGCATCAGAATTAGCCCAAGTCGTGCAAGAGCTTGCAGCTAGTATTAATCGTCCCCATGTACGTGACCGGGTATGGTTTTTATAGAAGCTGGGTAGGAAGTGGGCCCCAACGTTTAGGGGAGGTGCAGAACCAAGAGAAGTTGAAGAATGGCTAAGAGCTATTAAAAAGTTATTAAACTTAATAGAAGTTCAAGCTGAAGCTGACCAAGTAGCTCTAGCAGCACATCTATTAGAAGCAGAAGGGGATCATTGGTGGTCCATGATCAACAACACTCAGGACGCAGGCAGCGCGAACATGGGACCAGTTCGAAGGCTTATTTTTAGAGAAGTATTTTTCAGCCTCCTTTCATAAGGGACAGATTCTAGAGTTTCTAAAGCTTAAATAAGGATCGATGACGGTGACTCAATACTTGAACCGCTTCGAGGAGCTAAACCGTTTCGCTGCAACTGTCGTGTCAGATGAGGAGTCAAAGGCACGAAAGATTGAGTGGGGCTTGGAATTGTCTCTCCAAGCCCTAGTAATTTATTTACAACTCCCCACCTATATGCAAGTAGTCGGAGCCGCATTGCTCACCGAAACTGATTTAGTTAATTCAAGGAAGATTTGAAACCAGACGAAAGGAAACACCAGCTCTAGAGGACCCGTACGAAACAATCGAGTGTTTGTTCCTAAGAAGCCATATCAATAGGAGAACAGACAAGAGCGACCAAGGGATTCCTCTACAAAATTTGTAGTATGCTTTAAATGTCACCAACCAGGATATAAGAGGTATGAGTGCCCGTGCCTAGGATAAAGGACTTTGAACAAGCAATCTCAACAGGGGTAACCCCAGAACCAGCCACCAAGGTACCCGCAACCAGTTTAGGTTGCCCGACTAGTAACTAACCAGCAAAATAGAAGGGGAAGGCCACCACTTAACAAAAACCAAAGGCCCTAGGGAGGACGCATCTTTGCTCTGCATGAGGAGGAAGTAGAGGACACCCAAGTTATACAAGGTAAGTTCGTGCTATTTAATACCTTAGTGAAAGTGTTGTTTAATTCTGGAGCATCTCATTCCTTCATTTCTTTAGCCTGCATGCGATCTTACTCTTGAAACCCAAAGCGTTAGATCAGACCCTAAGTATCGCCACACCCTTAGGAGATAGCTCGCATGTAGACTTCGTCTATAGAACATGTACGTTAAGAATAATTGGTACCCTTATGTAATGCGACTTACGAGTCATGGAGTTTAACGGTTACGACGTGATCCTCGAAGTGGATTGACTCTCTGGACATCATGCTATTATCGATTGTCGACAAAAGAAGATAAGGGCACGAGCAGAGGATGGCACTATCGTACAAATTCAAGGATAACGACGCAAAATCTGGACCCCTAGTTGATCAAGTAACTTCATAGGAAAGTTAACTTGTATGCATGCTAATACGAAGGCCTTGTCAACCCCCGAGTTACCACGAGTTGTGTGTGAGTACGAGAATGTGTTTCCAAAGGAACTGCCTAGACTACCCTCACACCGAGAGATTGAGTTTTCAATTGACTTCCAACAGGTACCGCACTGATCCCAATCGCAACACATAAGATGGCTCCCACCAAACTAAAAAAGTTGAAGGATTAACTTCAAGAGTTGCTTAGTGAAGATTTTATTGCACTTTGCCATGGGGAGCACCGGTACTGCTCGCTAAGAAGAAGGACAGGACTTTACGACTCCACATAGACTATCGACAACTGAATAAGGTGATGATCAAGAATCGATATACAATAACCTTTTAGTTAACTCCAAAGAGAGTTCAGTAAAGATCCAAGATAACCGAATGAAGATACTTCGAGAGATAAATGTGTCACACCCTCTCTGTAGGGCCGAAACTTAATGTGATATAAACACAGTCAAAGAATAATTCTATCATTCAAACTGTAAGTATTCGTTCATAGGATCAAAAGAAGCTGTACATATCATGGATACATTTTTTTTCATACATTTAAACTGGAATATATACTTAACAAAAATTTCGCACTTTAGGTCCTGATTACTAAAGATTTAAGCAAAAAAACACTTGACTGCGAGTCTGAGTCTATGAACCCAACAACTGTGGTGGACCAACTTTAGCCATCTCTGCAATCTGCAACCATAAAAGTTATAGGAGAGTGCATTTAGTATTATAATGAATAAGATAGAAAACAATCGTTCTATTTGAAAATACTAAAACATCATGCTGTCCATGAAAAAAGTAAGATATTACATTCACTTGTCACAAAATTTCATAAATAGCCTTATCAGTTTTTTAAGATCTCACAGTCTTTGTAAAAAATATTGTTTAGGCTTAATAGCCACAAATCATGGAATTCACTGTCTCATACTCAAAAATAAAGTTTTTGGCATAACTACCACATTTCAAAATAATTGTGTCTCATTCACAATTCATACCCAACAGTGATCAAGTAGTCGTTAACCTTACGATCGAGAGTTTCGACAGTACTGTAAACTCAATTCTCAACGCACGGATAGCAACATGATGGAATGAGAGTCGCTCTCCACCAAGCACAAGTGGTATGTGCTGTCCGGGACTTAACCTGCAAAGCCTTTAAGGTAAAACCCCTGCTCAGCAAGAAGCCTCCCCATATGGAGAAACAACACCTATAGTTGGGTAACCTCCCCTAACGGGGTATAAAGAGTTGAAAACTATTGTAACTTGGCACTTTGGAACAGTATAACATAGCATTGTCAAAACTTTTCTTTCACAACTACATGTTCTTCAAATCGTGAAAATTGCATATTTGAAAATCTCATAGCATTTGAATATAAAAGATCATGCTATCACAAGTTCACATGCTTTCAAAAAATATCGATAGCATATTTGAAAAATATCATGGCATTTGAACATAAAATATCATGCTATCAAAAGTACTCATGGTTCAAAAACATGGATATAAAATAAGTTCAAAGCAAAGTTCATACATTTTTCTTCAGAATAATACTAAGTACTCTCGCCTCGACTTAGGCGTGACAAAACTTTCTCTTTATTCTTGATCTCAGAATTCTTAATTCTCTGATAACAAGATCTCCGGGTCTAGCAAGAATCACATCTATACGTAAGTGTAGAATACTAATTTTTGTACGTAACTTAACTAAATATTTTATTTACTTAGTAAATCTTAGTAAACTCTTAAATTTTTAAAATTTTAATTAAATACTAAAAATTGAAAGAAATACATAAAATTTAGGATAAAATCTTATTTATATTTTAAACCCTTGTTAATCATTAGTATATTCTTTTAATTATTTTAAGGTACTTTATTAAAATTTAATTAAAAATCTATTATTCGCTTGTTTAATTTAATTAAAATTTATTATGTAGCATTTTCTTATACTTTTCATTACTTTTAAAATTTCAAAAAAATTCATGAAAATAAATAATTAATTAAATAATAAGCTAACTAAAATAATTAAACTAGACAAACAAACCCATCAACAGTGTCCATCTTCAACCTCCATAACGTTTTGGTGTTTCTTCTTCTGTTTTTTTTTATTACTTCTCGCTAGTAATCAAATAACTTAATCTTAAAATTGATCAAAATAAAAAAAAAGTTGATCTAATCCGCGAGGGTACACACTCAACTGATCGGATTATATTTTTGACAAGTTAAAAATAAATTCAAAAAATAGTTTGTTAATAAAATTTATTAAACAAAAATATTTTGATTTGGAACTACCTAAGTAGTGTACCAACGATCGGAGCCGCTCATTAGCAGCGTTAAGCTGTTGGAAGAGTAGTGAACGTTGATGATCGGAAAATAATAACGTGTATAGTGGTGACCATATGCATACAGATTATGAAAATAAAATTTATTTAAAGGTGGTGATAGTTGAGGCCATTTGCGGCGGTTTAAACTGGTTTTGGGGTGGTCGACGGCGGTATAGAGGTGGTGGGTGATGGCATTGGTGGTGACTGTGGTGGACGGATGTGGCGGCACTACCATGTGAGGAGAAGACTGACGAATGAGAGAAATGAGAAAAGATAATACTGGAGAGGGAGAGAGAAATGGTGGCTAGCGACGGTGGCAGAGGTCGACGGCGGCGTGGGTGGTGTTGGCCGCGTCCGGCGACGGTAGTGGCTGAACGGCGTTGCATGGTGGTGGTGCGTCGCGGTTGGCGCTGTGATTTGGTTGCCTCACTGTGTGTTTGTATAATATGTATATTTAATATATATATATATACTTTTCTTGAATATTAAATAATTGGTGTATATATGTACGTTTCTTGGAGACCAAGATTTGTATGTCGGTTGAGTATGAATCAGCTGCCTAAATTGACGTGTGTCAAATTTTAATGATGTTTTGTATCATTTTAAAAATTTTAATGTAAAATTTTATGTTGAAAAAAATTCACAAAATTTAATATAAATTTATAATGTTAATTCAGGAAGGTTCACGTTGTCAAAATTTTAATAATATACTTCTATTTATAAGTTTTTCAATTCTTACGCTTATTGAATTTTAACGAATTTTATTATAATTTTTCGATTTTTACTCAAAATTTGAAATTAAGCCTAAGATTTTGTTATGAATTTTATTTGAAGACTTTCTATTAACTTATTATTTTCTTGTCACGGTTTGGCGATTACTGACATTTTTACTAATTGAAAATTTTAAATTCTCAAAAATCCAAGATAGCCTTTTAATGTTATTTTATTATTATCCATATTTTGTGAATTTTGATTTTAAATTCTAATTTGAATTTTATTTATTAAAAATTTTATTTTAAGATTTTCTACATGCTACCAAATATTATATTATTTTAAGAAGTGACACGTGCCTTATTTTAAGTAATTGTCATGATACGGATTATTACAAAATGAGTCTATTAACACAAGGTTCATGGTAGCACCATGGAAGTAAGAAGGCCAACTTGAGAACGAAAAGGCGTAATGCCAGTAAATCATTCACAACCTTTCACGCGAAGAAATACGAGATGAAATTTTGAGGATAAAATTTATTTTAATGGAGGTAGATTGTAACAACCTAGTTCAGACCCTAGTTGTAACGACCCTAGACCCTAGTATTAGCAACGGTTAGCCAACGAGATCTTAGGTCGCTAGAAAGATAGAAACTCTAACTCAATCCGAAACCCTAATTCGATCCAGAATTTCTAAAAAGATTTAATACTCAAGAGGTAAAATCTTAATACCCGGAGAAAACTCTCAACATCCTAAATTAAGTAAATAATATGAAATATTAGGTTAAAAATTAAAAAATCTCATAATTATGGTAAAATAACTATTTTGCCTCTTATACACCAAAAAATCTTTAAAATGTAATTTTTGATATATGGATACCCTAAATCAAATATTTAAATACAATTAAGTAGTAAAGGACAAATTAAGAACAAAGATAAAAAAAAATGCCCCATAGTAGACGGCCACCTTGAAATTTGTGTTAAAAAATGAGAAAAAATTGTATAAATCAAGTATTATTATGATCCAAGATTATTTAAATAAGCAATATATATAATAATATAATAATATAGGCCAACAAATATAAACAAATCATTATCGAACTTCTTACACACTAAAATAAGTCAAAAAATCGCATCTTGTCAAACTAGCTTAATTTGACATAAAAATTTACACCTATTTAATCAATTTCTATAAGAATTATAATAATTCATGAGAATACTAAATTAATCATAAACTTACTAAAATAATAAGTTTTAGTAGATAGGGATACAAAAAGATACACTGAATTAATTTTTAAGACACTTTCTCGCACAATATGGCACAAAAACCTAGTTTAAACCCCAAATTAATGCAAAATCTGAATTTGTCTTCTCCAAATTGACCCAGCCGAAATCCTTGATGCCATGATCTGAAAATATTTCTTAAATAGAGCAACAAAAGCCATGCACCGAATAAGAATGAAAAAAAAATTCTAAAAAAAAAGAAGCTTCCAAGCAATAATTAAACCCACTACTCATTTTCTCTATAAATACAAGACCGAACACACCTCATTTCCTCCTTCATGGTTCAGTCAAGAGAGCGAGAGATCAGATTGTGAGTGTTATTGAGTGTTCATACAAGTTTGAGAGAAGAAGAAGGAAGAAGAAGCAAAAAGGATCAAGGAGGAGTTTTCTAAAGCTAAGTCCCATCATCCTTCAACCATTAGAGCTTCAAAACAAATATGTAAACCTCTAAAACCCTCTGTTAATCCCACACAAAATGCTCTCTCAACTCATCTCTCTGTATTGATCACTCTGTATTTATCCGTCACTCTTCTGGTGGTACTATTGTGTTGAATGTTTATGTTGATGATATTCTTCTTTCGGGTGATGATGCTGTTGGCATTTTTTATTTGAAAAATCACCTGGCTACACAATTTCATACTAAGAACTTGGGTGCTTTTCGCTATTTTCTTAGGATTGAATTAGGATTGAATTGCTCACTCTTCTAAGGGCATTTTTCTTTCTCAACGAAAATATGTGCTTGACCTTCTTTCTGAAACTGGTCTTCTTGGTGCTCAGCTAGTTGATACTCCC
This sequence comes from Heliamphora exappendiculata, assembly GCA_034768845.1. Lineage (NCBI taxonomy): Eukaryota > Viridiplantae > Streptophyta > Magnoliopsida > Ericales > Sarraceniaceae > Heliamphora > Heliamphora exappendiculata. The sequence continues at coordinate 13,426 of JAOTRH010002866.1, forward strand.
ATGGACTCTACTATAAACTTTGATGCTGATCAAGGCAATATTTTTTATGATCCTAGTCGCTATCGGCATTTTATTGGCAAGTTAATCTATCTCACTGCTACTCACCCAGACATTACTTATGTAGTTGATGTTGTAGCTAGTTTATGCATACTCATCGACAACCACATTTTGAGGCTGTTTGTTGTATCTTATGTTATTTGAAGAGTGCGCCAGATCGTGGCTTACTTTATCAACCCTCAAATTCTTTGACAGTCACTGGATTTAGTGATGCTAATTGGGCCGATAACCGATCTGATAGGCAATCTACATCTAGTTATTGTACCCTAGTTGGTGGCAATTTAGTTACTTGGCGCAGTAAGAAACAAAGTGCGGTGGCTCGTTCCAGTGTTAAAGCCAAATATCGGGCAATGGCTCACACCACCTCTAAAATGTTGTGGGTGGTCCGTTCTTTTCTTCAGGATTTTGGCGTTTCTACTCCACTTTCTATGCGAATATTTTGCGACAATCAAGCCGCTATTTTTATTACTAATAATCAAGTGTTTCATGAGCGCACCAAATATATTGAGATTGATTATCACTTCATTCGTGATTTATTATTGCATAAATAAATTTTCACTCTTCATATCCGCTCGAAAGATCAATTGAGCGATATTCTTACAAAGCCGCTGTCGCGTTATACTTTTCAATGGTTGCTTATCAAGCTAGGCATGTTTGATTTTTATGCGCCATCTAGAGGAGGAGTGTTAAGAGTATTTCTATTTTTTTTTTTCTTTATTTTCTTAATTATATCCTTATATTTATCTTTTACTTAATATTATATATAATGAAGTGTGGGTGAAGGAGGCCAATTAAACCTCGAAACTCTTTCTTCTTATCTCATTTCTTTCTTCCTATCTTTTCTTTTCCCTTCTTCAAAACCTAAATCTATATTCTACTATTCAACTAGTTCCATGTCACATACTCCCCCACACCCTCTTCCACCTGCCCACATGGTTGCAAGAGAGGGCGAGAAAGAGATAAAGAGAATATACTATATTACAAAGCATCTTATACATTTTTTGTACCAACAATCAATTGCCAAAAACTACATAATTGTGGAATCAACTTGACATGCATGCTTCAATTTACGAGCACTTCCCATGTCAATTATATACAAGACACCAACATTTCCAACAAACTACATAACCATGGAAGCAAGCTAGTGCAAATACTTAAATTCAGGAGCAGTCACCAAGTCAAATATGTATTTGAAACTAGTACTTCTCAATCTCCATACATATATCCCATACCTCTAGGCACATTCATTGTTCAAAAATTAAAAAAATACAAAAATAATTGTGTATCTATGCTTCATGGATATTCCCAGGCGTGGTTAACATGTTAATGAGAAGCATCTTCCTATTACAAAATGCAGTTTAAAAGTTATACTCCCGAGAAGATGGGCCGTAGGGATGATAGAAAAGTAAGACATAATGAGGATAAGTGGCCCAATTTGTCATACGAACTTTAATGGCATATTCCGATATTGCTGTTGAGTTGTAAGGTATAAAAATTAGAGTTGTGAGAAGAAGACAAGAAGAAGCAAAAAGATACTAGAGAGATAGCAAATGGGTATTTACAGTGAAACACAAAGGTAGACAGATTAATTGAGAGAATAAAGGCAAGACTAGTTGTTAAAAGTTTTACTCAGAGTTATGGTAGTGAATATCAAGAGACTTTTTCTCTAGTTGCTAAAATAAACTCAGTTCAAGTACTCTTATCATGTGCCATTAATATGGGTTGGCCTCTCCAACAGTTGGATGTGAAGAATGCATTTTTTCATAGAGACTTAGAGGAAAAGGTATATATGAATGTATCACCAGGTTTTTCATTCTATGAAACTAAAGGAAATATGTGCAAATTGAAGAAGGCTCTAAATGGGCTAAAACCATGGTTTTAAAAAACAGCCGTTATCATTACGTAATGATTTCGATGGGTGCCGATACCCGTTACTGCCACTATAGTGGTATGATAGGATTTCACAGCCATAACGGCCATTGCAGTCAAATTGATCCCGTAACGGTGAAAACGGGTCGTAACACCCCATTACAAAAGTTACACTTTGAAAAAGCGACTGCCGCCACGTGAATTATGCCGAAACTTTTACTTTGCATATTTTAAATGCTTGCCATTATTTTTGTCTCAAAACAAGCGAAAAAGAGGAGATGCTATTGGTTTCGGCAAGAATTGGCTCAAATCTGCTCCATCGTGACAAGATTTTAGTGTTTTCAAAAATTCAGAGTGCACTGACTGTATTTCCTGGTACAAAATTGGCTTCTTCATCTTTTCTTCTTTCTTTTTTTATTATTTTTTCAAGATTCATGCTTGTTTAAATATTTGATCCACAATTTGCTTTCAAATTTGTTCCATTTCGGCAAGAGTTTTGAGTCTTCTGAGAATTTCGAGTCCTGCAAAGCTGTTAGGCACCTTCCAAGTTACTCATATGTCTTCATCTTCTCTTCTTCCAATTTTTTATTATTGTTTTCATAATTCTTGTTTGTTTAAATGTTTAACTGGTCGGTTGGTATGGTAATTTTTTTTATCTTCATTCTTTGGAAATTAAAAACCCAAATCTACTGCTTGAATTTTTTTAGTTAATGTTGTATTTTTATTTATTTGAAAATATTTGAAAATGATACAAAATTCTTTCTTTTGAGTTTCAAAGATGAAACATGAAAGATTAGATAATTTAGATATGGTCCTAAATTTTAATCTTTTCTATATTTTTTTATATCTTTGATTTTTGAAAATTAAAATTAAAGCTCTTAATTGTGTGTGTGTGTATATATATAATATTTTTAAAAAATACTTGTTTAAGAATTAAGATCCATACAAAGTAAGTTTAAAGTATATAAATATTTAATATTTGAGAATCACGAGAAAAGTAAGTTTGAAATATAAATTTAATTATTTAATATTTTATTAAAAAAATATTTGTTTAAAATCCTTACAAGTTATTTATTCCTTGCAAAGTATGTTTAAAATATTTAAATATTTAATATTTAAACATAAATTTGTATATTTGATGTTGTATTAATTTTTTTATTTGTTAAAATATTTGAGTTAGTTTATTTATTTGTGTACAAATTAATTAGTGGTTAAAATTTTTAATTTATATTATGATTTCTGACGTAAAACTTGTTAATATAAGTAAACGCACTTTATTTATTTTTTTCAGTGTTCAAAACTTAAAATTTGAGAATGCCATGATAATAGTCATATGATGCCCCACCTAGTGATGATATTGGTTGAAAGTTTAGTAATCAAATTCAAGGCAATAAGCATCAAGTGCAATGCAAATTTTACAGGCACATCATTAAAGATGAGATTACACGGTTCAAACAACACTTGCCCACATGGAAGGTCAATTACATGGGTGCCCAAGTGTTAGTAAAGAAGTAAGGGGCATCTTAAAAATAAAAAAACAGCTAAAATAGATGCTCAGAAGAGGAGAGCAGAGTTAGAAGCTCAATTAAGGGGAGGAGATGATGTTGATGAAGATAATGAATAAGGGGGCATATGTGGAAAGATGTACAATTCACTGTGGCGTGATGAGCCAGTATGGAATCACAACATAAATGGGAGGAGCGGCATGCATTTAGACGTGCAACTAAGAGGAGTCAAGCTTCTTAGTACGAGTCAAGTGATACTAGTTCTGCTGCTGGAGATAGTCATACTCAGGCTACTCAGCCTCGTGGTGATATTTGTTGAGCCCATTCCGTGCGCGAACCTGAATTGCCAGCTAAGAGTGGTCGTTAATGGATTAATTATAATGCCCCTAATTCCAGATTAAGGGAAATTGATCCAGCATTGCAAAAGTTTAAGTCCTCTAAATAACCAAAAATCAATACTGGTACAGTGAAAAAATTGAGAGAGAAATTGAGAAGTGCAGTCACTATGTTTTTTTTGTATAACTGCATTCCTTTCCATGTGGCTGACTCGCCTTACACACAACCCAAGTTTAATATTGCTACTGAAGTCGGCAAAGGAGTTAAGGGTCCCACTCCTTACAAGATAACTGAAGTTTATATGCTCAGAGAACATGATTAACTCAAAGAATGAATAACATCCTTTAAGAGTAATTTGGGCAAAGAGTGGTGTCACCATTATGTGCGATGGATGGAGTAGTCTTACGAGGCAACACATAATTAATTTCTTGGTATACTGCAATAAATATACGATATTTGATAAATTCATTGATGCCTCAAGTGTTGATAGTAGGACTGTTGAGCATTACTTTGGATTGTTAGATACTGTTGTTGATAAAATTGATGAGGAATTTACCGTACAAGTAGTGAGAGATAATGAAGCAGCTTTAAAAGTGGCTAAAAATATGTTGATAAGAAAAAGAAAATATTTATATTGGACATCTTGTTTAGCTCATTGCATCGACCGTATATTAGAGAAAATAGCTTAAAAAAAAAGTGTAGCTAAGATCATAGAAGATGCTAAAACCATCACCACCTTCATTTATAATGCTACTTGGGTGCTAAGTTTGATGAGGTAGTTTATTGAATGTAGAGAATTGCATCGACCCGCGGTTACTCACTTTACTACAAATCTTATTGCCCTTGAGAGCATTGTTAGATATAATCAACAATTAAGGACAATGTTTAATTGTGATGAATGGAAAAAATCAATATAGGGCAGGCAAAAGGTGGGACTCCATAAAATGTCAAAAAGTTAATTCTGGGAAAGAAAAGCAAAAAGCAACTGAAAATTGCAATGTTCATGAGCCATTTGTGAAGGTTGATAGAGATGACAAATCCACGATGGGATTTATTTATGAAGCAATGGATCGAGCCAAGTTAACAATTAAAAAACATTGTCGATACTATACAGAATATTGGAAGATAATTGATCATCGATGGAGCTTCTAATTACACCATGATTTGCATGTTGCTGGTAAGTTGTAGTTATAATAATTTATTTATTTATATTTCACGTCATAAATTATATGTTTTAAGCTTTTAATTTATGTCATATTATCATTTGAATGTGATAGGCTATTTTTTAAACCCTCAATTCCAATATGAGGTCACATCATCCAAGGAAACTGAAAGAGAAGTATTACAAGGAGTGAAAAAAGTAATATCCAAATTAGAGCCAGAAATTGATAATTAAGTTAAAGCAATAATTCAAGTTAGTATAAATCATAAATTATATTTTTTAAAGTATTTATTTAAAAAAAAATTTATTTATTAATTTTATAACTTCACATATTACAGCTGTTATTGTTTCGAGAGAAGGCGTAAACTTTTGGAACTCCATTAGCACAAAGAGTATAGTCACCAACAAATCTAGGTATCTTTTCCATAATTATATTAATATATAATATATTCCATTAATATTTGTTTTTTTCCTAATATATTAGAATCTTATAATTATATTAATATATAATATATTGCATTAATATTTTTTTTTCCCTAATATATTAGAATCTTAATATCCTTCCATTTATGTGTTTGTGACTTTGTGTTTTGTGTTATTGTGTAGCTGAATAGTAGATTCTCTATGGAACGTGTGTTCTAGAACTTTAAGAAATAGGAGTTTAGGTTTTAAGTCTGACCACTACATCGTCTAATTGTGAACGCAATTGGAGTACTTTTAGCCTTATACACATAAAAACAAGGAACCAATTAAAATATCAGATGATTCAAAAATTGATCTTCATCAATTATAACATGCAATTAAAGTTGAGAACTATTAAGAGAATATGCCAATAAGAGATACATAACAGCTTTAATCCAATTATCTTGGACTACATATTTGATGAAGATGACCAACTGAACCTATGGTTAGAAGAACAGGAAGCTCATGTGCTAAACGGTCAATATAATTTTGATTGGTTAGACTTGGATAATGATAACGACGATGGTAGTGATGGTGATGAACAGAGGCGAGGATCGCAACATCAACCTAGACCTACTTCTCAGATCTCGAGTTCAAATCCTACCCATTCTAGAAGTGTGACAGTAGTGGTTTGACTTCTCCATCTGATGACGGCGATGGTGGACACGACACTAGTGGTGGAAATGGTGATAGTGTAGGCACTAGTCGAGGACCTGAAGCCAAAAGTGAGTCATTTGTGGGAACGTTTGAACTTTCTGATGTTATAGGAGATTATGACGTTGAAGAACCTATCACAAATTTACCTCAGGAACCTCTAATGGATATAGTGCATAATTTTGGAAAATTTGGTTTTTGTGGCCATTCATGTAGTTACGTACTTACAGCAGTGACAACCATAGCTACACCTACCTAGAGTCACTTGGCCCACCTCAGCCATATCCTCCATCATATGACTTTGATCCTTATGGGTATCGTCATAGCGGATACATATTGTCTGTCGATTATGCTCCACAACCTACTTTTCATATTCTCCATCGACCCATCAAATAAATTAGCCTAGACAGAATGCTAACATGTCTTTATTCACATATGTATTCCCTATTGGCTAGGATGAAGCAAGTAGTAGCAACAATCAAGGTTATTCAAAACCTGAAGATGCTCCATATCACTCGTTTTGGTGGTGAATGAACGTGATGATAATTGCTAATTGGTATATAACATTTCTTTTACAGAATTTTCACTAGTATATACATTTATATTTGTTTATCATTATATGACATGCCATTATAATAAGTACAATTATTTAGATTATATACAAAGCATCTTCAATATTTCATAGATATTAAAAAAATTAAATGACATTTAAATTGAATATTATGAATTTATGAGTTTATGACACATAAATCCAACAATTATTTTAGAAAAATAATTATAACTGTTCAGTAAAACTAGACTTACTAGTATAAAATTTAGGAAATGTGTTAAATCATGTCTAGAGATTAAACAAAATTCATCTAAAAGCATTTAAAACTCTAATAAATATAATTTTAGAATAAAAACATGCATATAACTTTATTTAAGTTGATTTGTGCAAAAAAAATAAAATTCACGACTCGGGTAACCACTACCAATATGCCATGGACATTACACTCCCAAACTATGTTACCATCAACGTTACCGCTACGACGACCACTACTGCTATTTAAGACTATGGCTATGATACTATGTTTCACGGTCTTAGGTAAAATTCAATTTCAAAAACTAGTTATTGAGGTGAAAATACCTTCACACTTATATAATGTACATTACTTTTGTACTTAAGCGATGTGACACTTGTTTCACGGCATGAACCATGTGTGTGTAGGCAAATGATGCTGCATATATTTTTGTTGTGAAGAATTGATTTCTAGCATACAATTATTTAAAAGCTATAGCAATTTATGTTGGTTTTATACTTTTACATTCATGATCCATGATTCCTTGTGATTGCATTTACAGAATCAATTGGAAGGCCAATTACCAAAAGACTATTTCTTGCAGTAGCAATTAAAGATGTAATATAGCATTGAATGCTAATAGTTGATGATGCTTTTTCCCCCTTTTAAATAGACTTGGTAAAAAATATAGAATATCTTTGCTAAAGTAGGCACTATTAGTAACTTTCTAAAAAAATTTAGTCATATATATACACATTCTTATTTTATAAATTTTTATATTGTGCAATAGTCCCAAATGTGTCACTGTCATCTGTGAATGATATGATAACTGTAATGTCTTTGAGTTTATGGTTTCTACACATCTTGATTGTTGTGGTTGGAAGAATGGATGGTGTTAGTGAGCTGGGATGGCATAGCACTATGTGAATTGGGTTAAGAAGTGAAATAGATATAACTGCTTTGAAATTGTACTCAAGTTTTTAATTGATGTCTATTCTCTTGATTAGTGGATTTTTCAGTGTGGCTACTTATAGTCTCCTTAGACAACTTTTTAGTTGGATATGCACACAAAGGATGCAGCAAATACATGTTAGAATTGATGTCATGACACAGAAATAGAGGAGAGAGCAGAGAGAGAACTATTGTGACAGTGAATGAGAGAGCACCCAAAATTAAAATTAGCTCCATTACCAGTATTATTTATATAATAAGACAAAAGTAACAAAAGTATCAAAAGTACAATAATGCCCCTAATGTAGGGACCTGGTCCCTTTTTAATTTGAAACATTTGATTAAATCTTATGGAGTAACGTTTAATTACGGGAAGGAATTAAAATTTTATCACTAGTATGTTTGTGAATGATATTTGTATGCTTCTTTATGCATGAAAGTAATTATTATGAGTTGATTGAACGAGCCTTGAGGCATTAGAATAAAATTTGAAAATTGCACATTTTTTTTCCTTAGAGTGCCTCCCAGCGAGAAATCGATCAATCAGTCTGTGACAAAGAGCAATTTTAAGTTTAGGTTTTGAGCTTTCAAAATCATTTCTCTCTTCTCCTTTTCTCTCTAGAAGCAAACCCTAAGTCCTAGATCTGGTGTGGGGTGTCCTTTGAGCCTCCCTTGTTCATTTGGAGGAAATCCCTTACTTCCTACTCGTTTGAGGAGTTGGTTTGCGCCTTGAAAGTTTAGGTTTTGTCCACCGGTGGAGATTTTCATGGCTGGAAGCTTATTCTTTGTGATTTAATCACCTAAGAGTTATGATCTATGACTATTTATGAAAACTTATTTGATATGAGTTGTATCTTCGAAGTCCTATATTAATATGTGGAAAAACTTGAATTTTAAAACCCTAGGTTAGGGTTTGAAGCTAGAACATGTTAAATTTTGTAATTTTGGTAACTTGTGTTTTGTTGATCTCAGTAATATCATGTGAAAACCTTTAACTTGTATTTTGAAAAGTTTAGGTTTGGTGGCTATCAAAATCATGGAGATTTAGGGGGTTTTTTATTGTTGGATCCGAATGGTGAAATTGGTTGAATTTTTTTATAAATTGGGGCTTGTATTAACTCGTTGGTAAGTTAATTTCTTGAATCTTGAAAATGGGTGAAAGGCGCGTGTGTGTGTGTTGAGAATTTGGGAATAAATTCCATAAATTGTTGGGGGTGTGTAAAGTCATGAGATTTGGGAATTGATTGTACTCCATTATATTGATTCAAATATAACAATAAAAATATTTGAATTGTTGGTAATGAAAACCTTTACTGTGTTGGGTTAGACAAGAGGAACCGAGTTGATGGTTGGACTCACATTGGTTTAATTGTGAATGACTTAATTAAAGTACCGTGTGAATGAATTCGAGTATTTAAGTTTGAGCATGAGCTGCTCTCCGGTGAAAGACTAGAAACTTGCGCAATGTAAGGTAGACCCTTCATTCAGGTTAATTCCCATAAAAGCGTGCTCTTAAGAGGCTCACCCTTCGATGTTTCCGAGAGAAACCGAAAATGTGTCCTCTTCGTGTCGAGTTATAGAATGCATATTTATTCATTGGGTCTTGCGTGACCCGATAGTGATAAATACGCATTGGTTTATAGGTGCCCTCCGGCTTTGGTACTTAATTAAATTAATGAATAAAATCGGGTTGGTGAATTACATGATGTAAATGATGAATGAGAGCTTGGAAAACCTTAATAACGGTTGTGTTGGAAGAAATGAAGTGAATTGAGAAGTCATAGTAACATGTTGGGTTTGAAATTATAGGATTAATGAGTTAATTATTGCGCGTGTTGGTTTTGGGTAAAGAAAAGAAAACCGGTTATGTGAATGATAATTTATTAGAAGAGCGAAGTTGGTTTTGGATTTAAACGTGTTGTGTATTAACCTGATCATCCACGCATGTCATGCATATGTTCATATTGTTAGTTTTATTATAATAGTTATTATTATTATTATCTGGTGTGGTTAGGCACATCATATCTTATTATGTGGCTTCGTTGTTCTATAAATAAATAGTTACGTACCCTGTTAGGGTTAACACGTCTTCATTAAGCTTAATACTATGTAATTAACATGGTATCAGAGCCATCACCGCCAACAACTCCTCTTTGAACCCTAACCCTAGCCGCCGACCACCCAAACCTCATCCTCCAACACCGCCACCCACCAACACCATCATCTTCAGCACTGAAATCCACCAGACCAGCCTCCAACAATCGCCAAAACCCTAACCCTCGCCACTGACCACGCCAGTCTCATCCTCTAGCGCCGAAACCTACCACAGCCACCACCTCCAGCGCCGAAACCCATAACCCAGCCTCCAGCAGTCGCTGACAGGCGCTGAAACCCACCAAACCACTACCGCTAGTGCCGAAACTCACACCAATCCATTCCTGGCGCTGCAACCCACCTAAGCTACCATATCTAGCGCCAAAAACCCCATACCAGTTCACTATAGTCACCGCCAGACCCTGACGTCGACGAAACAAGTGGCCGCCACCCAAACAGTTGTCGAAACCCACCAAAATTCCACTAAACCGTCGCCACAGTCACCGATTGGGCCTCAAAACTAGTCTCCAACCATTTAAACAGTCACCGAAACCCTAGAAAAAGTCGCGCGATCGCCGGAACAGTCGCCAAAAAAAGTCGCCGATCGCCGAAACAGTCGTCGAAAAAAGTCGCTGGTTGCCGGAACAGTCGCACAGGTCTCAATAATGTTTTTCTATCTCCCTCACTGCATCACTTCATTCATCCGTGCAATGGCCTCCTTTCTATTCAACAACAAGTTCTGTGTTGTCCAATCTGTGTTGATGCATTGAGGGTTATCTGGTTGTGGATTCTCTGATTTTTTGAACAAGAATGTCATCGGAGGGCGATAAGTCTGCTACCCGGA
>JAOTRH010002877.1:0-24140 GCA_034768845.1 Heliamphora exappendiculata
CAAACCAGTGGGCGGAACCGCCTTGAACTGTGTCGCCTTCGCAGCAAACCGAGACAACAGGCTTCACACAACGACTTGCATAACGAAGTTTTCGTTCTCACGGTTGTGTTCGTTTTGGCCATGAAACACACTTCCTGGTTCTGCAAGAATTTTCTCGAGACATTCGCCTTATCAAATTCTCAAAGAAGCGGCCCCACTTCATACTCACATAGGTGACTTTTATCCAATGGTAAAAAAATTTAAATTACAAATATAGAGAAAAAATAGTACCACATAGGTCACCTATCAACATCAACATCCTTTTAATTTGTATTACAAATAAGATAAGATGGAAAATAATATTTATTTTTTATTAATTTAAATTGTAAAATTAGTATATATTTAGTAATAGAGATTAAATTTAAATTAATAAACAACATACTTACTTACCTTGTTAAGTGTTGGGTATATGTCTTATATTCTGTGGATTCGTATAATTAAAATTTTATTTAGATGTATTTGGACTGGGTTGAATCCAAGAATTCATAAAAAATATAATACATGTAGGGTTTATAATTATATGGGATTAGGGTCTCTATAATTTTAATTATTTGTGTGGCGAGTAAATTAAGGCGGTAGAGATGTAGAGAGAGATAAAAAAATATTGGGGGTACAAGAGTAACCTTTGAGTAGGAAAACGAAATTTGTTTCAAGTCTCGAGTTGTGGGCTAGGTGTCGAGTTTTGAGATTTTTTTGATATCTGATTTGTACATTTTATAGTTATAATTGATTATTTTTCTCATCCGTAGATGTACGCATGTTATGTCGAATCACGCATATCATTGCGTATTTTTTCTTTGATATGTACAATAATTTTTGCTTCCATTTGCGTTCGGAGATTAGTGTTCAAATCCTAGCAATTTGGTAACGTTTATGTTTTCTGTTTTCTGTTTTTGTTTTTTCGTAAACTGTAAACGAAAATATGCTTAGTAATTATTTTTGTTTTCAAAAAACTGTTTTGGAAACAAATTTTGATTGGATTCATCCGTAACCTCTAACTACCATTTTTTAAATATTTATGTTACCAAATATGTTTTTTTTTTTTGTTTTTTTTTTTTTATAAACATAAACAAAAATATGTTTTTTATTTTTTTGTAAACAAAAATAAAAAAACTCTAAACGTTACCAAATGGGCCCTAAATGTGTAACAAATTTGTTTTAAAAACCCCAAGGTTCATTAGGTGGTCAAGATCTGAAACTTAGAGAAATTAATTGCTCCCTCCAAAATATTAAGTTCAATACTTTTTACGGGTCACTCACAAATAAATGGTAAAATTAGTTCCGAAATATTAATTGAGACGTGGCTAAGTTGATCTCAGGTTCGAAACTTCTTATGTTTTATTAATTTTTCAAGACTGATATTCTTACAAAATTTTGTGTGTGACTTTAATTGGATCACATGCAAATGAATGCTAAAATTAGTCTCGAAAAATCAGGGACAAATACATGATTTTAATTTAAGAGAGAAAATTATTCTTATAAGTTCTTGGAAGCTCGTATACTTTGTTTTCAAAAAAAAAAATTAGAGGAACGAATATGTATAATTTTAAAATATTTTGAATTAAAACTATTAAAATAATAAATTTTTTCAAAATTTAAAGACGGTGGTCACCATCCTCCATTCCTTGAACCCTGTCTATGCGATTAGTGAGTTTTTTAAAAATTTAAGGGCGATGGTCACCATTCTCTACTCCTTAGATCCGCCCATACGAATTATTAATAGAAAGAAATACGTGTAAACTGACCCCACATTGTTTTAGGAGAACAGGAGGGAGCAGAACGTTCCATCATATGCACGTATTAAATACGAAGACAGGCGCACGAGATGCCTAAAAGCCACGCCAATTAGGCGCTGCAGCACCTGCACCACTGGCCCTCTGCTGCTCATGCATGCATGCATGCCCTGTTCGTGAATCATCATGTACTCATCTCTCATCACTCTTCACTGCTCAATAACAAATTAATATTGGCTTCTCTTGTTATAATGTTCGGCTTTTTTACTTTCAATTATTTTAAGTTTAAGACATCAAAAAATTAGTGTCATAAAATATGAATCGGTAAGACAAATAAAAGTTATTGTGATTTTTATAATTTATTCGTTAATATTTAATTAAAAAAAAAATTATCTTTAATCCTTAACCAATCAGTGGTATTGAAGAATAAAAAAACTAAATAATATTGCGTTTCTTAAATCACATGAGAATCACGTTGGCGATTTTTTTTCGCAACCAGTTTATTGAATTAAATTTTAGTTGGGATTCTTTTAAAACCTATTTAAAGGGAGTTTAAGTAGAAAAAACCCAAAGACACATCGAGAGTGAAACACAATGTGAAAATACACTAGAGATACTTAAGTTGAGATCAGAGAGTGTAAAGAGAGGTTCATATATACTAGAGTGAGACTCAAATTTAGATATCAGAGAATATAGAGTTAGTTCTTGTAATCTTTATTGATAATAGTTGATTATTTCTTTTTGTTCTTCCGTGAAAGTATGCAGTCAGCCGAACCACGTATATTTTGTGTTCTCCTTATGATTGTTCTTGGTATTCTTTATTTGTTTTGCGCGAATTGTAGTTTCTATGAATTTTTTCGCTATTCAATCAGATTCTATTTTAAAGATTTGTGTTTAAAATCTCAATAGAAAGGAAATACAACCAAATCACAGGGAGATTTTTGGCAAAAATCCAACAAAATTTGTATCTTAGTTGATTCAAAAGGTACAAAATCAGTCTCTCGTGGTGAATTGATTAACATGTTAAAAACGAGATACTATTCATTTCTTTAAAAACGTAGAAAATGATAACTAGGCCATTTTTTATGTGTTTAGATTGCATTATTTTTTTAAAAATTCAAAAAATGAGACTTAAAAAACAAAAACTTTCAAGAACTAGGAAATGAGAATTTCAAAACAATGTATAAAATGAGAAATAGGCTAACTTTTTCTATAAAATGGTTATATTGCATCATTTACGTGTGTATTGAAACTAAACTGAAAGTTGACTATTTTCAAAAACATTCTGTTTTTTTTTCATTAATAAATATAACTTAAAGTTAGGTTACCAAACGAGGCCAAAAATTACAACTTTTTACACATCCCTTCTACAAAAATTGAAGATTTAAAAAGCTGTAACAATTGTTTCAAAAAAGAAAAAAAGCTATAACAATCAACGATGAGAAGAAACTTAATAATAAAAAAATAATTTCAAATCTAAAAGGATTAAGAGAAGATCTGCAAATCTAGAATTTTATCCTTCATATGATACGTTGCTTACTATCTTGAGAGAAGCAAGTCAATGCATCATTTCATATCCCAACTTCACTATTACAGAGAGCATGAACTAGCTGAGTATATTCAAGAAATAAACACCATAATATTCATATTCAATTACTGTATTAAATGCATTATATTGAAATTAAAGAGTGATCCGTTGTATCAGATTTTTTTTCACTTCTTCACCTTCAAATAAACTTCAAATCAAGTTTACAAACAACCAAAAAGACATTTACATGTCCAGGATAAAAAAAACAATTGCAATTTCAAGACAAGCAGAACATATCCTATGACCAAAAAGTATGTTTCAGAAAAACAAAAAACATTTACAGATAAAGAAGGCAATATTGCAAAAGACCATTTATAGTTAAAGGTGCCAATACCAAAAAAATCCATCTTGTACCAAGTATTTGATTTCCTTTTAGGTTATTCTTCTTCTAAATTTCTAACAATTTCCATAGCTATGGGAGTCTAGCATGCATTGACTATATTTTTCTCACTGGTCATGTTCTTCATCTTTTTATTTCTTTCATTTGCTTTCTTAACAACATTTTCAACAGTAGACACCTTCCTTTTAGATGGTGGTCGACTTTTTTAACGAACAACTAACGGATCAAGTTTGTTTGTGTTGTCCTTTCAGACTATAATACCATTATGCAGTCCCATTGATGAACAATTGATATGTGTATTGCTTCCACATTGTTTGATACCTAAATTCGGTATCTATTACCAAATCAACGATCTCATAGAAGGCATTGCATATATTTTCAAAGCAACGTGCTTCAGGTTTGCAAGATCAATTGTCATAACTAATTTTCGCTTTAATGTGACATCTTTTGACAGTTTTATTCCATCTTTTCAAAATGTATTTTTTAGAAACATGATAAATCTTTCTCTTTGCAAATACCATAATTATATGCCAGCACAAGATTCTCTTGAACTCAAATAATTAACATTTACAATTAAAGTCGCCAGTGTCCTCCCTAAAATAAACAGTGAATGATTAAGTCTGATGGCCATCTCCAACTGCAATATCTTCATCTATGATATATTCTGAACATGAACCTTCTTCAAATTTTTTCAAATAGCAACAAACCTTTCCTATAATTTCCTCTTAAAATTCTTTAAATTTTGTTGTCGTGTAAGCACATTAAAATTACTTCTCCATCTTATAATGAGTAATACATGGGAGGAATGAGTGAAAAGACTTGAAAACTTCATTTTTTTTTCATTTTCTACCTTCTTTACCAAAGCATTTTTATATTGTTCAACAAACTGTTTTAATGTAGTGTTTGCATTGATATACCTATCAAAGAACGTATGCAAACTTTTATTTCGTTGTGTGGTAGATATTCTTGCCCAAAAATTATCTTTCATGAATGCAGGCACCCAACGATCTCTTTCTTCATACAACCCATGCAATCACTCGTTACTCCGAAAATTATGTTTAGATTATGTTTCTTAATAAGCATATTTCACCTTTCTTTGAATTCTTACTTTGTCAATGAATCATAAACAACATCTTATAGATAAGATTTAATTGACGCATATTCTTTATACTCTCTCAGTTTTTCAAGCAGTTTCTTCATAATATGCCACAAGCTCCTTCGGTGTTATACATTGGGAAAAACAATCTCAATGGCTTTTTTCATAGCTTTACCTTGATCGGTCACAATTGCACTTGAAAAACACCCTACCATGCATTCAAGCCAAGACTGAAAAAGCCATGTGAATGTGTTTGTATCTTCACTTAAAATCAATTCACAACCTAGCAACGTCGATTGGCCATAATGGTTCACCCCAACAAAAGGAACGAATGACATATCATATTTATTAACCAAGTAGGTAATGTCAAATATAACGCCATCACCAAACTTCTTGAATGCTGCCCTATTTCTCGCATATGCGCCCAAAATACATAGGTGGCTTTTTATCTAAATCCATCATGTAACACACTACAAGAAAAATGGATTTTATCGGCATTTATTAAATCATGGGAAAACTACGTAAGAACGCTGCAAAAGCTATTGCCAACAATTATAGCGGCAGTTAGTAAAACACTGTGAATGTGGTGTCGGGAATGCTTTCCCACATTTAATAAACGCTAGTAAATATTTTTGGCACTTATTAGCGGCATTTATTAAATGCCAGCAACAAAATGTCGTCGATGTGATTTTCTGGCGCAAATGATATTTTACCGGCGTTTAGTTATACGCCAGGAAAATATTTGAGGAGAATAACAAACGTCGCATGGTTATAAACATTTGAGGAGAATAAGTGTTTTGCCTATGATTTTATAAACACCACTAAAAAATCCCATGAAAAGTACTTTTTCTTGTAGTGTAAAAGAAGTTTGAATTGTATGTCTACATTTTCAAAAAAAATAGTTATGCATTACAATGGAATCTCTTTCATCGAGTTATAATCGTCTGATCTTATTAATATAATTCATGCAATTTTTCTCTAAAAATGTTAAATTCTCATGATCCCCTCCTGCCTTGACTACAAATGAATTAAAGCTTTTATTTATTTGAATGCCAATTTTTTCATATTGTTCAAGCCTCATGTTCACATGTAGTTGAAGTACCCTATTACATTTGAAGAATCGGGATTTTTTAGGACTCAACACATGATTATGATCAAGTTCAATGGAGTTTAATATCCACTTTCCATTGGGGCATAGCACTACCCTAACTTTAACTTTGCAATCTATCTTTGATTCTGGATGCATTTTGGCAATACTACTTGACCGGATCATTTGCTTTCCATGTCGATTACAGCGATGGTTGCATAATGCACTTTTCTATCTTTCATCTTTTTAGATGATCTTCTACACACACGAAAACCTTTTTTCTTGGCATATATTGCATAATATTTCATAACCTCATCGAACGAATCAAACAACATACCAGTCTTTGGATCCTTTACTTGTTCTTCTTCATTTTCTGCCTCTTTCATTTCATTTCCAATGTTTGCTTCGTCAAATCCCAATTTTGTTTTTTCCATGGTATTCTCAACTTGATTTTTGTGGAACTCCACACTAATAGACTCACTTGATACTTCTATTTCTATACATTCACAATACTGAAAAAATAAATAAAATAATTATGAGATAAATTATATACAACAGTTTGTACAAAGAAAAAAATAATTTTTCATGAAGAGCCAAAGAGGCAAAATGCATTACTAAAACATGTAAATTAACAAAGAATTTCTCTTAGTACTTTTAACAAACAGTTAGATTGCACAAATGCTTCATTCTAGAAACTCACAAATCCATACCATTAAAAATTCATGAATTATTATCTAAAACAAATAAAAACACCTGCAAACATATAAATTTAAGCAATAAGAAACATACCTAACATAAAAAATTGAGATTTCTAGCAGGGTAGATGAGTGGTGGCCCCCTGCTACTCATGTGTATTGCCAAGTCAGCATGTGATACTATTTACAGTAAAAAGTGGAGTATTCTTAATTTTACTGTAAATGTATTGGAAAGAGTAAAATAGACCATAAGTGAATTAAAATTTTAAAAAAGAACCTAATAGGATAAATAAATAGTGATTAGGACTTATTCTAAAAAAAATTCTTAAGAGAGGACTCAAACCAAATTTACATTTCTTTTAATTGCTTCATCCACACCGTACACCTCCCTCATTAGATTTCTCGTTCGTATTAGAAAGCATAAGGGAATCTCAAAATGACCGAGCTCATTTAGGCCATGTTTGGGTTAAATGTTGAGAATTTTGTTTATTTTTGTCTTTTTTGAATTTTTTTTAATCTTTTGACTCAATTTTTTACTTTTTCAAATTATTTCAATGAGATGAACCAAAAAAGTAAAAATATTTGATCAAAAGATGAAAAATTCCACTAAATACGTAAATAAGCAAATCAAATTTGATTTTATTGGCTTATTTTGGCTTATTTTTGTATTTTTAAAATTTTTTTTATATTCTGATCAAAATTTTTTACTTTTTCGGTTCGTTTCGATAAGACGAGTCAAAAAATATAGTAGTTTGACTAAATAATAAATAAAATTAAATTTGATTCAAAATAATTTGTATGATAAATTAATTAGTTTTAATCTAGCTTTTTTTAAAGTTGATTGATTAGGCAAAAAGCTAATTTTTTGACTTTTTGTTCAAATTAAATAATTTTTTCCTTTTATATAGTTAGAAATAACAATTATATATAATTGGTAATAGTAAACAATAAGTTATAAATGAGATATTATTATCTTCTTAAAGTGATAAGAATTTAACTAGAATTTTTTTTAAATTAGTATTACAGTTTGATTTTTTTAATTTTTTTGACTTTTTATCAAATATCAACTTTTTTTTGTAATGTGTAGCACTACATCGTGTGGGGTGCGGTGCGAACTAAGAGTGCAAAGTGGCTGTTAGAAATATATTTAAATGTAAATATATATATATATATATATATATATTACTAACAATCATAACATTAATTAACTGCCATTTTTGAAGGGGCATAACCTTTTAATTGTGTGCGTACTTTTTTATAAATAAATGATTTCTTTACCAGTTTTTAAACACTTTTTCTTCTCTTTTCTCAATTTTCATATCAGTTTATTATACAAGAATTCTAGGATTTCTCCAAAATTGGTATATGTATTTTGGAAATGATTTGCCAAGATCCTTATAAGCAAACTCTAATTGACTGGGAAAATATAGTTTTAAAAAAGCAATTCTTTGTACTCAAAACATTTATATGTTTCTGTTTTTCTACTTCTATCATACTATGTTCACAACAAAAAAATAATTGTGTTCACAAAACATCAACGTAGAGATTTCAGTAAAAAATTTTATTTATGCATAGTTACACACGCTAAGTAGTCGGGGTGATTTTCATTCTCTTTCTATTACATATACAATAATTGTAATTTTCTTTTTATATTTTCGTGTATTTGGGTCAACTTCTGTGTATCTTAACTAATTATTGAACGACTTGGTTAAAATAAACCTAACCCATTATCAGAAAATAGTAAATTTAACTTATCCCATTATGTAATGCACAATTCACTTCTACCACAACTTAATTTTAAAAAATAATAAAAAGTAATATTATTTTAGTAAATCATGCACCTAACAAATCAATAACACAAGTCCATTTTCTTTCCTTTTTTTATTTTGCTACATTTTGTGTGTAATTTTTTTTAATTTTATTTTTAGTGTATTTTTTTCTTTTCATCGCTCGCTCTCTCTCAACTGTATATTAAATTTGTAATATATTTTGATTTTTTAATAATGTGATATCCTGATATTTCATGTCAGAAAGAGAGAGAAAGTTTCTGAATTATAAAGAAAAAACCTTGAATCTTTACATTCAATGAGGCCTTTTTTCAAACTGTAGAAATCCTAATAGAACTCCGCAGTTAAACATACTTGAGCGGAGCAATGTAATGATGGGTGACCCTCTAAAAAGAACAAAACAATGAGAGCTTTTGCCCAAAGTGGACAATATCGTTTTATGTAAAGGGTCGGGGTGTTATAGATGGTATCAAAGCCGACTCTCTCCACATCTGAGTGTGGACCCCTACCATCTCGTGTGATATGTGGGCGGGCTACTGAGGATTGACAGGCTACCGGAACTGGTAGGCTACTGCACGAAGACGTGCAGCCCTAAGGCGGGTGGATTGTAATATCCTAGTATCCCACATCAAAAAGAAAGAAGGAGTTCCTAGGTTATAAAGTAAAAATATTAGACATTTATATTCAACGAGACTTTTTTCTAGATGGTAGAGACCCTAGCAAAACTCTGCAGTTAAGTGTGCTTAACCGAGAGCAATGCAAGAATGGGTGACCCATTGAGAAAAATAAAATCATAAGGGCTTTTACCTAAAAAATACATTATCATTACCATGTAAAGGGTCGGATGTAACAAATAATTTTTTGATTAAAAAAAATCAATAAGAGAGTAGCTATAACTAACAAAACTCGGAGCAATTGCATGAGATAATCCCAATCATACTAACTACTAAACTACAAATAAATGGTTTAGCTTGAAAGCCATGTGGACAAAAATAGAGGGTCTTGTCATCACAAAAATAAATTAGCAATGATGGGAATTGTATAGATGGGATGGGATGGGATGGGATGATTGGATCCATGGCTTGATTGAGCTTGTGGTTGGTCTATTTTTTTTTTATAAATTTTTTAACGGTGTTTGATATTATTAAAATTAGTAATTTATTAATTATAACTTGTAGTAAAAATTATGAGTGTTTAATAAAAATTGTAATATATAACTGATTATAATAATCTATATTTTTTAAATTTATTTATTAAAATCTATCAAATAATATCTACATTAAATATAAAATTATATAAAAATAAAATTTTAAAAATTATAATAATTTTTTTCTAACTTAAAGCTGTTTTAGCTTAAAGTCACTTTAAGCCAAATTTTTTGATTTATTACCTTTTGGCTTAAAATCACTTTTTCAATTTACCAAATAATTTTTCTTTGCATATTTAACTTAAAACGATTTAAATAAAAAATCTAACTTAACACAAAGTTATCCAACGAGGGCAAGGGAGCACACTTATCTTGTTTGGTATGCCTTGGAACCAATGGCTATAACAAAGAATCTATTGGGCAAAACAAAAGGATTGAAAACAACTAAAAATCGAATATTGTACTCTAACAACCAAATAGAAACTTAAAATAAAAAATTGTAAAATAAATTCTTACAAACAGATGCTAAACCAATAACTGTAGATGATCGAGGCTAGCGTAGGACGCTATTTCCTTAAGATAGATTTGCTCCCCACAGTGGTACTAATGGGTTTCACGGACGTCAATCTCCTATGATAGAATGATCAACACCTAGAGAAGAAGAAATTCAATCTTCGAGTATGGCGAATCGATAAGTGATTTGTACTCTCCGACTCTTAGAATATGAACACACTTTGTATGCAATGTAAGAAGGAAATAGGATACCAAATTCGTGCAAAAATAAAGTGTTTAAATAGCCATTGAAGTGACTTTTCGCAAAAGTCACTGCACCTATTCAGAACTGGTGCAACTGTTCATCGTCAGCGCTCAAGCGCTCTGTGAGCACTCTATTCTGGAGTTCAAGGGAGCCTTTGGCGCTCGAGCGCCTTGCGAGCACCATATTTTAATAAATCATGCACCTAACAAATCATTAACACTAGTCCATTTGCTTTCCTTTCTATTTTTTTATTTTGCTCCATTTTGTGTATAATTTTTTATTTTATTTTTAGTGTATTTTTTTCTTTCCATCACTCGTTCTCTCTCAATTGTATATTAAATTTGTAATATATTTAGATTTTTTAATAATGTGATATCCTGGTAATTCACATCGAAAAGGGAGAGAGATTTCCTACGCTATAAAGGAAAAATCTTGGACTCTTACATTCATCGAGATCTTTTCCTAAGTGGTAGAGATCCTAGCAAAACTCCGCAGTTAAGTGTGCTTGAGTGAGAGCAATGCAAGGATGGTTGACCCTCTGAGAAGAACAAAATCGTGAGAATTTTTTCCCAAAGCGGACAATATCATTACCACGTAAAGGGTCAGTGTCATGCCCTAAACTCCGGGTCACGTGAAATACCCATAAACAACCAAACATACACCCAACCTGAGAATATACTCTCAAATAAAACCATACATGCATTGTATATAAACGTCAAATGGCAACAGTACACAGCACCAACGCCCGAAAAACTTGTAATAACATACATGTAACAAAAGAACAAAATGGGAAGACTATAACTCTTCCACCTCTCTAGCACCTCTTGACCAACCTGCGTGACCGGTACTTGAAAAAAAGCAAATCCCACACCGTGAGCCAAAGCTCAGCAGATTCTAAACAACATATGCAGTATAAGCTAAATATGCTCAATAAACGGAGTGCAGTTTTCGACTCTCTTTCAAGCTATAAAAATAATTTGAAAATCGTTTTAGATCACGACTCACGAGAGCCAGAAAATCATTTTCACATGCAAGGGAAATCGAGGATAAAAACCATTTTTTGACTCATCAGAGCCCTGAAAACGATTCAAGTATTACGACTCCTGCAGGCCGTTAATACAGTATTTCGACTCCCGTAAGCCGATAACACAGTTTTTAAGAAAATTGGTCTATCCGTCCCAAAATGCAATACATGCAATCCATGAACACGTGCCTCTTCAGGACCTCGTTTCAGCCTTCAGATATCGCACACCACGCACACAACACATGCAACACATATCTTCACGGACTTTCACCGTAGGACCGCGGCCCCAACTAATGCATCTTCTCGAACTTTCACCGAAGGATCGCAGCCCCAAATACACCAGCTTTTGCAGACTACCTCATACACCGGCTTTCGCAGCCTACCTCGTACACCGACTTTCGCAGCCTACCTCATACACCCACACACGCACATGTGCATCATCAACCAGGATTTACATCTACTGGGTCATAGATTTATCAAATCCATTCATACACATATCCAAATCTACACTAGAATTTAAAGAATATAACCATGTATTTACACGACGTTCCACAAATCGCGTCACATGCATGTAAAACTCTAGATTTTAAAGCATAAATCACGTTACACATAACGATATTACCTTATGTAATTCACTTACATATTTTTCGTACATAAATAAACAATTATAAATATGCACATAACCATGTATAATAATACATCACAACGCCACCCACCGAAACAAACCAATATCCACTCACGGGACAACCCACACGACCACCACTGACCCAAACACTCCCAACACGATCACCACAGACCCACGACGCTCACTCGTGCCAACACAAACCCAACATCAAACCATGCACCTAACCATGCATCAACAAACCGTATCTACTATGCACATCATCCATGAGGGCGACACCTAAACACACCCGAGGCCACAACACGACCCCCGAAACCACCACACAACCAACCAAACCCCCAAAAAAATTCACAGGTATTTAAATCAAGTAATTTCCATAAATTAATCAATCGAATACCATATGACAGCAATCGAAAACCAAGGAACCAACTCAAAATCACAAATCACCAGCCCACAACTTCAGTCGACTGGACCCTACCCCCAGTCGACTGAAAAACACACTGGAAAACCACCAAACGCCTAGGAGCACTGTCCAGCCGACTGACCCTCGAGGTCCAGCCGACTGAACCCAAGAACACATGATCCAGTCGACTGAACTCATGGGTTCAGTCGACTGAACCCAACCGAGAAACAGTTCTAAGCTACGGGCTCAATCTCCAAACCTCATATCGAACCCTCCAAACTCCATTTTAACATCCTCAAACATACACACGCCTATGCCTAACATCAAGGCCACCACAGAAACATCCAACACTCGATTCCATCCACTGGAACCAACAAAAATCTAATTTTTAACCCAAAACCCAACCTTGATATAAAATCAGATCTACAGAGATCTAACCGGTAACAACACCCACGTTTACCCATAGCACCCTTATACAATAGTAGGGTCTAGAATCCTACCTCGGTGAGTTCAAAACTCGACG
The DNA here is from genome assembly GCA_034768845.1 of Heliamphora exappendiculata. Classification (NCBI taxonomy): domain Eukaryota; kingdom Viridiplantae; phylum Streptophyta; class Magnoliopsida; order Ericales; family Sarraceniaceae; genus Heliamphora; species Heliamphora exappendiculata. The sequence continues at coordinate 12,842 of JAOTRH010002877.1, forward strand.
CCTTGAACCATGTGCAAAATTAAGTTTCGTCGGAATCAAAATCTGACCGGATGGTTGCGTAGCCCACGACGCCAAAAGCAAGAATTCGCTATTGGATTGCTAAAAATCGAGTCCTGGGCCCCCGAGAACTTAGAGAGAAGACAAAGAGAAAACGAAAAACTTACTAGAGAAGTTTTAGAAAATATCTTTATGAAAATATCTAACTTCAGATATTTATAAGCCTCCAAAATATTTTTTTTTGAAAATTTTCAAGAATCGCACCACAATGGCCCACGGCCCCGAGAACCTATCCCGCATGCATATATAAGCCCAATCATGCATCAAAAGTAATAAAATATGCTGCAACGAAAATACATAACGCGCGTCTGAAAATGCCAAAAAAAACGGGGCAAGGTCTCACAGTCGGAGTGTTACAGATGGTGTCAGAACCAACTCTTCCCACCTTCGAGTGTGGGCCCCTCCCGTCTAGCATGACATGTGGGCGGGCTACGGAGTGGTCGGGTCGATAAAGGACTGGCAGGCTATTACATGGGGACATGCAGCCCTAAAGAGGATGGATTGTGATATCTTTGTATCTTATATCGAAAAGGAAGAGAGAGTTTCTGGACTATAAAGGAAAAATCTTAGACATTTACATTCAACGAGATTTTTTTTCAAGTAGTAGAGATCCTAGCAGAACTTTGCAGTAAAATGTGCTTGAGCGGAAGAAATGCAAAGATGGGTGACCCCCTGAGAATAAAAAAATCGTGAGAACTTTTACCCAAAGAAGATAATATCATTGCCATGTGAAGAGTCAGAGTGTGACAAATAATTTTTTGATTTAAAAAAATTTATTAGAGAGTAGCTACAACTAACAAAACTCAGAGTAATTGCATGAGATAATCCCAATCATACTAACTACAAAACTACAAATAAATGGTTTAGCTTGAAAGCCTTGTGGACAAAAATAGAGGGTCTTATCATCACAACAAAAAATTAGCAATGATGGGAATTGTATAGATGGGATGGGATGGGATGGGATGGGATAGGATGGGATGATCAGAATCATGGCTTGATTCGGCATTTGGTTGGTTTTTTTTTTATAAATTTTTTTATAGTGTTTGATATTATTAAAATTAGTAATTTATAGATTGTAACTTGTAGCAGAAATTATGAGTGTTTAATAAAAATTGTAGCATATAACTGATTATAATAATCTATATTTTTTAAATCTATTTATCAAAATCTATCAAACAATATCCATATTAAATATAAAATTATATAAAAATAAAATTTAAAAAATTATAATAATTTTTTTCTAACTTAAAAGATCTTTTAGGTTCAAGTCACTTTAAGCAAGTTTTTTGATTTATTACCTTTTGGCTTAAATTCACTTTTTAAATTTTTCAATCAATTTTTCCTTGCATATTTAACTTAAAACGATTTAAATAAAAAATCTAACTTAAAGCAAAGTTATCGAACAAGGGCAAGGGATCACACTTATCTTGTTTGGTATGCCTTGGAACCAATGGCTATAACAAAGAATCTGTTGGGCAAAAAAAGGACTGAAAACAACTAAAAATCCAATACTGTACTATAACAACCAAACAGAAACTGAAAATAAAGAATTGTAAAATAAATTCTTACAAACAGATGCTAAACCAATAACTGTAGATGATTGAGGGTAGTGTAGGACGCTATTTCTTTAAGATAGATTCGTCCCCCACAGTGGTGTTAATGGGTTTCACGGACGTCAATCTCCCAAGATAAAATGATCAACACCTAGAGAAGAAGCACTCCAATCTTCGGGTACGATGAACCAATAAGTGATTTGTACTCTCCGACTCTTAGAATATGAACACACTTTATATGCAATGTAAGAAGGAAATAGGATGCTAAATTCGTGCAAAAATGAAGTGTTTAAATAGCCATTGAAGTGACTCTTCGTAAAAGTCACTGTAGCTGTTCAAAACTTGTACAACTGTTCGTCGTCAGCGCTCTGCAAACACCCTATTTTGGAGTTCAAGAGAGCCTCTGGCACTTGAGCGCCTTGCGAGCACCCTATTTTAATAAATCATGCACCTAACAAATCATTAACACCAGTTCATTTGCTTTCCTTTCTATGTTTTTTATTTTGCTCCATTTTGTGTGTAATTTTTTAATTTTATTTTTAGTGTATTTTTTCTTTTCATCACTCGTTTTCTCTCAATTGTATATTAAATTTGTAACATATTTAGATTTTTTAATAATGTGATATCTTGATATCCCACATCGAAAAGGAAGAGAAAGTTCCTACGCTATAAAAGAAAAAAACCTTGGACCCTTACATTCACGAGACCTTTTTCCAAGTGGTAGAGACCTTAGCAAAACTCCGCAGTTAAGCGTGTTTGAGCGGGAGCAATACAAGGATGAGTGACCCTCTTGGAAGAACAAAACAACGAGGATTTTTTTTCCAAAGCGGACAATATTGTTGCCATGTGAAGGGTCGAGGTGTTACATATGGTATACCATCAGAGCCGACTCTCCCCACCTCCGAGTGTGAGATCATGCCGTCTCGTGTGACATATGAGCAGACTACCGAGTGAGCAGGTCTATAAAGGACTAGCAGACAACTGAAGCTGGCAGACTGCTACACGGGGACGTGCAGCCATAAGGGGTGGTGGATTGTGATATACTGGTATCCCACATCAAAAAAGAAGAGGGAGGTCCTTGAGTATAAAGAAAAAATATTGAACATTTACTTTCAACGAGACCTTTTTTCAAGTGGCAGAGACCCTTGTAGAACTCTAAAATTAAGTGTGCTTGAGTTGGAACAATGTAAGGATGAGTGACCCATTGAGAAGAACGAAATCATGAGGGTTTTTACCCAAAACAAATAATATCATTACCATGTGAAGGGTCAAGGTGTGACAAATAATTTTTTGATTAAAAAAAATCTATCAAAGAATAGCTACAACTAACAAAACTAAGAGCAATTGCATGAGATAATCCCAATCATACTAACTACTAAACTACAAATAAATGGTTTAGCTTGAAAGTCATGTGGACAAAAATGTGGGTCTTATCATCACAAAAAAATAGCAAAGATGGGAATTGTATAGATGGGATGGGATGATTGGATCTATGGCTTGATTCAGCTTGCGGTTGGTCTTTTTTTTTTAATAAATTTTTAATAGTTTTTTGTATTATTAAAATTAGTAATTTATAAATTATAAATTATAGAAAAAATTATAAGTATTTAATAAAAATTGTAATATATAACTGAAATAGAAAAAAGATATAATTATAATTTGTAGCAAAATTATAGGTATTTATTAAAATTTATAATTTATAACTAAAATTAGTAATAGAAAATTAAAAATTACGAGTAGTAGTTTTGTCAAACACCCTCTTAACTTTTAAGTTTTTTTTTTTTCAAGTTGTTTGTTTGGATCAAAGCTAATTTTTTTGATTTTTGTTAAAAGTATGCAATTTTACTTTTATATGTATTTGATATTAACAATTATATATAATTGATAGTGATAATAAATAAGTTATAAATAAGAAATATTATTATAATTTAAAAATAATTACAATTTAAATAAAATATTTTAAGAATTTATATTTTAATTTAATTTTTTTATTTTTTTATTTAAATACTAAAAGATCAAAATTATCAATCAAGTCCTAAATAAATAACTTTTTAATAAACTTTTAAGCCAAAATCTTTTAAAAGATGCTAAACCAACCAGAAGCTAACTGGGAGCCAAAATTAATAGAGAGACAATGGTAGCAGCATTGTCAGCTTTTGCTACTTGTCTTCTTTTGTGGAGTAAGTCAAACAAATTTTTATGGGTGATGCCGATCACGGCTTATTGAACGGTGGTAATTAATAAAAATAGTGATGATAACTTTTTTTAATATTAATATATTTTTAAAAATAAAATTTATTATTTTTATATATATTAATATATTTTGTATAAATATTTATATATATTATATTTTTTATTCACAGCCTAATAGGCGGTAGTTAGTATTTTTCAAGTTTTATAGTGTAATTGTATACTTTTTATTATTTTTAAATTTTAATATTTTTTATGGTAATTTTAAGCTTTGATTGTAGTTATTTTAAACGCTATATATTATGTGCATCCATAATTCGGTTAGTTATTTTAATTTTTAACTTTAAGTTATTTCAGTTTTGGTTTTATTATAGTAATTTAAAGCTTGATTATGTAGTTAATTCCTTCAAAGTTAATGACTATTTTTCTATTTTATGAAATGGTAATTTTAACGTAGATATTAAAGAATTACCATTTTATTCTTGTATAAAATTATTCACAAAATAATGCAAATTATTAAAAGTAATATTTTTATTTTGAACACAGGTGAACCATTATTTATTTATTTTTTATTTTTCTGAACTATCATTTATTTGACTTTTTGTTTATTTCAGTTTTGATTTTATTATAGTAATTTTAAGCTTAGTTAAGTAGTTAACTACTTTAAAATTAATCACTATTTTTCTATTTTATGGAATGATAATTCCAACCCGGATGATAAAGAATTATCATTTTATTCATGTATAAAATTATTTTTAAAATAACACAAATTATTAAAAGTAATGTTTCATATTCTCAAGACAGATGAACTATTATTTATTTATTTTTCTAATATTTTAAGGTATTATGCTAATTTACGTATCTCAATTAAGTCTAGGAGATCAACTCCATTGTCCATTAGTAGTGAGCTAAGGCAAAGGCGCCTATATATGAAAGATTAGATTCAAATGAAGTACTTTAAAAGGTTTCAAATTTGATATCTAAAAAAGAGCAAACTCTTAAATCCTAAACATTAACCACTAGACTAGCCCTCCGGGTTAATACAAATGAACAATATAATCTATGCTAATAGATAAAAGGAGAATTCTCCATTTGATATTCCCTTTAAAATGAAGCTTATATAGTTTTGGGAGCTCCACTTATAAGTCCATTTTACTGAGCTATTTAGGGATAAGTTCCACCAAAAAAGTTTTATTCCAAAAGTGCCCTTAATGAGAATAGAAGTGAGAGATTAAAAGAATTGAGAGAAAGAGAGAATTAACAAAGAGAGAAATTTTTTTATGTAATTAATTTACGTTTTTAAAATTTAAAATTGTATAACTTTTAGTATATAGATTAATATTTAATAATATTTTTATTTTTAAAAATTTCTCGTAGAAATCTATAAAATAAGATCTATATTAGATATGAATTTTTTAAAAAAATAAAAAGAGAAATTTTTGTTTTTACAATAAAATGAAAATCTTCTCATATTATTCTCATTGTTATGTAGTGAAATATTATATTTTCATTATGTTTTCATTGTTGATAGTTCATAAAGCGTATAAGTTCTCATTTATATGTATTAGAACATTATGCAATTATTCTCATATTCATATTTAGATATCATGACACACTATGTTTTTGTCAAAATAAAAAATATTTTTATCGCTATATGTAGGTACACTATGTTCTCATTGGGGTAATTTGGTATAAATCCCATTTTAAGCTTCCTCTTATTAGTAGGTCTTAAAATTAGAACAGATTTCGTATAGATCCCATATTGAAATTATATTTCAAAAATACCCTTACTACATTTTTTATTTTTGCGTCTCTCAAATAAATCTTTTGAACAATTCCGAGAAATTAACTTCCACTATTAAATCAAAAACTTCTATTTTCAATATAGAGGCTCCGAATGGCTCTCGAACACGATCGGGCAAATCTTAAAAATGATACGAAAAAAATATCAAAAAATAATATACTATTTGAAACGAAAATAATATCAAAAAATAATACGCTATTTGGTTAAACCACTGTAAATGATATACTGTTTATTGGACACGAAAGTATTATATATTTTTCTGTGATTTTAGCCAATAATGTATCATTTTCTGTATATTTAAAACGATACGCTATTTGATTAAATCACAAAAAGGATGCATTTTGTGTATCATTTTTTGTAATAGGGGTACGTAATATATTTAGTATATTCTTTTTCGTAATAGGGATACGCAATATATTTGGTGTATTATTTTCTGTAATAGGAGTACGCAATATGTTTAGTGTAACATTTTCTGCAACAAGGTTACGAAAAATATTGTATCATTTTATGTGATTTTAGCAAATAGTGTATCATTTCCTGCGTAACACCCCTACCCTTCACGTGGTAACGATATTGTCCACTTTGGGCAAAACTCTCATGGTTTTATTCTTTCTAGGGGGTCACCAATCCTTACATTGATCCAGCATAAGCATGCTTAACTGTGGAGTTCTGCTAGGATCTCTACTACATGAAAAAATGTCTCGTTGAATGTAAGGGTCTAAATTTTTTCTTTATAATCTAGGAACTCCCTATCCCTTTCTGGTGTAAAATACCAGAATATCGCATCCTGTATTTTTAAAACGATACACTATTTGATTAAACCACAGAAAATGATACATTTAGTGTATCATTTTCTGCAACAGGATACGTGATACATTTAGTATATCATTTTCTGCAACAGATGTATGCACAATACTTTCTCATGTATTATTTTCTGCAACTCATAATTTAAAGGGGATTACGTACCCAAATCTGTAGAATCAAAAAATGTATACAAAGAATCGCAATGCAACCAGTGCATCTCAACAAAAAATGAAGAATCAATCTTCAACGTGCAAAAATCATCAGAAATAGCTTCAACACCGTCTTCTTTCCCATGTGGATTTTTTTAATACAATTGTGTGTATATTCAAGCCATATTTTGAGGCTCCAAATAACTCCAGATCACGTTATTGTGAAATAAAAGATATTTAAAAATAAAAGAATACAAATTTTGAAACAAAAAGATATGAAATAATCTTTCCATATATATTGAGTTGCTATTATTAACAACCAAGAGATGTGTCTTAAATTTTTAAAAAAATTTAAAACAGAACCTAGTGAAATATGAAACTTTTGAAAATGACTTATTTATAAACAATATTACAAACTAAGACTTATCTATAATTTAGACTTCTCATTTATTATGTAATTAAATATTATAATCCCACAGTATTCTCATTGTTATGTAATGAGACACTATATTATTATTTTTATATTCACATTACAATATTGTATTGAAAAATGAGAAACTTATTTCGCATTACATCAGGTTTTTGATATACAAATATTATAACACGTTAAAAACATTAAGCGCATTACATAATGATAACAAATAAATTAAATTCAGATTAATATTGTATTGTTACTGCGATTGTGTTTGAGAATTCAGATATACATGTTTAAATTCAGAATGATGTAAAGATGAAATTTATTTCTCATTACTGAGAATATTTCAAAATGAAAAACTCATTTCGCATTACTCTTAGATTTTTAATACACAAAATATTATATCATCATAAAAATAATAAGTACATTACGTAATGAGAACTGAGAACAAAAATTCACATTAATAATGTGAAATTTTACATTTACTGTTTCAGTCGTTAAAATGTTCATATTGATTTAAATGGAATATCAACAAATATTCACAATGATAAAATACAAACAATAATGAGATATTGTACCAAATGATAACATTATTTCTTATTTAACTAAGTGGGTTACACCGATAACATCGTAACATAAACAAGACACTAAGTACATTGCATAATGAGAACTGAGAACTAAAATTCACGTTAACAATGTGAACTAAAATTCATGTTAATTAGGAATTAAAAATGTTATCATCGCGATGTATGAGTACACTATGCTCTCATAATAGCATGGATCTATTCACATAAATAATGGCCATTTGAAATTCAAAATCACATAAAAACAAAAAGTGTGTGTGTATATATATATATACACACACACATAGCATGTTACATGTATAAAGAAAAATCAAAATCACAATAAAGTAGATATAATGATGCAAATGGTAATATCTTCTAATATAGCATGAATATATTGACAAAAATAATGGGCATTTAAAATTTAAATTACATAAAAAAGAAAATAGTATATATATAGTCTATATATATGTAACCTGTTGCATTTACAAATGACATATATGTCGATTATTTTGATAATATTTAAAAATATAATCTATTGAATTATTCAATTTGTGATGAGAATTTATGTCAAAATAAGTTGCTAAAATGAGACTTTTAATTAATTATTTCTATAGTTTTTTATACCAAAAATACTCTTACTTGAGTTTTTGATACAAAAAATGCCATGCTTTGGTGTTTACCCATCAAATTTTTCTTTCATTAACTAATTTAAAATTTATAACTACTCACAATTTAAATATTAATTTATCTTATTGTTTAGTTTTTTTAACTACTCTAATTCTTAAATACACATGTTAAAAATTGTATCATTTTACTATTTATTTTTTCTTAATTATTTTATTTTTAAAATATATATTTGTACATATCAACGGTAAATATACACTATTCCTGCAATTAACGTGCATCGACTTAACGTACGAATGGAAAAACAGTGCATTTAAGAGGTTAATAAAAGTAGGGAATGACTTCTCTCCCTCTTGGGACCGGAGGGTCGAGTCGGGTCATTTTTTAATTTAAAATTAATTTAAATAATTTATTTTATTATTTATATTATATATATTATTAATATAAAAGATTAAGTTGATTATATATTGTTAACTATCTTAATAAATTATATTTGTGTTAATAAAATAAATAATAAATAGATATCAAAGTTTATTTTTTTATTAACACAAATATGATTTGTTAAAACATTTAATAATATTCGATCAACTTAAATTTTTATAAAAATAATATTTATACTCTAAAAAATAAAATAAACAATTTAAATTAGAGATTCAGTTCCATAAAAATCTAGAGATAAACCAAACCTATAAAAGTAAACTAAGCTTACAAATTTAAAAAACTTATTGTGTGGACTCATCATTAATTTTCACATAAAAGCTTTAAAATAGTGATATTTTTAATTAGAGTAATTTTAGTACAAATCGTATTATTAATTGATAATAAAATTTTAGTTTTATAATACTTTTTTTCAAAATTTTAATAACATACGATAAGTGATACATTTATGAATTTATAAAATTAATATATTAATTAAATAAAAATATATCATTTTCTATTCCCGACTATTATGATGGCTTGACAAATGTGTCATTTGAATTTTTTCGCATGTTTAAAATGAGAAAATTAATTCTTAAATAAGAACAAATTAGATATAATATAATTATTCTAAATTTGATAGAACTAAATCTCTTAAAATAAAAATTGTAAGACTAAATCTTTAATGAAATCTAAAAAAATGATTAATCTTTAAATTTTTGTATTAATTAATGCAGGAAAATGGTGAGTTGAGTTCATTTTTGGAGAGAAATTAGAAAGCAAAAACTCCAAGTCTCTGAATAATTCTTACAGTTTCAGTTACACCAATTTGAGAAAAACAAAATAATATAATTTTTTAATTTAAATATTTAAAAAGTCTCGTATTTTTCTTGTAATTGCAAAACTCGTTTTAGATAACTTTTTTCTATAACTACCCAATGTCCTTAATCTTTTCAATTCTTCCTCTTCTTTTTTGGATAGCGTCTTTTGGCAAAGCGCTTAAAGCTCATATTTTTGTCTTTGACTTAAAGTTAAAGAAACTAAAATTTCCCATTTAGAAATCCAAATGCTTTTAACTTTTAGTCTTTTTATTTTTTTTTACATAAAATAACTTTATATATTTTTAAAAAAATATTATAACTTTTATTATACATAAATGTTTTTTATAAAATTTATATTTTTAAAATTTATTTATCAAAATCTATCAAACAATATCCATATTAAATATAAAATTATATAAAAATAAAATTTTAAAAATTATAATAATTCTTTTCTGACTTAAAGTTCTTTTAACTTAAAGTCATTTCAAGTCAAATTTTTTGATGTATTACTTTTTAGCTTAAAGTCACTTTCTTAATTTACCAAATAATTTTTTTTGCATATTTAACTTAAAATAATTTAAATAAAAAAATCTAATTTAAAGCAAAGTTATCCAACGAGGGCAGAGGAGCACACTTATCTTGTTTGGTATGCCTTGGAACCAATGGCTATAACAAAGAATCTTGTTGCAAAAATAATTTGCATTCTTAACAAGAATCAAATTAATTCGAGGTTGAGTCTCAAACCAATCAAAACCTACCCATGCCAACTCCGACATTCAACTACTAATTTGTAATCATAAACGGACCAAGAAGAGCCAATGAAGCCTAAGTTTCAAAACAAATTAAGAAGAATTTAGTGATGGGTTTTTATTTGTTGGAGAACAATTTCATTTTTGAGATTGTTGAGAGAAATTCAATACCATAATAAAATATATGTGCTGGTGATCCAGAAAATATATCTTTATTAACTTTTAACAATTACAATAAGCAGAATTTACAGGAAACGAAATACATAAATTAACATGAACAGAATATACAAACCAAGTCCTACAAACGCAGTTTTCTTAATAATGATTCACCGCCTACCGAGGGTGTTGTAAGTTTTTCACCTGCGTCACTCTCCCAGGATAAAACGGCTGACACGATCGTTGGAACACAACCAAGGATCAGTTACGAACGTACCCCGTCTGCCTTTTTCTCTCTTACTCCCACAGCTTTGGAATCTGTCTATATCTCTCATTTGGTTCTTACCTTGCTGCTGTATTTCTTTCTTTCTCTGTCTCTCTGTAACAGAAAACTGAATGGGATGACAGCTTATATAGACATTCTATCATGGAGGGAGTTACAAGAGAATCAATAACCATTCAATGGTATTGATTCTCAGAATTCATTTGCCAATTAAATTGGTCAATCCAATTGCAAATAAATTCTGATATTGAATTCTGGAATTCAATGGCCAATTGAATTCACAAAATTTCAACAATTCCCCCATTAATAAAATTGGCGGGAATACAAATCTAGATTACAAAACTGACTACAAGAGAGATAGACAACTGAAAGTCCCTGCATAGGATAGGTAGCGGTTAGTCTTGAACCTTCCCTTGTGAGAACCTATCGAATTTATCGACAAACAAGTGGGCGGTACCGCCTTGAACTGTGTCGCCTTAGCAGTAAACCGAGACAACACACTTCACACAACGACTTCCACAACGAAGTTTTCGTTCTCACGGATGTGTTTGTTTTGGCCATGAAACACACTTTCCGGTTCTGCAAGTATTTTCTCGAGAATTTTGCCTTGTCAAATTCTCAAATAAGCGGCCCAACTTCATACTCACATAGGTGACTTTTATCCAATGGTATTTCTCTATACCAACCTGGCTCACCAGGAAAAGTCATTAA
>JAOTRH010002888.1:0-24140 GCA_034768845.1 Heliamphora exappendiculata
CAAGGGGACTTTGTTTCATGGTCTTCACTTCTCTTCGCACTCATCACTTGAGCTCCGCTCTTATTCTGATGCTGACTGGGCCGGAGATCCTATCGATCATCGCTCAACTACAGGATACTGTTTCTTACTTGACACCTCTCTCATTTCTTGGCGTAGTAAGAAGCGGACTGTTGTTGTCCGATCTAGCACTAAGGTTGAGTACCGTGCTCTTGCTGATACTACAGCTGAACTTCTATGGTTGTGGTGGCTTTTGACAGATATGGGTGCTCCTCAGACAACCAGTTCCCCTCTTTATTGTGATAATCGGAGCGCCATCCAGATTGCTCACAATGATATCTTTCATGAGCGCACCAAATATATTGAAATTGACTGTCACTTAATCCGACATCACTTTCAGCAAGGCACCTTACATCTCCGATCTGTCTTTTCTGAAGATCAACTTGTCGATCTTTTCACAAAATCTCATCCTCCCGGTCGCCTTCGTGTTCTTATTTCCAAACTTTAGTTGATTTCGTCATCTCGCGTTTGAGCGAGGATGTTAGAATATTAGATTATATTTTGATTTGATTTTACTTTGATTTTCTCTGTAATTATTGTATTTTCTTTCTTGTTTAACTATTTTCGCCTATAAATAGGTCATATATTGTACACAGAAATATATACAATTATCAATTTCTTTAGGAAGCTCTAATTTAAAAATGAGAAATTAGATTATATTTTGATTTGATTTTACTCTGATTTGATTTTATTCTCTGTAATTATTGTATTTCATTTTTTGTTTAACCATTTTCGCCTATAAATAGGTCATATATTGTACACAAAAATATATACAATTATCAATTTCTTTAGGAAGCTCTAATTTAAAAATGAGAAATGCTTCAGTGAAAATAAAAATTATATATTAATAAATTTCTTGTTAAATATAATGAGAATTTTTTTTTTGTTGACTAATAAATGTAAGAATTGGATAAGATTATAATATAGTAGGTGGAGCTACCTTCAATTCGATCGTGGCTGACGGCGAGCGCCTTTGGTGTGTTTCGGCATTTGTGCACTCTTGGCATCGGCTTGTGAACTCCCCATTCGACCCGTCTTGAAACACAGACCATAAATTTTTTTTTTGATTAAGAATTACGAAAGAAGAATAAAGAAACAAAAAAGAGAGTCTAAGAGGCTAGTAAATCCTTTGAAGCCAACTCCCAAGCTTGGGAGGGAAAATTTGATGTCCAAATGTAAGTTCCCTCTCTTGATAGCGCCAGTTTTGCCAGGGCATTTGCTAACTCATTCCCTCTCCTCTTGATGTGCGAACAATGAGCGTTGGAGAAGAAGCGAAGAAGATCACGCCCTTCATCAATGACATCGTTGATGTTGGATAGCAACTCTTCATTGGAATTAAGCGCTGCAATCACCACCATAGAGTCACCCTCTAAGTGAAGTCGCTTGAAATCTCTTTGCTTTGCAAACCCCCAGGCATATATCGCCCCCATTACCTCCACATGGTCGGAATCCAAGGTTCCCCCCAAAGGATAGAGAGCCCATTGCAATTATCGCTCCCACACTTTCTCGAGCAATGAATCCCAAACCTGTTATTCCATCTTTGCACTGAGCTGCATCAAAGTTGATTTTTATTGTTTCCTTCGCCAGGGGTCTCCATAATACCATATTTGGGCAAGCTTGGGCTTTGGGCCATTCAATTTCTGTGCCTGCTCGATACTCTTCTAATAACTTCTCTTCTAGCAAGTAAATTTCCTGCGGCTTCTTTGGGTTCACCAATCCTTCTTTTAAAAGTCTGGAGCTTCTCTCTAGCCACAATTTCTAGTTGATCATACAGAATAGGTTAAAGACCTCTTGGCTCAAATTTTTGCCGCCACTTCTATCCAGCTAATGAAGTCACCCATTTCTTTCGTCTTGGACCAGTCCTACAGCCCTTGTGTTTGGTGCCAGACCTCTTGTGCAAAACAACAATTTCTTAAGGAGTGGATCTTTGTCTCAACAACTTCTCCACACCAGATGCACATGGGAATTTGGATAATACCTCTTTTGTATAGATGGGCCCTCATCGAAAGAATGTTAGTGCATGCCCTCCACATAAAGACTTTCACTCTGTTTGGCACGGTTGCTGACCATATCCCCTTTTACACAGCCCGAGCTTGTGAGGAATCAGAACATTCAATTTTTTTTTTTAGTAACTCAACAGCAATGTGATATCCCAATTTGACTGTGCACCTCCCGCTCTTTGTGTAATGTCAGATGAGCTTGTCTTCTATATCCCTCGAATTAAGAGGGATTGCACTGAATGTGTCGCATTCGAACGGGAGGAACAACTATTGAAGGAGAGCTTTATTCCAACATCCCTCTCTTCCCTGTATAAGATTAGCAACTTTGCTATCAATGGGAAGAATCTATTGCGGGCTAATAATTGAGAAGGTTGGACGGACCATAAAAATTTGAAATACTTTTTGACCTAAAAAAAATTTCAACTTGAGCCAAATGAGATGGTTAAAATTAATGAGGGAATATGACTTAAAGATTCAATATTATTCACGAAAGATCAATGTTGTAGTTGATGCACTTAATCGAAAATTCTTGGGTAACTTAGCTTACATTCTTACTTCACATAAAGGTCCTGTTTGCATAGTTTTCTTATTTCTTTATTTGGTTATAAGCTAAAAAATAAGCCATGTCGTTTGGGTAACTAAATAAATTAAAAATAAAAAAATAAATCAAATAAACTCATTTTGATAGCTAAATAAGCCAAAATAAGTCAAATAGACCGACTTATAAGCTGGCTTATAAGTAAATAAGCAAATAAACTTATTTGGGTAACTTGGCTTATAAAAAAATAAGCAAACAAGTCACAAACCACCTAAACGATGTGGCTTAAATGGAATATGATTTATTTGCTAATAAGTAAATAAGCAAATAAGCAAATTATCAAAACGGACCAGAATTTTGATTGATAAGTTAGTTTTTATTTATTTATTTATTTACTTTTTTAGTGTGATCTGTTTCATTATTTATTTATTCATCTAAAACATATAAGATTTCTCATTCCTCATTTGTGCAAATGGAAAAAATCATTTTTTGCAAAAAAGAGAATTTTTTATTTTTATTTTCATTTATTTTTAGATTATCATATTCAATAGATTTTGTTTTATACATCTCGATGAGAAAGTTTTAAAAATAAAAATCTTATAAAATAAGAATGTCTATATATGTCTATATATATATATATATATATATATATATATACTAAGAGTTATGTAATTTAAAATTTTAAAAATACAAGCTAATATAAATATAATCTCTCTCTTCTTTAATTCCTCTTTATTCTCTATCGTCTTTATTCTATTTCTTTCGCTCTCTCGCTGCCTCTCTTTCTCCATCATTAAAGCAACGGCCGTCGCCTATTTCATCGCCTTAGTGCATCGTCAAGCCCACGTCGGAAACAAAATCAATTTTCAAACGATGAGTGTTACGTTTTATTTGATAAAGCCAGGCACAATTAGGAATGAAAGTCATCATTACGATTTAACTTTACAGATTTGATCAAAATTTTTAAAAACTTAATTTTTAGGATATTTTTTTAAAGGTTTTGTTTGGTGACTTAGGTTTTGATTGATAACTTGGTTTTTTTGAATTTTTTGTTTGAAATGCAAGAAAATTAATTTTGCCCGTTTAGTAAAAAAATCAAAAAGATAAAAGTTAAAATATCAAATTAAAATACAAACTCTTATAATTTTCAAACTAAACTCCTACCACTTTTAAAATACAATAATACTTTTTATTCATAACTTATTTACTATTATTATCAACTACATATAATTATTAATATTAAAAATATAAAAATATAAAAATGTCAACTTTAAACAAAAAGCAAAAAATTTAATTTTTTACTCAAACAACTAATTTAAAAAAAGTTAACTTAAAAGTTAAGTTATTATATAACATACTTTGAATTTAATTTAATTTTTTAGTTAAAAATACAAAAAAATAAAAAAAATTAACTTTTAAACTAGTTATTAATATGACCCTTATAGCTTTAAGTCATTTTTTTGTGTGCTTAAAGCCATTTGAAACTTTGTAGCGTGTGAAAATTGAAGCAGTAAGATTTTAGTCTTTCATGAAAAATCAATTGTAAATTGTACTTGTTAGTATGGGAAAAATTGATAATTTTACTTAAAAAAGTTTAATTATATTCGAATCAATTTAATGTGCTACGGTATGAAAAATCAATAATACTTAAAAAAGTTAAAAGTTAAAAAAAATATTCTAAATAAATTTAAAAGGTTAAAAATAAGTTAATGAGTCAGGCTTTTTTGACAATCGGTCTCAAGACCGTTCGAGCGATCTCTTTGCTGAATGTTCACCAAAGAGAGAAAACACATATGATTTTTTTTAAATTTTACTCTAACGCCTCAAGGCTCGTTCAATCAACGCACAATAATTATTTTTATGCATAAATAAGCATATAATTATTATCAATAATCACAATCATAATCAAATTTTTTTTATTTTTTCTCATAATTAAACGATGATTCACAAGGCTTAATTAAATGCTTCATATTAAAAGGGATCAGGTCCCTACAACCTTCCCCACTTAAAAAATTTTATTCCCAAAATTTAACGTTTGAACTCGAGTCAACTTTCTCTCCATCAACCACCAACAATCTCTCTAAGAATGACGTCTCACAATACAAACATGTCTCCAAGGGATAACATCGATACCGATTGCTTTCGCGAAAAAGGCCTCACTAAAGCTAAGGTTATCCACTTATTGTCTGACCGAGGTTCCCCTTACGCCACCGAAGCACTAAAACACAACTCATAACGAACGTGACCAACTCCGGCAATCAAACACATAGCATAAAATTAATCCACAACTGAAATTGGTTTCAAATGCTCTCCACTTTTTGTTCGTAAGGGCAAGAATTCCCACTTGAATTGCTGCAAACTAGCTCATTCTCTCGAAACACACACCGGGGACTACTTTTGTAAGCCAAAACAAGCATTACCAAACTTGACATTGTTCAGGAGAATTCACACGAATCATACCTAAATCTTGTCAAGTCCTCACGATCGACTGACGGCTACAGAAGTCTAAATCATATCACCACTCCACAGACGTCAGTAACACCACCATTGAAGCTGAAGGGATGCTCGTTCCCGAGCAAAGACGATAAACATCCGATTCTAGAGAAAGATACTCACTCAACTCATAGAAAACTCCAAAGAACACATCTTATTGTTAAGATTTGCAAACATTTCATCTAAACATTCGCCCTTTATCGATCCTCAACCAGCTCCTCAACCCACACACCCACAATTTTCACTTCGCGAAGTTATTAGTCGTCACATTACTGTCATGACCAAGATTCCATACCCTCGAGATTTCCACTATGGCGTTATAGTTATTAAGATTAATATCGTCACATGAACTTGATGAGCTACTTGGGTTAAACATGCCACACAGGCAAAACATTCCACTTACTTATCTACATGAATCCAAGCACCTCATACGTTACATTATGACGCATCTGCGTAACCTCACGTTTTACAATCAACCCTGTGACTCTTATCGATTATCTAACCTCGAATCAATTGCAACTAATCCCATTCGGCATCAACCCACACCTATAATACATACATTTGACCCTCGTATTCACAACATCACGCACTTAGTCGATTCGTAAGCCTTAGATAGTCATCTACGATACCATTTGTTAACACATGCATATACCCCGCGCTTTTCCTTTATATTCATACCACACGTATACAATCTTCTATTCAGATGGTAGCAACACATGATTCTAAAATTTCTCATCAACACCACTGAACCAAGATTTGCCTCATGTACTTAACATGTTCATCTTATGCACGATCCATCAAGGCACTCAATTCACCCACGACCAAGCACAAAGAGCCACACATCTCAGTTCACATGCCATTACCTTGCCCCTTCCAATACCCGCGCCCAAACATTTAATCCTTCAACATACTCATACCGATCTGTCACACGACATCACCGAAACTACCGAGATCACAACCCCTTTCAACTTCTCATAAATGTGATCTATTCATTCTCACGAGAGAACTCTTTCTTTATACAAATAAAGATTTCACGTTCCAATCTAAACAAACAGGTTAGCCCTAAGAGGCCACATCGACGAAAGATTTTTGAAAGCGAATTCCTCGTGATCCACGTCCTAGCCATGCTCTCTTAATAATCTTCGGCTTGCTTGCATTCAACTTGCATCCTTACCATAAGCGGAATTGAACACCAACTCCAGGAGAACTAAACAGTTTAGTACACCAAACAAAATGCAGACCGATACTCATAAAGGGTTATCAAGAACTCATAGTGTGAACAGCTTGGTTACAAAAATTTTTGCAAGGTTCTCGCTCGAACAAGAGCTAAGAATCTTGACATTTCCGCACTAACTAGAATATGCATTATATAGCAATTAAACAACCTTCAATTAATCTTCGCAGACGTAGGTTCTATACCTCAATACTAACTCATTTTTTAGAAAAGGAATAGGCATTCTAGGCTTATCAAGTCGATATCTCAAGGAACACAACTCAAATACTCATACTCACAAGATAGTGCAACAATTTCTCATTGAGAGGTTACGAGGAATCCATCCTACACTTATACGATCACAAATGTATAGATTCATCTGGCACAACCAAAAGGACCACAATAAGCGCACAAAGTCCATAGAGATGTTCACCATCTTAAATAGTCAAATCAAGAATCAATCAAATGGTCTCGGCATTCACATCTAACAAAGATAAAAATACTCAAACACGATAACCATCCACAAGGTAATTCTTTCTTTAGAGAAACTAAAAGGGTTAACCAGCGACTCCCACTCAACACCACCATATCCTAGGGTAACTAGTAAATACTCGGTTCAGGATAACACTATCCACTTATCCTCAGAATGATGTTGAATATCACAGTACAAATATTGTCGTCTCCAATCACGATGATTATACCATTCGTCACACTTAGTTCTCCAACTCAGACCCCACTCATACACATCGAATACCACTAACTCTCTTATACTCTTAACAACCCATTTTGCACATTCATAAGTTCATCACTGGGTATACACAAAAGCATAACACTACACATTCACATTATACCAAGGCTTCACCTCACAAGGTTGCGCCACACTAGCTTGACTCCCAATAGGTAAACAAATGTTACGCTATAACCTTGAGCTCACTGCTTAAGAAAACTCACACAAGAATACGTAAGGCGCTTAGTCGAGAAAGGCCAAAACTGAGACTTTCCATCTAGAGTTACTCATCACTCCCATAATAATACAAACATCATCAACACTTTAATGTTCTAGCATAAGAACGACAGTATACATAGTAGATCTATTGCTCTTTACATGCCACCCCTAGGCCACTCAAACCATTAAGGTACATTGTTTAACATTACTACTCCACAATCCACTTCTAAAGGTAAAATAACACAACCACATCTATGCAGTTGATCAAGACACAAACTGTAATTGTCCCTTCAAGGGATATCACACCCATGAACGCATCATTCTAAAACCATTGAGCCAACTACACTAACAACATCTATCATGGGCACCTTATGTTTCGTGCACTTATCATTTGTAAGGAAGACACCAAGGCGACTACGTCGTTCCATGAAAAGATCTGATAATACCCACATCTCAACTTCATCTAGGCATATATCCCTATACTCACTAAACACAGTTTTTGAGCACGATCTTCTAACTATAAGGACAACAATCAAAATCGCAAGTCTTTACTTCCGTGAAATTCCTAAAGGATCTGTACTCATCGCACACTAGAATCGTAGCCAAAATCAACACACATTCCAACACATCTGCGATGTCATGGTTAACCTATTGAGCACATCTCTGAGCTCATACACCCGTAGCTCAACTCTCTAATCTAAACAAGGGACATAGCTTAGCATTACGCTAGGAAAAAAACATAAGAGTTCTTAAACAGGCTTTCAAAGTTACAAGGCATCATTATAACTACCAACAACACCTCCACAGGGTAAGGGATACGCCTAAAACTATTTATGTCCAGAAATTTGAAAATACATTAGGCGAAGGATTATTACGCTCCTGTCCACTATGTTCCCATTCATACTCCATTCTCGAGTACACGGCTCAAGACATAACATAGTTCATGACGCACATAATTCTTAACATGCTCAAATCCACATACACAAGGATATTAATAGGGAGGTATCTTCACCATCTCATAACCCAACCACAACTGATGCTCTCCGAGGTGTCTCAAACACCCTATCACATCTAATCACAAGGTCACTAGTAATACAACCCACCTCTCGGTTGTACTATTCCACAAGCGAAGTCCTCTACAACGACCAACCAATTATCCATGCCTCAACAGTACCGGGACAAAACCATGATAATACGAAAACACAATGGGTAACTAACTAAAACCAACACCAACTCATGTAGCTACCACAACTTACGAGAAAGTCTCACCACACACGAAAGTGATCAACACTCAACTCATGAGCTTACCCCCACAATAGTTAAATTAAAATTGGGTCGCACTTCCATAACCCATACTACGACCCCGACTAAAACCTCGCCTTAGCCCTATAAGCATAACTTCTATATAAAGAGCGTCATAAAACTCATCTAGGCGAGATTCGACTTTTCATTCTAAAGCCATGTAAACTCATTAATCATTTTCAAGTAATATCACATCAATACGCACCCACATACCGAGGAGAACCTTTAAAAATGACACACCAATTTAGGTAACTCATTTGAATTTCTAGTTAAAATGGGCGTTGGCCAAACGCCTTTCTAACTCAAACCCCAAACTAGTCGACTGGATGCCGAAGGACAAGACACATCATTCTCAAGATCCAACCTCCATACCCAAGTACCACGTAGCATGCAAACATTAAGTCAATTCGTAGATATTTCATGCAATCACACCAATACATGAATGTCACAAATTAGTGCAAACTCTCACGCAATAGATTAACTATTTCTATGATTCTTAGATATTCGAATCTAGAGATTTGATACTAATCTGTCACACCCCGATTTCGTAATCAGGAAAACCCAATGATTTGCGAAGAAGTACCCCAAAAAAGGAAAGTTTTAACGAAACAAAACCACAATTTGAAGTGAAAAGGGTACACAAAAGAAGGCTTAAAACCTTGGGTAAACATCCATTTGAAAAGTAGGCTTTAAAAAAAAAGGTAAAAAATTACCCACCCAGCCAGATCGCTCAATCTATCTAAAGACCGCTTGAGAGGTCTCTCATTGCTTATAGCCTTTCTCGACCTGCACTGAGAAATCGAGAGGCATAAATAACTGCTCGAATAGTCCATCGAGCGGTCTAGCTGTGGACACCTTTCTCCATACTTTAGTTCCAAAAACTTGATGTCCCACATCAAAACATTTGTAAAGATGAACCTTTCATGCCACCAATTTTTATCGATATGAGATCAAAAGCGTAAAGAAGCATCTCCAAGCATTCCCAAGCTCAATGAAACAAATATTTACCCATCTTATAGCGTTCAGAACCGTAAACACCTTCCTCCCATGAATACAAAATACGAGTTCCTGGCCTTATGACCTTACAAAACAGGTTCCATCGACCCAAATACAACTCTCAAGTATAGTAAAAGAATTACGATAATAGTATACAATTCTAATCAAGATAATCCAAGAGGTCAACACGACCGTTCTTCTCATTTGATCACATGCTTCTTGTTATTACTTGAAATGTGTTTTAAATAACATGAGCCGAGACTAATAGAAAATAGATTAAAGATGAACAAATGCATGATGTGCGGGGTGAATATGCGAAATGCACCACGTACTTTTATCTAAAAACCAAGTCTATTTGCAAATAAGTTTTCATCCACATAACTGAGTTTTCATAAACAAACCAACTTTAATTTCAAACACAACACCATAGTTTTAGCCTTCCAAATTTCAAATCATTCTAACATTTTTACATTTCCAATTACCTTCCAAATGTACCACAATTCCCAACCATTCAATTAAGGTCTTGCAAACCTAATTCCATTCACGATTTTTATACTTTCAATTACTCTCGACCATTAACCAAGAATTTTCAAATCCAAATCAATTCTTGATTTAATTAAGTACCAAAGGCAAACGGCGCCTATAGACCTAGGTATATTTATCACCGTCAGACCACGCGTGGCCCAATGAATAAATACCCATTTTATAACTTGACACGGAGAGTACATATTTTCAATTTCTCTCAAGAACATCGATGGGTGGGCTGTCCAAGAACACGCTTTTACGGGAATTAACCCGAAGGAAGGGCCTACCTTACATTTCACAAGTTTTCGATCTTTTATTGAGGAGCTACTCGAGCCCAGCTTTAATTATCCAATCCAATCACAAGGGTTCATTAATTAGATCATTTATATTAAAACAAACGCGAGTTCAACCCAAACATGGTTCCTCTTGCCAACACCCAACACACTTAGGGTTAAGCCATTAAACACACATTTTGGTTTTCATTCACTTTACATTCGGGTTTAATTAATCTAAAGTCCCCAATCAAATATCACATGATTTTTTCATTTCATCATATTCATATGATTTGTTCAAAATCCCCAATTCACCATTTCATGATTTTTATATTTTTTCAAAATTCATAAAATTTGTAGACAAATAGGTTAACACAACTTTTAATTTACCAAAAATTAAGTCAATTTAACCATTTAAGTCCACTAATCCAAAAAACCCCAATTTGTTCAAGATTTAATCCGACTAAAATCATAACTAATCATCTTCTAAATTAAAACATTTTCAACAATAAGAAGATAGATTTAACAAAATTATGCTAAATTCATAAACTATCATGCTTTAACATCACACTCCAACCTAGGGTTCTCAAAATTATATATTTTCATACTTTCAAGTAAATACAACAAGGTATACAACCCATATCAATACAATGATCAAAGTTAGTCTTAGATCCTACCTCATTGATTATCAAACAACTATAATCCAACCCTAGCAAGCTCCAATCCATCGACTCTCGAATTGCACGGCTAAGGATGAGCTGCCAACGCGCCTCTTCACTCTCCAATAGTTAATCACTCGGGAGGAAGGCAAAGAATCCAGTCCAAAAGGACAAGGAGGGGTCCAAGGATCACCAAGACCAAACCCTAGGTCTTCTTTCTGGTTTTAGAGAGAGAGAGAGAGAGAAGAGAATAAGAAAAAATGCCTCAAACTCGTAACTTATAGTCCTTCTCTGCTACAGACTGCTCGAACGGTCTCTCTACTGAATGTGCACCAAAGAGAGAAAATGCATATGATTTTTTTTCTAATTTTACTCTAACATCTTAAGGTTCCGTTCAACCAAACCACAATAATTATTTTCATGCATAAACAAGTATATAATTATTATCAACAATTACAATCATAATCAATTTTTTTTTTATTCTTTTTCATAATTAAATGTTGATCCACAAGGCTTAATAAATGTTTTAAATTAAAAAGGACCGAGCCCCTACAGTGAACGTAGGATCTCCAAATTCTTGATGTATTTTTTTTGATTTTTTGATTTAAAAAATAGTTAAAAAATTATCTTATAGGTCATATCTTTTTTATAATTTTTTTTAAAAATTAAATAAGTCAACCCATAATTTATAGGATTAGTTTATTTTCGATATCCAATTCTACTAACTAGATTTATGGAATTATTTTTAACCAAATATTATTCTTTTAGTTAACTCTTATTTAAGATTTTAAGATTTTAATTCCATAATTTGTGTGATGCCCCAAATTTTGGATTACATCTAGAGCAACAAAATACTAAAGGTGTGGAAAAGAAATGGAAAGATATCATATATCAAAGATAAAAAGTTTTACAATATTTAAACATTACATCCTAAAAGAGAAACAAACGAATAAGATTTCGACTGCAAATGATACAAAACAGGTATATGGGGTCGAAAAATGGCTAACGAGAGCCAGGTTTCCACAAATTTGTCTATAAATTCGGCAGTAGCCTCAATCGGCTCGTTAAAACTTGACATAAGACGCCATGAGCTGGGATGTCCAGTAGAAATAAAAAATATACACAAGTATTTTACAGACAACAAATAAAGTAAATCACTGAGCATCAATATAGGATATGCATAATGAGATTTATGATGATGATTTTTTAATTTATTTGCTATGGTTGATGAAACTAGGTCATTCTATGCCACGCTTCAAAATTTGAGTAACGAGAATCACTCAAGAAAAATCATTTTGTGATACTAAGATCTACTAAAACCACCCGAGCCCGAATAGGTCAAAAACGTAAATCAAAAACAAATTCGAAACCTTTGAAAAATATACTTTCGAGGGTTTATTTTAGGTAAAAGAAGAACCCAAAAGAATATAGTTAAGGTTTCGAAGAGCTAAGGTTTTAAAACCAAACAACCAAAAAATTTCAAATTTGCCCAGACCGTTCGAGCGGTCCTTGCATGTACTCGGTTCTTTTACTTGCCTATGAAACAACCGAGGGTTCACGTTGACCGCTTAAGCAGTCCACCGAGCGGTTTGCCTCTAGACCAATTTTCAAAACACCACATTTGAAATCTAACACTTAACCATTTCAACCTTTTAAAAACCTTCCAGGCATAACAAATTAATCTAAAACATGCTAAAACAAGGTTTAAAACCTTTATCGAAGCACAAGGTTTGATATTAAGCATGGAATCAACCGAAAATCATTTGTTATAACGTTGAAACCAACCAATCAAAAATCATTTCATACAACTATGAAATTAAAACAACCAATCCAAGATTCCTCTCATCATCATACAAACATACATGCATTGGTATCATAGTCTTAAGGCTTACAAAACATATGTTTTCAATTCCAAAACATAGTACATGGTTACATGATCCAATAACAAAATCGATATAAACAACCGAACTACAAAACTAAGAGTTTTTTTTCTGCCACCTCCGGGGCTCCTTAAGATCAAGTTATATGATTATTTTCATTAGAAAAATTTTAAATCCAACAACGTGAGCTGAAACCCAATAGGAATAGACTATCATAAATTAAAAGTATAACATGCAATCATGAACTATATAAACAACTTGACTACACAAATCTCAAAATAATTTTTCATCCACAAAATCACAAGTTTTTATATAATCTAATAATATACAATAGTTAACTATACATAAACAACACGTTATTTTTCACCCAGGTTTTCACAACCACTAATGATTCCTATGTGCCGACCCTATCATCCCGGGAATAAAGGTAATAACTATAGACTCTCACTTATTAACCTAGTTCAGGGTATCCAATGAGCCGCTAGGTAATGACAAGCTCTATACATTGCTACAACAACAAATGCCTCCTAATGGGACAAACATTTCATGTCACGCCCCAAAATTCAGGGTCACGCGAAAATCCACCAAACACCAGTTTTATGAAAATAGGTTTTCATATATTCAAATCTACCTGTTGAAATTAAATAAAAACCCTATATGTATCTCTCATAAACAGTAAATATACAGTTCCAACATGCATATAGTATATCGCCTTATGGCGTACAAAACCTGCCTTCAGGAACAGGCATACCAAAAAGAAAAACTACAAAAGTCTTTCGCCATCCGTCACCACGGGCACCACAAGATCTACTCAAGACCATTCTCCATATCATCACCTGAAAATGATTTTGTACAGAAAAATTCCACCCGTGAGCCGAAGTCTAACAGACTATAAAGCTGTAAAGTAGGATATGTGATTATATGGTGGGAGCTAACTTGACCACAGGTAAAACCATGCATTATAACTAATGCAAACAATAGTTAAAAAAAATTGTAATCAAACGCTGTTTTTCACTCGGATCACACACACCAAGAAAAATAAATCGGTTAAAACAGTATGCTCCACTCGGACCACACAATCGAGGAGAAAAGATAAAAATAGTTTGCTCTACTCGGGCCACACAGTCGAGGAGAAAAGATAAAAATAAAATCCTATGTACCGACTCCGTTACAAGGGGGCGGATGTAGTAACTATAAACTCCTTCCCCTTTATCCAATCCCTACACATCGTAGAACCGATTAGGTAAATGCAAGTTCCACACGAAGGCACCATAACGTAAAAGCTTAGTTTACAGGTTCAACAACTCGAGGGAACAAAGCACCCAACCACCTAGTTTACGGGGATTAACCCGAAGGACCAAGGTACCTACTCTACGCACATTTATGGACTTCTATCGAGGGCTACTTGTGCCAAATACCCGCTATTTCAGTACAACTAGAGAATCATTTATCAAAATCAAAACCTTTTTCACATTTATACATTAAACATGTATAAATAGATCCAATCCATCAACATGGAGATCAAGATAAAACATGTAAAAACATGAATTCAAAACTATACAACATATGTGTAAGAAGATCCAATCCATCTACCATGGAGATCAATGTATGAAAATGTATGATTTTCATCAAAATATTTTAAAAGTTGAGCCTCAACCACACAAGTTAGCTCCAAACCTTCAAAAACATGATTTTCAAATATGCAACCCATCAGCCCAGGTTCAGTCGACTGGACCCACCCTCCAGTCGACTGAAGAACAAACTGAAATTCATGCCAAAACGCCCAACAACACTGTTCAGTCGATCGAACCCACAAACCATGATCCAGTCGATTGACCCCAAGAGTTCAGTCGATCGAACCAACCCAGAAAATATTTTTCATCTACGGTTTTGCCATTTAAACCCAAGATGAAGCCTCGAAACTTTCATTTCGCACCCATGAACTCACACATGCTCAAGCCTATCACCAAAGGCTTCAAAAGAAATATCCAACACCATTTTCATCCAATCGAAACGACAAAAAAAGGTTTTTAAACCAAAAAACCACTTTTCCCAAACATGAAACACCTTTTCATGAATAAAAGACGGTAAAGATGCATAAGATTACATACGACACCCTCTAACAACTTTAATGTCTAGAATTCTACCTCGGTGAGTTAAGAACTCAACGCCTTAATCCACGTGCAAAATCGAGCATCGTAAGAATAAAATTCTGTCCAAATGGATGAGTAGAGCACGATGACTATAACAAGGATCGGCTGTTGGTCTGTCAAAAATCAAGTCCGGGCTCCTGAGAAGTTAGAGAGAAGGCAGAGAGAAAACTGAAAAAAATTTAGGAGTTAAGTTTTGAAAATACCTTTTAAAAATATCTAACTTTAGATATTTATAAGCCTCCAAAATATCTTTTTTTTTTAAATTTTTAAAATTCACACCGTTACTCTCTGCAACCCTCGGGACCAACCTAGCATGCTCAAATAAACTCGATCATACATCAAAACGCTTAAAAATATGTAGAAGCAAGAATGCTAAACATGCGTCAAAAGTGCCGAATAGGCATATAATATAAAAAGAGACGGTATAGGATCTCACACTTCATTTACGAGAATTAACCTGAATGAGCGAAGCACCTATCCTATGTAAATTTTTGGACTTTTACCGAGGAGAAATTGAGGCCATGTACACACATTATTACGGTACATCTATTGAATTATTAAAAAGACACATAATACGATTATCGAAATGTTTATACGCAAACAGCCATGTACAAAACGTCTAAAGGCACACAGCTACGTCTTCCATATAACCATGAAATTCAACTAACATTTTCAAAATGTTTTCAACATCTCAACTGAGTGATTTAAACGAAGGCTCAACCCTAAGGGTTCGCTCCAAACATCAGAAATCATGTTTTCGCAACATATTCATAACTCTTTTCGATTTTTAAAACTCAATCTTTTAAAAATCACATATACATATATCTATCAATTTTGTAATAAACCTTAGGACCGCAAAACATGCTTTATCATCCAACCAACAATGTTTAAACATAAAATTCAACATTCATAGTATTTTAAAGTGGTAAATATACGTATAATCACATATAACATGCCTTTAATGCAAAAGAGTCTAGAATCCTACCATTTTGAGTTAAGAACTCAAAGTTTTAACCACTGATGAAAAACCAAAGTTGTCGAAAAAAGATTTTGTTCAAATGAACGGAAAGCCCTTGGCGAGGAGAATACCGTTTCACCCTCACAATGCCAAAAATTAAGCTCGAAGCAAGCCGAAAGGTAGAAAGAAGGCTAGAGTTTTGGTTTTTCTTCCACGAGAAAAAAAGAGAAGTTTGTAGGAGAAGTTTTAGTTCAACCCCAAGCCACTAGCTGTCATTTATATAACCTGCGCGCCACATACCGCTCGAGCGGTCTAAGGACTGACCGAGCGGTTATGCTAAGAAAGTTTTAACTTTCTGTCATAACGCCCAAACATAACTGGGATTGAAACCAACATGCATACCTAAGCTAATACATGCATAAAACATATAGAAACGTGCATTTCTATTATGATTAGAGTAATATATAACATGTTGAGAATATATATTACAAAATTAAGAGAAACCAGGTCTCACATTCTAGGGTCAACTGGTCGGGAGAACCATCTTAACTTCGATCAACAAGCACAGATCAAGTCTACCAACTAAATACAATGTTCCTTCAGTCACAATGATGACCTCATAGTCGAATTCGATATCCAACAGTTTCATTCAAAGGGAAAAAATGTGGATATCATCACTGCAGGCCTTGAAATCTCAGGTCAAGATCTAGTGTCTGATCTACATAATTATCCTACCCCGATCATTAAGCAAAAACTAAGTCTATCGATCGAATACAGCGTTCTTTCAGCCACAACGATGATCTCATAGTCGAATTAGTTATCCTACGATTTCATCTAAGAGGCAAGGGCGTGGATATCACCACTATAGACTTTCGAATTTCAGGTCAAGATCTAGTGTGTGTGATCTATATGATTTACCAATATCACACGGTACCATAGTGTTCCCATACGCTATATTCCCATTCACGATGTTTCCATACGCCACATTCCATTATACCAAACACTTTTATCTTTAAAATTATGAAAAATATAACGCGTGATCCCCATAACCCAAACCCATGAATGTGAATATACAATCTCATGCCGATAAAAAAAAAATACAATCTCATGGTATAAACACCAACTTGCCATTTTGATAAGAAATCTTATGCATGATGTAAAACTATCATGTGCGTACCTAACCTTTATCATTTCATAATTCTTATACTCATGCAACCCATGCAAGCATGCTAAGTATTGTGATTTTCAACATTAGCGTATTAACATGCAACACTAATTACATTATTTTTAACATTATTTTTTCACAACTATACACACAAATAATTTAATATAGCAAGATAAAAACATAACAATAGACACTTAAAAGATCACTTTAATCAGAGGCGGTGACACCAACGTATATGTGGGGTCAAATAACCCCATTACAATTTTTTTGGTAATATTATTATAGTATATATATAAATTTTAAAAATATTTGACACTATAAAAAAATTATATTTGACTCCATAAAATAATACCAACAGGTCCTCACAACACAAAATTTGAAGGCATTTATAAATATACATAGTTTTAAATTATTTATATTCAAAGTACAAATTTTAAATACATAATCTATAAATATTTTATGTATTTATAGGTTTTATTAGCAAAAATGCGGATTGCACTTAACATCTCCTTACATGGGCCACACCCAACCCCTCCCAATTCCTTACTCGAACAGTCTGAATAGTCGAAAAAGAACTGCTGCAGCGCTGCCTTCTCTGCTTGCTCTTGGATTGCTTCTCCTTCACTCAATCTCTCGGCTCTCAGTTTCCAACCGCCTTCTCAGTTCTCTGCTTCTCATTCTCTCGACTCTTGGTTGTTCTAGTCATCCGAACAACCTCTTTGCTTGTCCTTATCTGAATCTCTCGGCTCTCAGTTGTTCCAGACGACTGCTGATTTTGATTTTAAATTTTCACGATTTTGATTTTCTCTTTCTTCAATTACAACAACGATAAGAAATGGTTTCGATTTTTTAACTTCGATTTGTTTAGTTTTTTATATAGGGTGTGATTGTTGAAATTTTGGGTTTATGATTTTTAATTTGAGGTAAAAGTTCAAATTCTTGCATTATTTCTTTATATAGGGTGAGATTGTAGAAATTTAGAGTTTATGATTTTTGCATTGTAGAAATATAGGGCTTATCATATACTTTTGCAGGTTTTTGCATTTCTTGATGAACAAATTTTGTTTTGGGTATGAAAAATATTAATTTGTTCATTGATAATAAGTTGTTATTGATTAGCTATCTAGAGTAAGTTAAATTCTATTTCGGGTATGAAAAATTCTATTGCGAATAGCAGATGATTAATTCTAATAACCTCATCAATACAAATTCTCGGAGTTACCAATAAATTCCAAAGAACAAAAATCATAACAGTAAATAAACAGATTTAACCTTTGTAATTTGGGGTTAAAAATAGCAAAACTTCATTAAAATTTTTAAAAAATTGCACATAGCTAAATTAAGATGTCTCTTACACTTTTCATGAAGAGAACTTTTCTTCGATCCTCTTCTAAAATCGAGTTTTAGCTCAAACAAGAAAGAGTGTCAGTTCAAGTCTGACTTAAAATAGAGAACAAAATCTGTTACCGAACTTCAAAAACCCAAAACTTGCCTTGTTCCATAGATATAATTTTGGATAATTTTTGTGGAAATAGATATGGATGTTAATGAACTCATAGACTCGACCTTGTTAAAAAATACTTATAATTGTGGGAGAAAATAAATTCTAACCACGGAGTGTCCAGATCTAGCACACCTAAAAAAAATAGCATAACTTTTTTTATATTTTTATTTTTCGAGTGATTTCAACAGGATTGAAAAGATAAGATAAAAATATAACTTATACCACTAGTTTCATGCAAAAATCAATTCCCAACAAGAAATGACACTATTTTAAAGTTATCTAATCTGAACAGTGTTTTGGTTATTTTGGGAATGAAATTTTTTAAAGCATGAAGAATTTGAAACTAGGATTCACAAGAATTCGTGCATATAAAGAACACCTAATGTAGACTATATAAAAATTCAGAGATCAAGGGGATAAGATTTGATCTAAAAATAAATTTATATAAAATATAAAATCTTGATAGAATTTTATGAGACTGAACAAAAAATGACACGTGCATAACTCTTTAGGCTCTTAATTCTTCTATACATGACTTTACCCTTTATATATATGGTTTATATATAAATTATAGACTATTTTCAAGAATCAAAACTCAAATTAAAAAGAGTTCTTTTTAAAAAAAAAAGGGGGACAGATTAGGTTCATACCTTCGTCTTGGCAAAAAGATGAGGTATGAACTTCCTTTGAGCATTTGAAGTCAAAAGAGTTGCATGAGAAAAAAAAAACATATATATATGATTGATTTCTATCTTATATGTGCTGAAATAAAGAGAAAATGTGGGCTTGATAATCCCCTTAAAAAATGAAGAATACCCTCAAGGTTACTAAATTTTTCTTCTTTCTCTCTCTTCCTTCTCTTCTTTCTTTTTTTTCAAACTCTCTCTCTATCCCTCGTTGTATGTTGGCCGACCAAGGAAATGAAGATGGCTGATCATTAAATAAGTGGCAATTTCTTTGAAAAAAGCAATATTTTCACATATTTTCACAAACATACTATTATTTAAAAATATGATAACCTGTCCATTTCAATTAATTTCTTTATATGATTTTTGTGTCATCAATTAACTTTAAAGGATTTTAATTAGCCACCTCAGTGAGGCCATATCACCCATTCGTTAAACGACCACATTAGCCACCTTGGGACCTTTTTTTTAAAGGTATTAAGGAAGAATCACCTCTATGTAAAGAAAGAGAAATGCTCCTTTGGACAGATGGAGATCCTATTCCTGGGGCATTTGATGGGCATCAAAGCCATCAAGCAGTGGCAAGCACCTAACACATCAAAGCCATATGCGATGTGCTAGTACAATAAAGTAAGCCTATCGCATATGATAGTCGAAAGCTTAAAAAGATCGAGAGCCGTGGTCCAAAAAATAAATTTCTCGGTTGTTCTTTATTACTTAGGTTTAAAATTAATTGTTTCATTTTCAAATTTGAAAGAGGTAGTTAATTGAATTTTTTAATATTACTAAGATTAGGGGCATCTTAGGAAGAATAAAATACAAAGTGACTAGAATTTGAAAAATTTTGGTTGTGGTACTGATTTTTAGGATATTCTTGTATATGGGACTCCCACCAAAAAAAACTCCTACTTTTATATTTATCTTGTTACGAGAAACCAAGAAGAATAAAAAGAATTATACAAAAGATAAAAAAGAAATCAAAAAATATGAAAAACCCACTTTAGCAAATGCCATTTCAAGCCGACATACTTTGTCACTAAAACTCTTTTTTCGCCAAATCAATTTTGCCTCCACATATTTTACGATAAAAATTATGATAAATTACATTAACCTCCCTTGAAATTTGAGTTAAATACGGTCAATCCCACATGTTTAAAAAAATTATATTTTTCTCCCTTACAATATAACGCCGTTAATAGAGATATGTCAAAGACTAAATTACCCTCAATATTTGAAGACGATATCATGTTTGTTGTCATTTCATAATAAGAGGAAAATAGCTCCTTAATTGTTTGTGTGATGGCTTTGTTTGCTTTTTTATAAAATAAATAATATATATATATAATAAAAATAAATTAATAATAATAATAATAATAATCATATTAAATTTGAATTAAATTAGAGGAATAAAAATGGCAATGGAGATAAAAAAAAATTGAAAGGGAATAATCTTTTTGAAAGGCAAAAATATTATAAACTTTTTACATTGGTTATAATTTTGAAAATAGTCTTTAAGAGACCTATCTATACATATAAATCTTCTTTGGGTTTCCGTATACGCAAGTGATGCACAATTTGTGTTAGTAGCAGACACACAGATAAAGTAAAAAAAGTCTCTGTGAGACTCTAACCTATTTTATTTTTGGAATAATTTCAAGATTGACGGAGTTAGAGTTAATCTTTGACCCCGGTGTATTGGAGTTTTGTTTTGTCACAGTAGAACAACATGTACGTATAGGTTTTACGCTTATTTGGATTTGAAAGAGGCACGCTTGGTTTGTTTAAGGCTGAAAAACCAGTTTTATGCTGAAAAACAATTTGCCCAGCAGTTCAGTCTACTGGACTGGTGTCTCCAGTTGACTGGATCGTGTGTTGGTGGGTTCGGTCGACTAGACGAGGCTGTTCAGTCGACTAGACAGTGGCGGTGTGCGTTTTTCGTGTTTCCAGTTGCTTCATCCAGTCGACTGGATTGGGGGTATAGTCGACTGAACCGTGAATTTTGACATTTTTCTATAAATATTAGGCTTTGAGATATTTTGAAAGAGGTTGCTTCTAAGCTAAGTTTCAATTTTTTTTGCCTTCTCTCTAGATTTTGATGGGCCGAGAGCTCAGTTTTCAGCAATTCGACATCGGATCCTCGATGTTGGTGCCGGGAGTTTTGCATATATCTGGACAGATTCTATTCCAATGAGGTTTGATTTTCGAGACTTTGAGTTTTGACACTTCGAGGTAGGATTCTAGACCCTATTGTTGTTAAAAGGTGTTTCATGCAATTACATGTGTTTTCACCGAGTAGAAAATACATTAAATGTCATATTTATGTTTAAATCTTATTTTTCGGATAAAAGCATATTTTTTTATTTTTCTTGATTTATTACATCGTATGACTTGTGGATATATGGTTTTCAAATGTGGTTTTGAAAACAATGGATTTTTTGTAAAAAACTCGACAAATGGTTTTGAAAACGATGGATTTTTCTTGAGTTTCAATTTTGTAACGTTTTGATACAAACGGTGGAAACATTTTGAAATTTTTTTTGTTGATCTCCATGTTGATGGATGGATCTTTATACATGTTTAATGTATATTCGTAAAAATATTTTTCGTAGTCGAGCTATGTGTTAATTTTTTAAATAATTATCTAGATGTGCCGTGATAACGGGTATGTAGCACGAGTTGCCCTCAATGAAAGTCTAAAAACGTGCACAGAGTAGGTACTTTTGTCCTTCGCAGTAATTCCCGTAAAGAAGGGGTGGGTGCTTTTGTCCCTCGGGTTTCGATTTCGGACCTGTAAAGTCAGTAGTTACATTGTGGTGGCGCCGTATAGAATTTGTCATTACCTAACGGGTCTTCAATGATTCGGGAATTAAGTAATGGGTAGGAGTCTATAGTTATTACCTTTGTCCCTTTGTGACTGAGTCGGTACATAGGATTTATTCTCTCATTCCTCGATTGTGTGATCCGAGTGGAAAATAACGTTTTGATTACTATTTTTCCTTAACTGTGGCATGATATCTGCATTGATGATATGCATGATTTTAAGGACGAAAAATGGTTTTGAGGCACGTGGTAGCCTAATGGAAAACTTGTGATTTTTTAGAGAAAAATCTTTTTGACTCCTGTGGTTGAGTTTGTATGCTTGTGATTGCATAGTCTGCTTTACAGCTTTATAGTTTTTTTCTATTGGGCTTTGGCTCACGGTGTTAAATTTTGTTGTAAAACTTTTTTCAGGTGAAAGTGGTCCTGTAGGGTGACCTTGAGGTGCCCGGAGGTGGCTGTTGACTAGGCCTTGTTGTTTGGTATTTGTTAGGTAGTTTATACTTTTCTGTATATGTTTTATGTTGGGTTATAACACGTTATAATGCGTATATAATTCTTATGGATGTATGCATGTTTTATTGCTTTCGAAAGAACCATGGGTTGGTTGTTGTTTTTCGTAGTTTCTTACAACATTTTTCGTTGTTGGGTTCAACGGTTTACAAATGGGGTTTTCAAATGGCTTAAGTTTCATTCAAACACTTGTGTTTCGAGGGCGATTTTGGAACGACCAAAGTTTCTTTTAAAATAAAAAGATTTTCTTATATAAAACATGTATTTTGTTTCTTCTTAAAGGCTTGGCTGTGGGACCGTAATCGTAGTCTTTGGGCTACTCTTTTGAATCAAATAAACTCTCGGTAGTATATTTTTGTAAAAGTTTTAGCCTCGTTTGGGCTTTATAGTTTTCTTCCGTTTGTTTGGGCGATTTTAGTGGTTATTCGTGGGCTTTTCGCGTGATCCGGAGTTTGGGGTATGATAATTTGGTATCAAAGCTCTGGGTTCGAATACCTATGAGCCGTGAAAAGAGGGTGCATCACCTTGTGAGGATGTGTGTGTACTTGGTTGCCTGTGTTTGGAACGTGATCATGCTGATGCCGTGTATATGTGAGCATGGAGGTTGGACCTTAGGATTGATTAGTCTTGTCTTCGGGCGTTTGGATTAACAAGCTTGGGAGCCAAGTTAGAAATGCGTTTCGCGGACGTAATTTCTAGCAAGGAATCTAAGTAGATTATCCAAAGTGACGCGTCATTCTTGTCGGTTCTCTTTGGTTCGGTGTTGTGTCTGCATAATCGTTGTGCTTATGTGTTAGTATGATTATGTGGTATGTGTTAAAAATAACATGATAGAACGACCTTAGGTTGTCGTGTTTCATGTTTTCGTTATATATAACCTGTACACCCTTCGAGACGACGAGACCGTGGTTTGGGTATGGGATGTGTGACTCGGTTGTTATCAGTTGTAGAGGTAAGGTTATGGATTGAGCGTCGATCGCTTGGTATATTGTGGAACTCGGCAGTGAGTTAGGTTTAGCCGAGTGATCGATTGGTAAACTGTTGAATATTGGTATGCACGGAGCTTGTTCGAGTATAGTCGAAGCATGGTTGATGCCTTTGGCTTGGATAGTTGACTCCTCTTGAGATTATACTATTGGATGTTAGAGTTGTGTTACGAATGGCCTTGTGAGTTGTGGTGATAGGGTGTCGGAGACCCTAGGATTCAGTTGTTATGACTAGATTGGTGGATAGATATGTGGATCGTGAGTCACCATTTCTCCTTTGAGTGAGTGAGTAAATTTCATCAAAGAAGAGCTCAAGAGTGATTAGAAGAAAACATGTATTATTTTTGTAGGATTATCTTGAGACTGTAGTAAGGCTTTTGACTGCGCCCGTAAACATTCTTGTTAGCACAAGTGCTTCATTAATTAATTTTGATGATTTTAATATTTCATTTTCTATAAATAAATATCTTTAATTTG
>JAOTRH010002898.1:0-24139 GCA_034768845.1 Heliamphora exappendiculata
ACATTGTGTCCTTGCCTTGAGTCTAGGCATTGACGAGCGCTACACCTCTTTGCTCATGATTGACATGCGCCTCCTTGGCTCTATCGGATAGGTCTGTATTTAATCTTGTCCTTGTCCTTGTCCTTGTCCTTGCCCCTCCAAGATAAGGCATGCTTATCATCCTGTAGAGTGTGCCTCTTACATGACATATACTTGGTGATTCAGTCCCAATAGTCTCTATGAAGTATCCCATGCCGATCGGTCTTCCCTTGTTTATACTGTATCTCCAAAAAGACCCATCGGTGCAAAATTCCTGCCTAGGTTTGGAATAAGGTCTAGGATCCACCTCAAGGTTGGTGACATGATCATATGTTTCTTGAGCTATCCCATGATTTTCACTTGAATCACTATAGGATTCACGGGTTGGAAGCTAGAGTTAAATGTCCATCAAGGTTTCCTTCTTCCCGTTCCTCGATGAGACTTGAAGTTTGACCACATCTTTAGATAAGAAAACATGAGAAGATATCAAAGCTTCACCAAGAAATGCGACTCTTGAAAAACTGTATCATATCTTTACATTATAATAATGCTTTATGAATTGATTCACGAAGCTTAACATAACTTCCAACTGCATTCTGTAAATACAATACCCATAGTGTGATTGTGGGCATTGGACACAATGGGGAGGTGAGAAACCTCTGGATTATCAAACCAAGGGAGTCTCTTTGCTTGTCCTTTTGCAAGGTATATAGTGCCGGTTGAATTGACCCCAATATTTCAACTTTCTTGTATGAGGAGATTTTCTCATGTATATAAATAAGCAGTTGACTAGTCAACTTTTCCACTATGAAATACTGATACTTCAAAAATGTTGCATTTAATTTTGAATTTGGCTTTGGTATGTTTTGGGTATGCGAATGGTACATAAATGGGTACGTCACGGGTTTATTTTGAAATTTTAAAAATTACATGTATCCCAAAATAAAATAACTTGTCACCTTTTTTAATATAAAAATAAGTTGGAAGATTAGAAAGTAGTTTATATCATGAAAAACACAATGTTAAACTAAAGCACGCTGTTGATGTAATACATGCTTGATATAAGCAGCTAATGCCAATATTTTTTGTGACCTAGCACCCGTTCCTTATTTTTCTTTGTTTCCTATTTGTTCTTACCGATGCCAATATTTCTTGATTGTTTCTTTTTATTACTTAAAGTAGTTTTTGTATTAGATGTGTGTGTGTGCGTGTGTGTGTGTAGGTACTTAGGTAGATAGATAGATAGATAGATAGGCAGGTAGGTGGTACAACGCTATTTTCTAAAAGAAATTTACGATCGTACACCTACCCTACTTGTATTTTGCTATTTAGATTTTGTCATCTTGCCTTATCTGTATCATGTGTACGTAGTACTTGTGCTACATAGTTTCTCCCTGGCTGGTTCAAAAGTCTATTGTCCCACTCCTTTTCTCTACATCTAAGACTACTATGCTCTTATCTCCTTCATCTCTGTTGTTCATCTATACTGGTATGTTTGATTGACCGGATTAAATAAGATATTAGATTATATATTCCTTGTTTGAATTCAACAAGTGGTGGGAGAATTATATATCTAATGAATAACTCATCTCACAAAATGTAGGATATACAATATTTAAGAGAATATGGTATTAATAATCCACTCGCCACAATATTTAGGTTTTGTCATCTTGCCTTATCTGTATCGTGTGTACATAGTCGTACTTGTGCTACATAGCTTATCTATGGCTTGTTGGTTCAAAAGTTCTCCATTGTCTCACTCATTTTCTCTACATTTAAGACTGCCATGCTCTTATCTCCTTCACCTCTATTGTTCGTGTGTACTGGCATGTTTGATTGACCGGACTAGATATAAGATTGAATTATATATCCCATGGAATTATATTTTCCTTATTTGAATTCAACAAATAGTGAAAGAATTATATATTTATTGGATAACTAATCCCACAAAATATGGATATATAATATTTAAGAAAATATGGTATTAATAACCCACTCACTACTAGTCCATGGGATTTCTTATTAAGTGGGATTATATATCCCTTAATTATTAATCCGATCAATTAAACATGTGTCTACCATCTTCATTGAAAGCCCTCTTCAGCGACCTCAAGGCCAACCTGCCACATTTAGGAAACTGATTTCCCTTTTTGATTTATTTACACAACAAAGCTTTTCTCACCTATGGGACTTTGCCCCTCACCTATTGACCCTTGGTGGTCCGCTCCTTTCCCTTGACCCCGCATACACGGAAGTTTCGTGCACCGGGCTGCCTCTTTTAATCATTCTTCAACTTATAAAAATTGTTTTGTAGCAAACATGCATGTATGTGTTTTTTCATGTAGTTTTGTCTCCTTTCTTTTTATTTCACTTTTCATCAGTCGAGATAGAAAGAGTGTTTATTGTAAACTTTGCTTGTACATGGGTTAAAGAATCAGTTTTGAGAAGTTCTACCATTTGGTAAATATGTATAAGATTAATGTGGCATGGGGTTTACTCAATGTTGTTTCAATCTGGCTGGTGCTAGTACAGGTATATAGTTCCAAGCTTAGTACCCTCGTGCTTAGCTCAAAACTACTTAAGTGGGCAAATTAATCTGGTCAAATTCACTGTTTCAAATAGTCAAATTCTCCAGCTCTAAACGAATTTGTTTTTGACAATAGTTGGTTATTATATGTATTAATATAATATGTGGAGATACATGATTTGAGATTTTAAATAAAATGTTCTGTAACTAAAACTAAATTATTAGAATGAATAACAATAACGAAGTAAAGAATGAAGTTTGTTACTAAACTAAAAGTGGGTAGAGTGATGATTGGCATTTTCAATTTAGTTATGTATTATAGTGTAATTATTCTTAGAGGAAATTGAATATTGGAAATTTAAAAATAAATAAATAAAGATATAATCAAACTAAATTAAGTTTTTGTCTCAATCAATTGGGGTCGGTTACATGAATTCTTTTACGACATTCTACTCTATTAAAATATTATTTGTTATGCAGTCGGTCCCATGCCTAGAAAAAGAAAGAGGGTTGTGCGTTAGGTAGTTGACAGCCAGCATGTAAAAGGACCTATTAGATCTCTATGAACATAAATCACGATATATGTTTATATATTTATTTATGAATATATTAATACGTATATGTGCACTTGTTCTCAAGATGCTCTCGCGCTCAAGGTACTTTTTCAAATGACAATCCCACACTGTTGCAAAAAAAAATATGTATATGCGCACTTGCAATCCTCTCACTCTCAAGGTATTTTTAAAGATGACACTCTCATGCTCTTGATCCCTTTTTTGCTCCTGCTCAACTAATCAGTGGCTTAGGTTTCAAAATTCTGTTGCAAAAACAAACTTCTTGCAGGGCCACACTAGTATCAGGAGAGTGCTACCTTTTGACATCTTTGTATCCCCGAGTTCCCGACTAGTAACTACCTTAAAAGCACGTTTTTGCTTTTATATTTTTAGCCAAGCTGCTAAATTGGATTGAAATTAGGTCATTGGGTAAATTAGCTTTGAAGGTATCCTTTTTTTTAGCTTGTTTGGGTGAAATGTTGGTTTTCTTGCTTTTTGCCTCAAATTGGACAATATTACCCTTGTACATTTACAGCTTCATTACCAAGCAGGGGACATTCTTGTCTTTTTGGATGGGAGGGAGGTTTGGATAGGCTGCCCTAGCGATTGGGATTTTTGGGTTGCTTTTTTGGCTTTTATACTTTTCTAAGATTTATCAAACAAGTGAGGTTCACTAAATTTTTTTGGGCCACAAACTAAAATGTTAGTGGTGCCAATCAGGCCTTATTTTTGCACTTGTGCCTTAAACAACCAGGTGACCAATCTTTTTGCATGAAGTTGTCAATTGCAATTGCATTATGGAGATTGTGTTTGAACCATGTTGCATTAGCTGAATAATGTGTTTCTTTCTGGTTTTATAATTGTCTTATGGAGGGGGACAAAAAAACAGGTACAAAAATAACAAATTTGCATTTCAGAATGTGCATGTAATTTTATTGCCTGCTTTATAAGTAGATGTCTTATTTTATTTGATTACTAAATATTGTTTTTTTCTGGTATAATCTTAGGCCCTTGGCATGGGAAGGTTAAAATCTGAGCTGCAATCGCGCGGATTGAAATGTGGGGGTACATTGCAAGAGCGTGCTGCTAGGCTTTTCCTGCTCATAACTACACCTTTGGAGATGCTTCCAAAAAAGCTACTTGCCAAGAAATGATAATGTTCGGTATGCTTCTATTTGACTTTGTTTCTAGGGTTAATTAGCCTAGGGTCCTATTTTGGCAATTTATTTGAGAATAGATCCTATGTTCAGAGCTGTTATCCCACGAGATCTTTTTAATAATTTTGGAACTTTTATACTCTCAAAATGTTTTCTATGGAATTTGATATCATTTAATGCTTTGCTGATTTTATTTTCAACATTATAGCACATGTTAAGGAATATTTATAGAGATTTTATCATCCCATTTAATTCTAATTTCAGGATATTTTATGATTGTATAATTGTTGCAGCATATTATGGTAATATAATATAGCTGAAAACAGAATGCTTTATATGCCAGGTTGAATTTCGAATTTATAGTAATAAAAGATTTTAAATAGATTGAATCATATTGTATTACATTCTCAGCCAAAATCAATTTCATTACACAAATTTCGAAAATATATTGTATTACATCGTTCCATTACACAAATTTTCGGGTTACAAGTTTTGGAGCGAAACTA
Source organism: Heliamphora exappendiculata (assembly GCA_034768845.1). Lineage (NCBI taxonomy): Eukaryota > Viridiplantae > Streptophyta > Magnoliopsida > Ericales > Sarraceniaceae > Heliamphora > Heliamphora exappendiculata. The sequence continues at coordinate 4,763 of JAOTRH010002898.1, forward strand.
CTTTCAGAAAATATCAAATCTTGCTTATATGAAGGTCTGTGTATTGTAAAAAATAGCATTTTATGAAAGAATCGTTTCGTGAACTTTTTGTATTATAAACCATCTATTTTTGCTAGTCGTATCTTGGCCTTATTTGCATTATAAATTCTATATTTTGCACTTTAGATGATTGGTGGAGAGTTAAATTGCAATTATGCAGAAAATGATAACTTTTTAAGTCAAAAATAAAATTTATTTTACCGAAAATGAGAATATAAAATAAATTCTATTTTCGACTTAAAAAATTATCCTTTTCTGCATGGTTGCAATTACATGTGGTGGCGCAGCTCAGTGGCCCGGGCTGCTATTGCCCCACATGCCTCCAGGGTTCGAACCCTGGGGTTTCCATCCCCTCTTCTCCAACTTAACTACCAAAAAAAAATGAGAATATTAATGAGGTTATTCTGTTTAATAAAATGCAACTTTTGATGTATGTGAATATGCCGACAACTTGTGAGAATATGAGAACATGGTAAGACAACTTGCTTAGAAATGAGAATATGTTAACATGATAAAATAAGTAAAATTGAAAGTGAGAATATGTTAGCATGATAAAACAAAATGTGATGCACAAAATGAGTATATGTTTATATTTTCTTATATGCTAACAACTTGTGAGAATATGAAAATATGATAATATAACTTGTTTAGAAGTGAGAATATATTAACATAATAAAACTAGTTATGATAAAAAGTGAGAATATGTTAACATGATAAAATAAATTGTGATAAACAGAATGAGTATATGTTCATATTTTTTCTCATATAAGCAAGATTTGATATTTTCTGAATGTAGTTTCGCTTCAGAACTTGTAACCCGAAAATTTGTGTAATAGAACGGTGTAATACAATGTATTTTTGAAATTTGTATAATAGAAATAGTTTTGGCTGAGAATGTAATGCAATATGATCCCATCTATTTAGAATTTTTTATTAATATAAATTAGAAATTTAACCTGTCATATAAAGTATTTTGTTTCTAATTATATTATATTATCATAACATGTTGAAACAAATATAGAATCATGAGATATCTTGAAATTGGAATAAAATGGAATGATAAAGTTTTCATAAATATTCATTAACAGGTGCTATAACGTTATAAATAAAATCAGTCGAATATTAAATAATATTAAATTCCATGGAGTACATGGGTTAAGATTAATTTAAACTCAAATCCAATGGTTAAAAAGTAAAGTTCTACAAAATGTGTTCTTTCATACATTTAACTTCCCGCCCAAGGTTATTAGGAATTACTAATTACATACACACAATTGCTTAATACAGCAAAGAGTGCATAAACAATTCAACAGAGAAAGTGGGTGTTCTAAGAAACTGTGTTCAAAAGTAAAAAAAACGTTTCCACAGATTTCGCAATCGTTGTTTCCACAGATTTTGGAATTCATTCCCACAGATTTCGCCCTCTCTCTCACACACATTTTGGATCTCTCAAATTTCGTTTCCTCTCTCACAGATTTCTCTACCTCTTCCTCTCCCACAGATTTCTCTTCCCTCTCAATTAAATCTCTCTCTCATCCCTACTGCATTCACCGACCCCACCATAGTACACCGGAGCCATCACCACCACCGAATCAACCACCATTCACTGCCATTTGGGTTCTGTTCTCTCTCTCTCTCTCACTGTTGCATTGGGTTTATTGTTAACTGATTTTGATATAGCAAAACTGTAAATCAATCTCCTTAATGGTGGTAAAACCTCGGTACTCTCCCTCTCTCTCTCTCTCACTGTTGCGTTGGGTTTTCATTTTCGTGAACTGATATTGATTTTGGTTTTGGGTTTAAAGTTAATCAAAATCAATACAGATTAAAGGGAATCCCCTCTCTCTCTCTCTGATTTTGATATAGCAAAACCGTAAATCAATCTCTTTAACGGTAATCTGTTTGTTGCTTTCGGGTAAAGTCCTATTGTTCCTTTAATTTGGATAAAGTTCTGTTTTTGCATTGCAGAAAAGTCCTGTTGTTAATTCTTAAAGACTATTAAGTTAAGTCGAACAAAAATTCTCCTTTTATTTTTTACCCTCATCCTTCTATCTTAACACCTTTACTATTTTTAGTTCTTGAATATTTAGTTTTTTACTTCGTTGTACCAATAAAGTTAATCTTGAATGTTGGTCTTCAATAATTGTTCTTGCCCCTCTTCTCAGCAACTGAACAGAAATGATTTGAGCTCTTCCAACAGAAAGCTAATCACAAATATTCCAGCTGTATGATTTGTGTAGAAAACGGATAAACTGTGCATTTTTACTGTCCTTTATAATTTGTGTAAATGTTACTTTACGTTTCTAATGGTGTTTATTGGCGTTTTGCATTTGTTTCATATTGCTGTAATAAAATTCATCCTTAAGTAATAGTGAGGACATTTTGAGATAACGACAATTCTCGGTGAATTTTGTTATAAAAAGATTATATTTATTTTTGTAGTGACATTTATTTTATAGGCATAAATTTACTGTCCATTACATCCAGGTTTTACCTTCTTGCCTTTTGCATAACTTCTGTCATAAAAAGATCATTTTTATTTTTGTGTGTAATGAACCTGTATTTTGGAACACAAACAAGGTAGAGTTTTAGAATATTTTTTCATTTGTTGTCTAGATATTTGATTTTGATTTGTAGGTCTAGTTGATACTTACGGGGAAGTTGAGATGCAGGCTATAGATTTTTGCCTTCACAATTGATACAACTCGAATACCATTTTTTTGCCTTAAATAATGTTCGGTGAATTTAGGTTTCTTTAATAATTTGTTGTTTGTTGTTTGTTGTATTCATATATTGTATTTGTGTGGTTATGTACAGATAGATAGGATGGATATACTTGAAATTGATTTGTACAAATAAACTTTGCACAAGACTCACTAATCGGTCTACTTTCCTTTGGCATTTGGTTTCTATCATCTAATTTTTTCCTTTCCACTGAACTTTTGCGTTCATGGGTATTTAATTGTTGTGTTTATTTGTTTTTTTTTCTCAATTTGGGTTTAGTTGTATTTGAGTAGTGAATGCAATTTAGTATAGCATCGATTTAATAATTTTATTTCTTCGTACTTTCTTTTTCTACGTGTGACAAATTGTTTTTTTGGTAATTCTATCAATTAGACTAGTAGATACTCTTTATTACTCTTATTGATTATAATTTTTTTGATGGTGTTTGACAGGTTCTTCATGTATTTTATTTAGTAAATGACTGGATGCAAATTCTTGGTGTACTCTCGATCTTTGTTTTAGGTCTTTCAGCTACAGCGTTCTATGAGAGGCATAGGTATATCAAGTATTTCTCTATAAATAGAGAGACAAGCTTTGTTTTATTTTGGAGAAAAACTTATCCCTTTTATTGTAAAGGGTCATCTTGCTCTTAATTATTCTGTTCTAATTAATTATTTGTTTATGCTATTCAAATTAAATAGTTTTTTAATTAATAATACATGTGAATTGTTAGTGTGGACAATTGATTGAATGTACGGGAAAATAGTTTTCTATTTAGCAATGTTTGTTTAAGTTAATTTTACGATTTTAATTTGTTGTTTCATTCTCTTCTATGGTGCATGTGGAGGGGTGTTTTTTCTTAGTGGTTTGGTGAGTGATTTTGAGTGATTTGCTTTATCGAATAGACATGTGATTTTTGTGAAGTTTAACCATAAAAAATGAATATTTTAATCTAATTTTAGATGATGCAAAAGGAAAAGTACTTTTAGGTTCTTGGTATATATATATATATATATAACCTAATTTTTCTCTTTCATTTTAAACTCAAACTTTTTTCTCTTTTTGTTTATTTTAAAATGATTTCTTCATCTTCCATCAAAAATTCATTTTTGATATATATGCATATATGTGGTTTGAAAAATATAATTAGTTTTATATGTTTTTTTAGTTCTTGCTTTGTATCTCTGACACACAAGGAAGAGCGCGTGGGAAAATTCTCAGGAATGGAATATACAATATTAAGCAAGTTAAATGGGCCTTCAAAGGGGGGGGCGGCGGCGGCAACAGTAGCACTTACAAATATGTATCTTGACGGGTCCATTAAAAAGGTTATCCGGTTTAAGGTCTTACCCCCCCCCTTATTAGTAGCCGAAGTGTAGGCTGGGTAATTTTTCATTTAGGGTTTTTCTATATTTTTTCCGTTGTTTTTTTGTTGGAATTAAGTACAAGCTTAATGAAAATTATTAGTGATATTAGGAGTTTGTGGTATGACTACTAAATTTTCTTTTTTACTATGTTGTTATCCTTAATAATAATAATAAATAGTCCTTATTTAAAATTGATTTTTTAATTAAATTGTGTTCATAGTGCTATTAAGCACGGGATACTTGCTAGTTTGGTTACAATCCTTGATGCTCATGTAAAAAACATAGAAACTCACTCCCAGTGTTCTTTAAACAAATGAATGTGTCATTGCTAATGGATCTGCATTGTCATCTTTGCAGCTGTTCAACTGGAGACAACTCTCCACCGGATTCGAAGTGAACCTGAGCATCTTATGACAGGGAGTAATTAATAAGTTGGCATTCTAACTTTGCAACTATAGAGATTTCTCTAGTGTGTACTTTTTTTGGTTATTTTAATTTTGGCCTTGGTTATGACAATTTTAGGCTTTAATTATGGACTAATTTAGGTCATACACCTATACCCAGTTGGCCCAGTTATAAAATGTATCTACTTTATTGGTTATCTCAATTTTATCTTTTGGTTATTTCAGTTTTGGCTTTGGTTATGGCAATTTAAGGCTCTAAGGTTATTTCATCTTTGATCCTTGGTTAATTTAAGTTTAGCTTTTGATTATACAAATTTAAGTTCAATTACAAGATACATGTATAGCATGCACTAAAATAGTGAGCACAAAGAGAAATCCAGCCCTATAATTATTGGTGTACTAAATAGAGTTCACCACTTTTTGTTGAAATTATATTTAATACGTAAAGATGTGTTATTTATATTTACGTTAAGCATTATTTTAAGAGCATTAAATAATTACTCTAAAACTACAACTTAAAACCTCAAAACAAAAGCAAAAAATGACCTTAAAAAGGTAGACTGACCATAAGAAAAAATGCAATGCCAAAACGGTTAATAGCTTATAAATTGTAACTTGTAGTAGAAGTGAAGTGTTTGGTAAAAATTATAATTCGTAATTAAAATTAAATTTTTTTTTATAATTTGTAACAGAAGTTGTAAGTATTTGAAAAAAATTATAAGTTATAGTTAAAATTAGTAACAAGAAGTTAAAAACTACTAGTAATGGTTTTGCCAAACAGTTCAGCCTTGTTCGGCATTGAAATTTATCTGAATGGGTTTCACAAAAATCTTTGGCACCATATGAGGTTGTGGGCTTATAAAAAAAAAAAAAGGAACGTTAAGGGCACCTGCAGAGTTCAGACACCCATGGAAACAATGAAGTGAACGAAATAGCTCCATCTGAAGGAACAGAGGGCCAACCCTTGAATATAATCATTACATAGACGTATGCTTACGAAATAGGATAATATAATGAAAAATCATATAACCACCATTGAAAACTGTAACTGAGAAGGGAAATTAAGGAATTGTTCAAGTAGTGTTTGGGATAGATTTTTTAAGGGTTTCTTTTTGTAATAGTTTTTTTCGCTTTAAGGTTTTTTTGTTTTGGTAATAGCTTTTTTTTTGTTTGTTTGTTCTTCTCTGATTTCTTTAATGTATTGGTCCAAATCATCTATTTTTGATCTGTCCTGATGAACTGAATTTAAAATGTATGATTGTTTTGGTTAAAGCTGAAAACAACTAACTAAAAATCATTTATATATACCAAGTCTGCAATTTCTGGATTAATAATTTTTAAACTTTCCATATAAAGAGAGAAACTAGTTTGCGAGGCAGGGCGCGCAGCCCAGCGCTGGGCTAACTTGTGCAGCAGTTTGGCATAGCTTTTTATTCTAATCGATTAATTAATATGCTGATTAATCGTGTTCTGAAAAAAAAAAATTAGCTTATCAAAATTCTTGCAACTTTATAATTGGCTTTTCAAATTTTTTAAACTTTGAATATGGAATTCAAAAGGATCAAATAGGAAATGATACTATAAATTATAGAACTATAATGAAATATACGATCAACCTTAAAGTGGCTTTTTTATTTTATTTTATTTTTTTATAAAAAAAAGTTAAATTCTAAATAAGGAAAGTAATTTTAAAAATATGTCCATTTAAATAAACGTAAAAAAAATAGTAAAATAGAAAAAACCATGAACTATCACTCAAGTTGAGTGGAGGGAAGGATCCGCTAGAAACGCACACAACATGCTCTACTGAACCAGATCAAATAAAGTGCAACAGCGTCACGGAACGATTGGAATCACCAAATGGGGTCGACCAAGTGATTTCTCGCCCCATTTGGAGAGCAGCTCATTGGTCTGTGATTGTACCCAAAATCTGCTTGATGGGTTATTATGATCACAGCAAGCCTATCAATTCTCCATCCATTCATTATGCATAGTGTTCGTACATGGATCTATATTTACAAATACATGCACATACCCGTTACATTGGAATTGATTTCTTATTATTTATCTCTAGATTAAATAAAAGTGGGTTTTTGTGAGAATAAATGTTGGATGTTTCATCAAATTGCGAAACTAACTTTAAAAAAAAAAAATTTTTTTGCACAATATGCAGTTTGTACAAATAGAAAGTAGAACTTGCTGAATTTGTTGGTCTTTCGTATGGACTATGGGGTTATTGCCAGTTCACCAAATTTATTTATTTGGTGAGCTATACCTCTGTCGGAAAAGAAAAATTATGGGGAGCAAAGGGAAGAAGATTCAGAGAGAGAGAGAGAGAGAGAGAGAGAGAATTACAGAAGCTGCTGAGAGATCCGAATGGAAACAACTTCTCCATCAACTCCAGCTCTCATGACATGGTATTTTATCTGCAGTCCTGTTCCCGGATGACAAGCCATGGAAATAGTTATTCCACACTCAGTTCTTTCTGACAATAATGTTTGATTAGGCAAATTAAGGAGATATTATTTGACTAGTAATACGGTGGGAATCATAATTAGGGGAAAAGTTATACAATACACATTTCATATTTTTGGTGTATCATATGCCAATTTATGAATTTTGTAGCTTATTATTGAATATTTATAGTTAACGATACGAAGTATTGTAAAGTGTTAAATCAAAACTTGTCAAATCAATATGAGTCCAAATAATATTATGAATTATGTGATTAGTTATGATTTCTTGTGATTAATTTTAGGAGTGTTTAGGATATGGTTTGGAACTGTAATTTTAATACTAAATACTTTTTACTTATTTTATTTTTTAGAAATTATATATTTATTTTGTTTATTTTTTATTCATTTTTGTCTTTTTATTTATTTATATTATTTTACTTTATAATTTGTTATATCACTTGTTTCATAAGACTACAAAAAGATATAATGGTATTTATAAACTATGCATTATATATATATATATTGTTCTTTATTAATTGTTAATAGTGTATGGATTGTATAATATTACAATGCCATAGAAAAAAGAAAAAAATGATTATAAAAGAAAAAAAATAAAAGAGAAGAGGTAAGGAAAAATAATTAATATTTTGAAGCTTTTTCTTTATATACAATATATAATAAAATATAGATATAATAAAATTAATGAACAGTTCTGTTCAATTTTATATGATTCTTTAAAAATTTAATCTCTGTTATGAATAATTCTTAATAATTTAAAATTAAAATCAAATCATAAAAAAAAATCGAACTAAATCATAAGATTTGAATAGGTTTGGACTGATTTAGCGATTCCACCAATTATTTTGATGCCTCTAGTAAATGTATGAACTTGTGTAATTATTGTATTATAAATTTATCTTTTTTTTAATTATGAGTAAGTGTGATTTTAATTATTAATCTTGTGTTGAAAGTTATGAAATACATATAATATATTCTAAATATGATGTGTGTATTGCATCTTTTTCCCATAAATAAATTGTTCGCCTGACAAAAAGAAAATGGATTAGAAAACTATTGGGATTGGTAATGAGACCAATGAATAGGATTAACCATTACATTGAGAGATGATATTGACTATTGGGAGATGTATTATCTTTTGGTTTATCATCATATTATACTTAAAATTGCAATTAAACCTCAACATGTATTTTTTTTCTTTAAGAAAATTCATGTATTTTGTGACAAAAAAGATTCATGCATTTTTTAGAATGTTTTAAAAAGCAATTCAAAAGAATATCAATAGCATACAGATTTGTTACAAAAAAAATAAAATAAAGTTAAAATATTTCTGATGAATTTTTAAGAAAAGTACATAATAGTTTAAAAAGTATCATATAGAAAAGGAAAAAAACAATTCTTTGACTTAGAGTTTCATTGATAATTAAAATATTTTGCAATCAATGGGTCAAGTTTTTAATTGAAGGGCAAATATATAACTTATAAAAATAATTTCATTATTAATCAATTAATTTTGTACAAAATAAACATCTATATTATATTTTAAAACACTCTTAGTGTGATAATTTATCTTATCTGACATATTTAAATGTTTAGATTTATTTATTTTTATGACTAAAATTATGTTTATTTTTTTTCACTTTTAACATTTTTACTTCCTCCTCTTTTTTGATATATATGTATGCAGCCAACTGGAAAATATAGTAAATATTTTTATTAGAATTAAAAGTGAACATAATGACAGTTATTACAGATATTAAAAAATTACACTAAAACTACTAAATATTATTTAGTGTAAAATACATTGACCTCCCTGAGGTTTGTAGTAAATATATTAGTATCCCTGTAGTTTTGGAAATGACACTCCGCCCCTTGAGGTTTTAAATTTTTATTATAATCAACCACATTCCTTTAGTCCATCATTAATCAAAAAATTAAAATACCAACTTTAGCTTTATCTCTTTATTTTTCATATCAACTCTCTAAACTATCGTGAGTCACCATTATTGCCCTTCAATCGTTGGCATAACAGATAGCAACAGTAGTAACTCACATGATTGAAAGAGTTGATATAAAGAAAAAACAAATAAATATGATATGCTAGGAATTTAAATATATATTTTTGACATATGTATACATTTTGTCCGAAACTATAGTTGGCCTTGTATATTTTTCTAATTTTACATATATCTTTTTTTTATTATTTTTGGTTTAAATTAAGAGTAAGTTTAATAAAAATTTAAAAATATTTCTCTTAATAATTAAAAATATTATCATTGATTTATAATTAATTTTATGATTAATTATGTTCAAATTGCCATTAGACACTAGTAATGACTAATCCTATTATAGAGCTCACTCTTTTAAAATAAGCAACTAAGTATGAAATTCATTTCTCACTAACAATTCTATCTATTAGTAATTTCAATAATAATGTCAATTCATTACTAATCCTACTTAACTCACGTTTGGCAACCGAATTTAAGCTAAATTTTTTGACTTTAAGTCACTTTAAGCTAAATAGACAAAAAGTTCGTTTCATAAGAGTATGGGGTGATTTTTAAGTCAAAAACTTAAAATGGCTTTAAGTCAAATGATAAAATTTTTTGTTTAAAATTGTTATAAATTTTTAAAAATTATTTTAAAATAATTTTATATTCAATATTGATCTTGTTTGATAGATTTTGCCGAGTAGATTTTAAAAAAGTAATTTTTGTAAAAAATATATGTGTATAATAAAAGTTATGATATTTGTAAAAAATATAAAATGATTTTATATAAAAAGAAAAAAAAAGGTTAAAAGCCTTTGAATTAAAAATGATACTTTTTGCTTTGGGACTTTTAAATAAAAAAATAAAAAAATAAAAAATTGACTTTAAATCGATTACCAAACAAGTCGTTATTCTATAACGGTAATTAAAACTCACAGATAAGCTACTGTAGACTAGGACAAAATCACATACGTGTGCAATATGTTTAACTGTTTCGAATGAGTGACCCTGATTGGCAGGGGAGTAAGAACAATACTTGGTGCAAAACTAATTTACACGTGACTTTCCAGAATTCAGGAGGTTCTTACCTTCATTTTCTTGTAAATTGGTGTTGACTGCTACTGCATGAAGAGTTACCATAGCTTTTGGCTGCCAGTCCTTGGGTTTCCCCATCCATGATTTGAGATCGAAGATCTCTGCCAATGCATTTGGAAATCAAGAAATTTAATCACAAAGAAATATAATTTCTCACGGTTTTTGATGTCAGGAAGTTACTAATATTTCGCTAATATTGTGTGAACAATTAAGAACATTGCTAGAAATAGAACAGCGCAAGCCTAATTTTCTTCTATTACGATCGATAATTTAGAATTACAGAACTCAAGACGAGCAAATCTATTGATTACACGTTTTTATTTTATTTTATTTTTTATGATTAGGACCCTCAACATATTTTGAAAGCAATTGAAATTCACAATGATGGACTCGAACGTTCACCTTTCGAAAGGAGGATTTAGTGATTTGCCTCATTACTGAACAAAAATGGTGAGTAAATGTTACAAATGCACTCTGGACATGCAACAAGCGGATAAACATTTTTGAAGTCTTTGACAATAAACAAGGGACTCGTTTGGTTGAAAGCCTATTTGCATAGGATAATTAGTGTATTAGATTATTAGTGCCTGAATTATTAGTATTTGGATTATTATTATTATAATATTTTTTGTACTGAATGATATTTTGTTGAAAGTAGGATAACCTAAGTATAAATAATACGTTATTTAGTTTGACATGATTTTAGTATAATTATATTTTTTTATGTACAAAAATAATCAAAATAGTTTCAAGACTAACCAACTCATCCCTCTCACGAGTTTAGAATAATAGTCCCTATATAAAGTATCAAGTTAGTTAGAGAGGTTTTTTTAACCCTCTCCAAATGATTGCCAAGCAATACTATATATGAGACTATTAATGAAACAGTTCAATCCCAAGTTCCAAACCCCAAACAAGCATGGCCACTTGTTTGAGAATTCAAGATTTCAGAAAGGTTTCTCAAATGTTCCATAGATTACTGAAAAAAATTGTAGAGCAGCAATTTTATTTTATTTTATTTTTGTTGGTTACCTGCGACAATACCCTAACAACTGGGGCAAATTCCAAGTTAAGTAGAGCAGCAAATTTAGTTACAACACTAAGCTGTTACAGAATACAGATTTTTACTTTCTTTTTCCAACTTGTCTTCCCTTTCAGAGAGAATAACAAGGTGGTCCAACGGTGTGCCCTGATTGGCTAATTGGAAACTAGCTTAAAAGCTTTAAGCTAGTTTTTTATTTTATTTTATTTTTTTTATTCTAGAAGCTTTTTTGAATTACAAATAGATCGTTTGGCAAATTAACTTTTAAGTTAGTTTTTTTTTTTTTTGGAGTTGATTGATTAGATAAAAAATTAATTTTTTTATTTTTTATTTAAATCGGACAATATTGTTATTTTATACCGTTGATTTATAGAGTCTGTAGTAACACATTTACAAGTAGGGGTATTATTATTTTTTTTAGATGGAGTTGAAATTTGAATAGAAAGTTCTGAAATTTATGTTTTGATTTCACTTTTTATTTCAGGTCTCAGTTCACAGTACATAAGGCATCTATTCTCAATAACAGTGTGGTCTTGGATTAAAACTGTAATTATTCAGGAAAAGAAGGAAATTACCGGATGTTGAGGGATCCCTAATGTGTTTGATGTCAAAAATGCCACCAGATGCTCCATCGGCATGCTTTTTGATATCATGGGTTCCTAACGTCTGATACTTCCAACTTTCATCCTGGTATCCCTTGCTCAAGAACAGCTCTATATGCCTTGCATCCAATGTCTGCATTGTTCCTGCACAAAAACAAGGGAAAGTTAACTCATTTTCTACTCAACTCTATGCAATAACAACAGATATTATTGCACGATAATTGAATATTAAGGAGATAAAAATTAAATTTGGCATATAATGAAACTTATGCACTACTACTAATAACTTGAATTTAAATTTTTTGGTTGTTAGGCTATTTATTTAAGTTATTCGGCCAGTAGTCAACTTAGGTCATTAAAATAATATTTGAACCAATCCATGATTCTCATGTAGGGCTCTATGATGGTGTAATTGGAGAAAAAGAAGCTCCAGAGAAAGTTTAAGGCCCCAATATTATATTCTTTGTGCACGTTTGTAGGCAGCAATCCACATTCCAACCAGAGGGTAAAACCTGGACTACGCGACGAGTGCATTACGTATTTGAGTGGGGTATATTGTGATATTCCATCTTACATCGGTAAAAGATAAAAATTAAGTATGGTATATAATAAAATCAATAATTAATAACTTGAGTTTAAACTTTTAGGTCGCGTTGTTAGACCCTTCATGTTATTATGCCAGTGATCAATTTGTGTTATTAAAATTAATTTGCTGCAATTAAGTGAAATTAGGCCTCTTAAGGACCAAGTTGTAGCATTCTACAAGACATTAGAAAATCACATATGACGATTGTCACTTGCTCACTAGAAAATTATTCGTTGTCAACAGCAGCACCACGTCAGCCTCATCACTTAGTACCGCAAATCAATACAAATGTGTCAATCAATACAAATGTGCCATTAATGCATTGTGTCAAGCATTATCTTTCACATATAGATTCTCTTACCGGTAAGATAAAAAAATTCTCACCGGTGAGAGTGGATTTACATTAATACAAATGTGATACATTGCTTTATTGGCGATCATTTTATTAATGCAGTGAAACAATTCAATACACCAAGAAAATGAAAACATTGTAGATTATTAGTTTACCATTACTTGCTAAGGAAAATCGTAAACATGTTCCTCTAATGATAGGTGTAACCTTTACAAGACTACCATCCAACCCTGTAAGCTACTTTAGCAAGACACGAGGGCACCATTTTAAAATGCCCTTTCGTTGTTCTACCATAGGCTTATTGATGGTCTTGCAATGGGATCATAATCATGCTCCACAACCACCTATCTTACTTGCCGAAGTTAATTAGAGGGATTTTCAGTTCTTGTGAATCTATTGACATAATTTACATTTCTATGAATATATTCAGAGAAGGAATAGTAATTTGTCGCTCACCATCACATGTGTTGAGGTCACAGACAGGGCACCGAACAAGCTGTAAATCTGAAAACATCATCCAATTAGAATATCCAGTTAGGATAAGTGATTGTAAAAACTTCAAATCCTCCCTAAGAAGTTGCCCACGTATTGGTATCATCTCAGAATAAGTACCAGCTATCCAGATTCCGGTTTTAATGTTGTTTAACACGCAAGAGCCGCTTAACTGCAACATTTTCTCTATGGCATCTTCTTGTCGATTTTCCACTGGCGGGATCAGCTTCTCCGTCAGGAATGCGACTGGTGAATCCAAGAAAAATGCTCCAATGCGCATCCAATCTGATTCAGCCATTAAAAGAAAAATGAAATCATGAAGCTGGGGAATAACTTATATTAGATAAAACGTGAAACTTCTACTCTCTCTCTCTTTTGGTTAATACAAAAGTCTCGCGCTGGTTTCCTGTTTTATTATGCAGCACCTCGTACTACAGAAATTTCAGTTCAATAAACGAAGATAGATATAAAATTAGCCTTAGTTACATCTAATTAAGGAGAAGCACAAGTGCACAGAGCATAATCCATGCAAGTTCCACCCATTGTTCAGCTTCTTGTTTCATAAACAAATCACTACTTTTGAAGTGGCTCTATAGATGAGGAACTGGTGAAAGTAAGACGATTATATGCATTATTTTCTACTCTGCACAGTAAGTGGTATATTTTGGTATGGATGCGACCAGTACCTGAACAACTTTCGGAGGGAAATAAAACCAAGACATATTTGTGGTGAGAAGTAGAGTCATTAAGTCAAATAGATATTGACGTTTAAACTGCTTAGTATTTTCATATATATATATATGTACACACACATATATGTATAATAACTCTTTGAGGTGATGCACAGAATTGTCAAGCTTAGAGGAAAGAATATAATGTTGGGAGAAATACAATGCCACAATATACATGCTTGGTGATTTAAAAAATACATCTTTATTAATTTTTAACAATTACAATAAACAAAATTTACAGAAACAAAATTGCAGAAAATAACATGAACAGAATATGCAAATCGAGTCCTGAAAACACAGTTTCCTTAAGAATGATTCACCGCCTATCAAGGGTATTGTATGTTTTTCACCGGTGTCACTCTCTCAGGATAAAACGGCTGACACAATCGTTGGAACACTACCAAGGATCGGTTACGAACGTACCCCGTCTGCCTTTCTCTCTCTTACTCTCACAGCTTTGAAACCTGTCTGTATCTCTCCTTTTGTTCTTAACTATTCACCTTACTGCTGTGTTTTTCTCTATTTAAAAATAAAATGGGATGACAGCTTTATAAAGACTTTCATCCATGGAGAATTACAAAAGAAATCAATGACTATTGAATGGTATTGATTCTCAGAATTCATTTGCTAATTGAATTCTGCTATTGAATTCTGGAATTCAATAGCCAATTGAATTCACAAAATTTCAACATATAAAATATGGAAGCATTGGTGAAAAAACTGAAATTCTGGGCCATTATCTGGTGGACCTGAGACCATCTACATTTAATTTTGGCAATCAAGTCACCATAATATGTCCAAAAATCCTAAAAATTGAAATGTGGGACATCTTGGAGACTTGACTAAATCAGAGCACGCCCACTAGTTATGGGACTGGCTAAATCTTTAGGCTTGTTTGTTTTGAGGGATTGGAGAGGCGATAGGATTAAGAGATAGGGGGGGGGCCATCAAACTTATTTTTTTCCCTTAGTTCTCCTAGTATTATTAGTACCAAACTCCAAATTATTTCTCTCTTTATCTAACTAACAAAAATAACTTCACAATTTTCATTCTATTTTTTATTTCACTCTAATTAAACATAAACAACATTTTTCATTGTATACATACTTTTATTCCTAATTTTCTTGTATAAAAAAAACAAGTGGAATTCCCATATTACTAATAAAATAATTCAGGGGAGCAAAAATATAGTACCAATATGTTTCTCCTGCTGACGGAACATATAAGAATGACTTCCATCTGTAGATAATAGATAAAACTTGATCAGAACACGAGAATGTCATTATTAACACGCAAATTTATCCAATTTTATTGCTCTGATCTTTACCAAACGCTGAAGCGTAGAGCTTGTTCCATTTGAAAGCCACGACTTGAGGATCAGGGACCTGAAGATCTCGCAAACAAGCAAATTTCCATATGCTCTCCTCCATTATAACTTGGTAAAACCACTGGCACGTTGTTGCCAGCATCATCAGAGATTTACCATCCAAGTACTTGGCAACTTCAGTCCACACATCCTCCTCAAACCTTTTTGCGTTCAAAGTAAACAAAATAGACAAATATGTGTAAAAAAAATGGAAAACAATCCAGGAAATAAATCAAAACAAGCACAGTTATCGATTATATGGAACTTCTTGCTGTAAATTTTACACCGTCTCATGAATTCAATTTAACTTTCTGTCATACTAGTCACAAGAAATTAGTTTGGCAGTATAATATTTCCTAGTTTCAAGTGAAATTTAAACCTCAAAACAGAGTGAAGTTTAAAATTATGAACTATATGTTCTGATTAATGAACAAGGAGACTAGTCACCAACTCAACTCGCAGTTTTGTTCATATATGTTTTGTTTTTAATCTGTTTGGTCTCAGTCTCGATGTAATTAAAGAAAATAAACCGAAGCTTTGAATCTCTCACTTTTAATTACAATACCTAAGAAGAAGAGAAGGAAAAAATCAGCTAACTGAGCCTAATCAACTATTAGACTTAGCGCGCCAGTAATTTGACCTTTAAGAAGCTAAATGGACAAAGAGCATAAAATCAAAAACTATGAACTCTTTTTCTTGCTTTCTCTGAATCGAATTGAGAAGAAGCAATTCAAATAAGCTACTCTAGCCTTTTATTAGAGCTGGAAGAAATTCAACTCAAGCTTTACGAAATGGATTCACATTAATTTAGTGAAAACAGAGATCGATATACTGCTCGTGAAGCGATTTTGAAAATCAGCTGATAGAAAGTAGAAACCAGTATTTAAATATTTGGCCATTGTATTAAGATAAAAAACAACTATCTCCAACAAACTTATCGACATTGATCTACAAAAAGTCAAAACGTATCAAATTAGACTCGGTCTCTTCATCAAATTCGTAATACAGATAGAATTTCAAATTCAAGTGAGTTTCGAACTTTTTCGCATTTAAGTTTATTCTTCTCAGAGAATCATACGTATGTGTATCTAGAGAGAGAGAGAGAGAACCAGGGGAAGGTGGAATGGGGAGTGAGAAAGGTGTGTCGAGGAGAGATGCAGGAGCAGATTGATTTGGCTCTTCGGATTCGTTTCCCCATTGCTTCCGTTTCTGCAACAGAACAGAGCAAAACAATCAAATTCGAATGGCAGTGAAAGTTGGAACTCGCTATTTATAGGCGCGGGAAGACCAGATTCAAATAAACAAATGGCAAAATGTGGCATGGCTCAGATGATATGAACTTTGAAGTATGCCAAAAATTAGAGCAGAGTGAAACTGAGATCGGGTGGATTAATTTGCATTTATTAGACCATTTTATTATTGTTATTATCTGATTTCTGTTTGGAATAATTGCTTATTTATTCATTTATTTTATTTATTTTTATTTTTAATAAAAAAAATTTACTACTTATTCAAATTATTAAAATTTTAAACTCAAGATGAGTGAAGAAAATAAATATTTTTTGTTTAAATATAAATATATTAACGCATTATACACAATGATCAAAGCATGACAAACCTAGTGTAGTTAAAAGGGGGTCAAATGAAAGTAAGTACTGATATTTTGCCATCTTTGTTATATTATGCTTCGTATGGTAACCTTATTTAAAGTTAATTTTTTCATTTTTTATTTTATTTTAAGTTAAATAAAGCATTTGATTAAATAGTGACTTTAAACCATTGTATGGAGAAAAAAATTGTAATTTGACCGTTCAATTATTGAGGACTTCAAGTAAAAATAACTAAAAGTTCAACTTAAAATTGAAATTAAACAATGTGAATTTGTCTAGTTAAATTTTAAAGTATAATCATATTTTAGCTGTTGAAAAAATATAACTGCAATGCAACATATAGGCGTATAAAAATGGTTTGACTCGATGTATTTTTTTCTCAAGACTTAGGCCAGCCTATCCAAGCTTGTTAGGTTATTGTTGAGATTCGGCCGAGCCAAGTTGTGTTCAAAATGGAAGGGAGAGGCCTAAGCCCAAACCAAAGTCCTAGGGTTTGGACTTATGATTCGGGGTTGGATGGGCTTAAGTTTTTTTATTGTTTATTTTATTTACATTTTAAAGAAATTTGAACTAAAAATTACATAAATAAAGAGAAAAAATATGATGTGAAAAATATAAGTATTATAAAGTGTGATTGGGAAGATTTTTTATAACTCTTTTCCTATAAAAAAAAATAGAAATAATTGAAAGTGCATAAGTAAATGTAATTTTTTACAACTTTATTTCTAGTAAAATGCACCCCAACTAAGTACACGTACAGTTATAAGTTATTCAAAGTCACTATGATGGACAAAAATAAAAATACGTTAGTCAAAGTCACTACAACGAACCTCGCGGGAAGTGGGAAATGGGAAATAGGAAGAAAAGGAAAAGGGGAAAAGGAGAAAGGGATCGACCTCGCGGGCCTGGCGCTGTGTAAGCTTCACATCCAAGCCTTTTTTGGCACACGGGCTTGGATGCATGGGCCTAAGACTTGGTCAGAGCTTGGCCCTGAGTAAGCTTCGAAGATTGGACCCTTTTTGGGAGTATTATACCAGAAATCAGCCCATGAGCTTGGATGCATGGGCCCAAGCCTAGATTTGGCCTTGGGTAAGCTTTGCAAGCTGGGCCAGTTTTTGGGTTATATTATACCAAACTCAGATCGGCCCATGAGCTTGGATGCATGGGCCCAAGCCTAGCTCACCCAGGGCCTTTTTTGAGATTATAGCATACCAAAGTAAACTTAGATCGTACTATGGGTTTGGATACATAGGCCCAAGCCTAACCCACCCACGGCCCTTTTGAGGTTATATTATACCAAACTAAAATCGGCCCATAGGCTTGGATGCATAGGCCGAAGCCTATCTCAAGTCTTAGGCTGGGTTTGACTCAAGCCTAAATTGGGATCAAATCAGCCGGTTTACCAATCACAAACCATTTTACACCCCTAGCATAACAACATAGGACTTTTAATTTAAGCCCCATTTGTTTTTCAAATTCATCTGAACATAATTTGTTTGAAAAATAATTTTTATAAGATAATTTGTGTACTTTAATTATTAATACTTGAACTAAGATAAAAGTAGTTAATAGTGTAGCTTTTGTACCTAGTTATGTTTCACTCGATAAACTACCAATTCATAATCAATTGCTTGGTTTTAACATCGTACAAGCCTCCATTTGGTCTAATTTTTTTTAAAAAATTACTTATTTAGCCTCTCACTGCAATTAATTTCACACATTTTCACATTAAGTTTTTAACAAAAAAAAAAAACCCAAAACAACCAACAAAAAATGGCCAAACACACTAAGATTCAATTTATTATAGTACAAAAATACCTTTTAAGAATTTAGAAAAGTTCCAAGCAGAAGGTAATTGATTTATAAGATAAAAGTAGAGTTTAAGAAGCGCCCCTTAACTATTTTTCACGAGCTGACATTCCAATGGCAACAAGAGCATTCTCTTTGGAGGGAAAACAAGACTAATAAAGGGACTTGGAAGAAAATTTAAGCTGACTTATTGTTTTGTACAAGAAATTCAACTATTAAATTGCAATCTCTTTTTGTCCATACAGAATCTTAAAACCAATTATTAATCAAACAAATTTGGATTAACAGAGAGAAAAAGAAAAGAAAAAGATAAAGAAAAAATTTAAGTTTAAACCAAATTATCAAACAAAGCCTACACAATCACACCCAAATATTCTACAAGAAGAATAAATTCACACATCCACCAATGGCCAATCAAGAATTTATAATCACTGTATAACAAACAGAAGATGACGCCCAGTAATCTACAAAAATACCAGCCCGCGGCTGGTGAATTTACATGTTATTTGAAGTTGAACAAATAGTAATAGGAAGAAGAAGAAAAAAATAATAATAATAATAATCGGAGGGTGAGGGTAATAAAAGAATTGCAAACTCAATATATGATAATAAAAACATATGAGATCTGACGGTTGTGAGATGGGTCAACTATTTCTCGCTGGTGTGCGTTTGGTGGTGGCGCGATGTGAGGGT